>JADLSH010000102.1:600000-1022396 GCA_016169945.1 Trachythela sp. YZ-2020 | reverse complement strand
CAAAATAGCGAGACATCCTTCATTTCCGGTGACGCGGTGTTCTCGCTATCAGACTATGTAATTATATGTTGTATGTAGGTATTGTATTTCATTCTGTCTTATGATGAATTTACAGTCTCAAAATCTTCTACTTAACTCTTCGAATCTTTCTATAAACATAACTTCTATTGCACTTTGTTAACTTATATTAAATAAGAACCGGTTTTGCTAAGGGGATCACTCTACCTAATAAAATCAGCAAACATAGCACATTTGATTTTCAAACGCGAGTACCAGGTTTGGCGAGTTTAAAAAGTGGTCACTTTCTGCATTTCTCCGATATATTGAAAAATGTCCAAAACTGCAATGTCCAAAGATATTTTACCAACATAATTTATGTCGGTAGAGCCTAAAATATTCATATACAAACATTCTTGAGCTGATAGTTTTTACTGACTTAAATTGAATAAAACTCCCTACGGACAAAATTTGTAATCAGTGTCAGAATAAGTAAGAAAACATCTATTAACTATATTACCTTAACTTGATCCATCTTTGTGTCAATCTTTCTTTGACTTTGCGTTAGTTCGTCCAATTTCTTCTCCAATACTTTTTGTCTCAACTTTAAATCCTCGCAATTGCAACAGACTGGAACTCCAAACTCATCTTTATCTTTCTAATTAACTTCCACTTATTTACACATCCTTATTTCCGCTTACCTCGCACTGCGTGCGAATTCACAGTTATCTTGAAGTTCATGATTTTCAAAATGTCCAAGTTCGATAACAACATGTGGGCATCCACGACTGTTGTAGTTGCAGCAAATTTTGAGCTCACATAAACAGTGAGAAAACAACCGCGGTGGACATTTCACGGTTTCTGGAGTTAGATGTTGTATACATTCTGACATGTTTGAAAGTTGGCAAGATGCGGAGTAATACAATCATGACAAAACACAATGTTCATTCTTCCCACACATTTTGGGCTGCTTTGAGAACGTTTAAAACAAATACTGCATAAAAATTAGACTAACTCTCATTTCAAATCTACGTTCATCGAAACGATACTGTGTTTCTTCCACTCTAATTGGTGCCATTCTTTACGTTTTCGTCTACAATAAAATTGAATAAGATCGGCTTCATCCGTAACGCTATTCTGAGTGTTTGGGAAACGGAATTTTCCTATTAAGGGTTATGCGGCAGCCCATACATTCAGGATCTTACGGAACAAATGAAGAGGATCTTGAAACAATGTAAAGAATATTCATAGCCATATTCATATGTACATTGGGCACACACTCACCAGAACAGTGACAAAATATGTGTACATTTGTGATTCTCTCTGACCAACTTTATGAATAAAGTGGAAAATATTGATATTTAACCAAGAAGTTCTGGATCTAATAACATGCCTTTCAGAGAACACCAAAAAGCTGTTTCAAATGTAGACAAGGAAATCAGCTTTAGCATATCACGAGTGGCAAGTGGCAAATAAAACATGCGATTGAGTGGGAAAGCCCACGGGAAGAATGCCAGTCCATTTTGACACCGTAACCCTATAACCCTTGTAGACAATGACAATTTCCTAAAAATATGTAATCTATTACTGCCTCGGCCCTCGTTCTTAAAACACGCTTGTCAAATTTGATAAAAAAACATATTCAAGCAGTTTCATCTTTTAAACTTAAGATTTAAACCATTTTGAAATGATTCCTGTCTTTCTTTATGTGTTTAAACGAACAAGGAAAAGTGGACGGGTATTCTTTCAAAACGTTGTCAAAACAGGAAAAAGTAAACTTCTTCGCAAAGAAATGATATCACAATTTTAGAACAGGCATGAGAATGCTGCATTTCAGAGGAGCCATCTAAGTGGAAAGGGAGGAGGGAAGATTTAGAATGGACCTACACTTACAAGATTCGCCTTTACTCTTTAGTGGAGGCAAAATGTATAGCCCCAATTTGAAAGACGATGGAAATCCTGCACAGGTCAAGACACCCTCGTGCTATGGATCTGATTAAAGCATTACAATACTTGTACACATAACACACATCTCAGGATTTTTTGTTATATTATCCAGAATTTTAAGTAGCAGATCATGGATAAAGTCAACTTGTGTACAGGCTGTGACTAGCTATTGTACCCTGCCGTATAAACAGTATAATCAAGACATCCGTGCACTTTACCTGATATTGGGCAAGGGCTGTTGCTATATAACGCAGACGCAAACCGTCAATAGTTCCCTTTCGTAAACGAATTCTCATTAGTTTATAGTTTTCTTCAAATATATTAACTGAGTATATTTCAAAAAATTTGAGAGGGGGGCGAAAGCCATTTCGTATAACATTGGGGGGGGGACTCTCTCCCCGCCTCCTTCTCCTGTTGCTCTTGGATAGTCACACATTTCAGAATTGAACAACAGCTTGAAAATTGGACAATTTCCATAATAATTGCATTCTAATATTAATCTAAGGCAATCACATCCGTTTTGTAAATGTAATTATATTTTTGTAGGGTAGATGGAGTTCAGTCCGGGTGTACGTACACCCGAGAAAAAAATTGAAAAGTTGAAGTCACATAAACGCTATTTCCTGCACTTTGAAGGCAGTCAGACATCAAGGTCAACTTAGGTCACCCTTGGAATCTTTTATAGCCTTAAAAAAATGGATTTCCTAAGATTGCTCCTTAATTTAAAACTATGCGAAACTCCTTGTTTTAAGGAACACTGCACAAGTCTATTTTAAAATTTCCCATCACAATGATCACATGACCCAGATTAAAAAGGTTTTAGTCCAGTTAAATATGAAGATCATTTGATTGGTGTTGATGTTTGCCTGTTTATATAAATATTCGTTTCTTCAATCGACTAATAATGAAAGACTTTGAAACAGCAAAATTGTTCAACAATCAGAGACAAGCCAGTAAGTGTTGCACATCTATAACTATTAAATTTATCTTGCCAATAGATCCCTTGCCTTGTTTACATATTCTGGCAGGTAGATTTCAATTATACAAAAGATTATGTTTTCCATTGTGATTCAACAATATATACAACAATAACGAACCTCTCTTGGGAGGTTTTTAAGAACATTTGCCTGCCAGCAAAACGTAAACAATGCAAGGGTCTACAGGGTGTATAAAAAAAACGCAACCACTTAATATTCTAAGATATTCACTTTGTTTTCAAGCACAATAGATTTTAGGCCCCTGGGACTTCAGCGGCAATGTTTTCCTCCGATCGTGCTGTTCTTCGCCTGCCAGAATTACCTTTGTTGAGATTAAGACTCGTTCCTTCACTCGAATATTTCCTGACGTTCCTCAAGATTGTCGCTTTGTGAGGAGGGTCCCGATCAGGAAATCTTGCTCGAAAAAGGTTTTGCACTTCAGTTGTGTTTTGATTTCGGTTGTACTGTAAAACTATGGAAATTCGTTGTTCGGTTGTGAGCTGCACCATTATTAGTTTAGCTGATTTGTGCGATTAGAAGCCATTTTAAATTCCCAGGGGCCTAACATATTTTGTGCTTAAGAACAATATGAATATCTTAGAATATTAAGTGGTTGCGTTTTTTTTTATACACCCTGTATATTTAACCCATTAACTGGCAGTATACCCTACCTCGTCTGGCGTTAGACTGAGTAAAATACTAAAGTATGTGCATCTTGGCACATTGCAAGCTAATGTGTTAATACATAATACACCCAACCTTTACGGGCGGCAGCGCCCAGCACTCAGCAGTGCCTCCCGGCACTCACACCAAAGCGGACTCTTCTCCCGGCACTTGAAAGGTTTCAAATATGCAGAATGAAAACCCCAATGTTTTAATTTATAATAGATATTTTATACAAGTAACTTTGTATTTTTTATCTTGGCAAATTTTATTACTTAATTAAATGTTAGTATTAGATGAAATTCAGTATTACAATGTGCACAATATTAGTTACTGGTGATTAGAAGAAATACACTATCCCCCCAAAGCCAGAAGAATGGCTCTAATCACTTTGCACTTTGTTAATTGATGTCGCGCTTCAAGCAATTCTGAGACCAGTCGATCAAGTTTTAAAAGGGTGGGAGGGGATCATACCCTCAGGGGTACAGGTACCCGGCACTCACATTGTCCTAGGCAGAACCCTGCCTTTATAGCCTTGCCTTGTTTACATTTTCCTGGCAGGCAATTATATTCCCATTATGTTCTCCATTTTGATTCTAGAGCACTGATACCAAAATATCCTAGGAGGAAAATTATGTAAACGAGTATAGGGTCTATGCAGTGGCGGACACTTCCCAAAATATTGGAGGTGCAAACTTAGATTACCAACATATAACCACCCTTTTGTTGCTGCAAATCTCAGTTCTTAAACCTTTTTTGCTTAAATTTCATGCAAATTTACTTAAATTATAGCCTATCAAGGCTTTTGTGGTAATTGTAATATCATTAATACAGCTTTTTTGCACAGTTAGTCAGCTATCATCCTAAGGCTTTGACAAATTATTGGGAGACGACCACCCCCCTCCCCCCCCCCTAGTGTCTGCCACTGGGTCTATAGTTGGTAAAGACCTATGCTCCAGATAATAGTTAGACTAAATACATAACTAATTAACTACAGAAATTTTCAGATTGATTCTATACTTGAGTGTGCACAAATGGAAGCCAGACTTGTGACAAATTTGGGGAGTGTCTATCATTAATGCCGGCCTGATCGAGCTCAATGCCTAGTGTACAGTATATTTAGTGTCGATCATGACTCAAAGTGTACCGGGTATGCATGTTGTTTGAACTTTTTTGGCTCATACTGTGACCCCATATTAAAACACTGGTCTCTCTATAAGATTGAATGTATATAATACAGCTACTCATTACTGACCTATGGGCCTGCTAAACCTAGGGCACTGGAGAAATACAGTATTACTAACTCATGAACTCAAACTGATAAATAGTCAAACCCATTGCCATTCGATCAACTCCATCAATCACACAAGTCCTTTAAGCCTTTCACTCTGGAACCATACAGTATATATAGCATCAATAACAACCAGTCAACTGAGCTAGACCATGACTGTGGAACCTATATTGGGGTTAATGCTATAACATAAAAGTCAGACACAAGCTGTTCCAGCATATTGATATATCAAAAATTATTGATATAATTAATATTGATTATCAAATATACAGTAATTCCATTTTTAAAAATATTGATATACTGAAAATATTGAATCTGTGAACATTATTTCGACTGAAATTATTATGAATTGCACTGATTTTTCATGCATAAAGCTATTTTGATGATGATGATGGAGTCTCATGTCATTACAATGCATGAGTACCACAATGATACGAATTATGAGCTTTTTGATGGCCAAAAAGCCCAGTAAAGTAAATTTTTGCCAGACGCATATATCCAATATCGAATTTTAATCCAAATTGAAGAGACTGAATTTGTCCTGATTAAGTTATCGTGCTGATAGAAAATTAATGGGTTGAATTTGCAGGAAGTATGCTCTCAGAAAAACTAGTCTAGTCACGTGAAAATTCCATTTGAATGAAACTCTCTTATTTAAGAAAACGTTTGAAGTTATGAAGATTGACGTTTGCAGCTCTTCCATATACCAACAAAATACCAACTTCACTCTTGAAACATTAAGATGTGTTCGATATTTAAATAACATCACTGTGACATGACACTGCATAATGAATTGTTGGAAAATCACGAATATGTCTGATATTAAACAATCATGGCGGTTGGATGTCACAAACAACTTTCAAATTGAACTAACACCTGTAGACAGATTTCAAGCGCTGACATGGAGATTTTTTAAGCCATCATGGGATCAGGATTGCCACTTTGTCAACACGCTCGACTCGGAAGTTTAACACCCTTAACGGATATCTTACAGCGTTACTGCTTTATGTGGTGATATTGCCAGTCATCCAGGTCCTAGACAACTGATAGCCTTAATCAGTCCTTTAAAATGTTTATCTCTTAACGCCAGGAGCCTGAAAAGTTTTCACTGGGCCGATTCGACCAACTCTATGGTGTATAACATGGATCGTTTTCAAGACCTAGTATATGGTGAAGATGTTGTTGCGTTAGTGAAACGTGGCTCAATGATGATTTTATCGATTCAGAAATAGGAAATCTTACATTCTGGAAAGACCGCACTAGCAGGGTGGTGTACTTGTTGCAGTAAAGACTCAGTCATTCAAGTCAGTTCGTCAATACCCCATGGAAATAATAGACACGCAGCATTTAGAGATTGTAGTTGCTGAATTGATTACGGCCTCTAACCAGAAAATTGCTATATGTTCGTGTTATCTAGATTTTGTTGGCATCTAGATATTTACAACAGGACCTGTCTTGTCTTAACTCTTGGTCTATATCCTCTGGTCTTCCCTTTAATGAAGTAAAATGCCGATCGCAGTCCATCACGCGTAAGATCAAGCCGGTGATCGCTATGTACAAGATGAACGATACTGACCTGGAGTCAGCAACATGCATCCGAGGCGACCTTGGTGTCGTGGTTTCCACGGACCTTGCGTGGACAAAACAAGTATCTGAACAAAGTTCTTGTGCCAATACATTACTAGGATATATCGGAATAATACGCGACACATTTGAAGTATATGCCTGAGGAAAACTATCTATCTCACTTTGGTGCGTTCTCACCTAGCATACGCAGTTCAAATTTGGTCGCCACAGTCTATTCAACTCATCTCTAGGCTCGAAAGAGCACAAAGGCCACCAAATACATTCGCAACATACCGTTCAGATGTTGCGTCACTTACTCATCTAGGCTGCAGTCACTAGGTGTCCTGCAAATAACTTATTGGCACGAATTATTAGATATGATTTTTTCTTTAAAGTAGTTCATGGCTTTGTAAGAGTTAATTAGCATGTCTTACCACGTATCCATCGTCCTGCTAGACAAACTAGATCTAACAGTAAACTAAATTTACGTGTAAGTCTTCTACTTATCAACGATCATTTATCATAAGGACAGTGCGAATATGGAAAGCTTTGGCCGAAGATCTTGATCTGAGCATGGAAAACTTAGGATCATTAAAATCCGTCATTTTAACTATTACCTTCGATCTTTACAAACTACTTACGACTCTGAAAATCCTAGAACCTTTAAGACTATCTGTTTAAAATGTAATACTTCACGTAAATCTTACTCTGCCGCTAACTTGTTGTTATTAATATTTTATACATGTTTTAGCTTACGGGTCCACAGTAATTGGCTTATTTGCTGTTGCGGTTACCCTGCCTTGTGCTGTCTTTCGTCTGTATATGAATATGTTTTATGGCACTGTACTGTAATGTAATTTATGTGGCGAAGCAAATAAAATTAAAATTAAAGAAGTCACTATGCAGTGTGACATCCCAATGATGTTATTTACATATCAAACACATCTTAAATTTCTCAAGAACGAAATGTAAAACTGTATACTTCAGCAGTGAATTACAAGATATGGCTATCTTGTACATAATTCACTGCCGAAAATAAATGCACCTTATCTGGGCATTTCACGCCCCGCCAACGCCTTACAGCTCTTAACAACTTCATAAATAGCCTTGACAAATACATCGCATCACGTCAGAACTTTTTGTTTGAACGTTCAAACATTTCGACAAAACTATTGGCGGTCCAAGGTCGAGTTAAATCCGCAGTACAAGAGTCGTTTCATACAAACTTGTAGTAGTATTTGAAGTTACCTCTGTGACGACTTTATGAATTAACTTCAATTAATATATTTCATTGTAGACAAAGCCGAATAGAGGAAAAAATTCAGAAAACGAGTAAAGCATGATGTCAAAGATTGAGGATAAACAGTACGGTTTTGATGAACGTAGATTCGAAATGAAAGTCAGTCCTAATTTTTTATGCAGTATTTGTTTAAACGTTCTGAAAGATCCCAAAATGTGTGGGAAGAATGAACACGTGTTTTGTCATGATTGTATTACTCCTCATCTTGCCAACTTTCAAACATGCCCAGAATGTATGCAACATCTAACTCCAGAAACCTTGAAATCTCCTCCGCGGTTGTTCCTCAACTGTCTATGTGAACTAAAGATTTACTGCAACTACAACAGTCGTGGATGCCTTGCTATTGTCGAACTTGGGCATCTTCGAAATCATGAAGATAACTGTGAATTCGCACCAGTGAAGTGCGGAAATAAGGGATGTGAAATGGAAGTTAACAAAAAATATAAAGATGAACATGAGAAATTATTCTGTAAAGTTGGAGCGGCAGCTTGTCACAACTGCGAAGATTTCATGTTGAGACAAAATGTATTGGAGAAGAAATTGGACGAACTGACGCAAAGTCAAAAGAAAGTCCATGCAAAAGTGAATCAAATCAAGGTGAGTTGACAACATCACAACAACGAAAAAAGTTAATTGCTGAACGTTCATTGGAGGTGAGTTTTATTCAACTTTGATGTAAAAATATTTGTGTGACGAGCTTCAATCTGTGAGGGTAAGCGAACAGGAAATTTCGTCGCCATTCATTTATCAAGTTGCTCCACATCTACAAGTATATAATAAGCACATCGGTAATTCACATATCCACCCCACTAGCAATGTGTGTACATGCACACGATTCTTTACAACTCTAGAGGACAGTGCTACTTACCAAACCTAGTACTATACAGGATGTGTCAAGAAAAGTAATCCAATTTTAGCATGTTATCGTCCGTTACGTATTGAGTTTTTAAATATCAGACTTTTCGCTGTCAAATGACAATTGTTTAGGACTTTGCGATAAAAATGGCCAAATATGATCCGATTAAGACTTTCTAATCGATATCATATTTTCTAACTCTATGGCTATGCATAAAATGTTCGAATTTTCAAACACATAACCCAGTGGGGTTTGCCTATCTGGGCAACTTTAAGCATCGCGAGATTTCTGCAAACCTCCAGTTTCGTGAAATGTTTGAACCATGAAAGTTCGTTGTTGTCGTGCGTTGAACCATCTTTAAATCTGCTAAGTCTTGATAAGAAACCCATACGTTAGTGCATCTTTATTCGCATTCTTTATTCGCATTCTTTATTCGCATTCTTTATTCGCATTCTTAAGACAATAGTTTTGCGCTTATCCACAAAGGTGGAATATGCAAATTCGACCGGCAATATTTAGTCGGACCGCATTTGGCCATTTCTGTTAACCATGATACAAAAAGGGTAGCATTTGAGAGCTATATTTCAGGAAATTGAAATTGGATTACCTTGTTTGATACTCTCTGTATATATCTCATATGTATTCCTGTAATTATATATCTATATATAGTAACTTAGCAAAAAGTTCGAATGTGCAACAATTCTCGAATCTTAAGTATAATATTACAAACTTAAGGTTATTGTAAAGATATAGCAGATAATTGTTCACAAATGCCCTTGATCCCCACGTTTATGAATTATTTTGTGAGATTGTTAGTTTGCTTTCCCAGTCACGGCATGCCCGAATAGAATTTTACTCCAGATGAAACTAGTGAAAACGTCTTGGATACATACGCGTGAAGGATTAGAAAAAGAACCCTATAGGAAATCATGCCCGGCTAATCAATACCGTATAAATATTTCTTCTAAATGGTTTTTCATTTGTTAATTAAGGAAAATTTTGATAAAATGAAGGGAAATCAAGCAGATATGCAAAGAAATGCAGAAAGGTTAGAAGCCATAATGTGTCAACAGTTCCAGGATGTGAAAGAGATGATAATGGGTCGAGGCCTTGGATTAAGGGCAGATGTCGTTAAAGAGAAAGTGAGTCAAGAGATAATTATAGCAGGAGGTTACAGTGAATCTGGTGAAGCGACCAAGACTGTAGAAATGTCCAGCCTACCAGAGATAACTTGGTCGGATATAGCGCCAATGAATCACCCCAGAGGAGGAGCAGCATCGTGTGTTCGAGGTGATGACTTCATTATCACAGGAGGAGGGTTTTACTCCTTTGGAGGCAATGCTAGTACTAACACCATAGAAATACTGACGACCAACCAGCGACCACGGCGCTGGATGACGCTGAACGCTAAACTTCCTGCCCAACTTTTTGGTCACCAGGTGGTAATCTATCAGGGTAAACTGCTTGTCATCGGTGGATTAAACTGGAATGAGAGGAAACCGTCTAATGCTATTTACGAAGTCCTTCTCACCCCACCATACACTATCAAGCTCTTGTGTCGAATGATCCAGCCCAGAGTTTATCACAGAGTGCACCTCATGAATGGCAAATTATTCGTCTTAGGAGGATCGTCAACATCCAAAGATAAAGATGTTTTGGACAGCGTGATTGTATATCATATCGAGAAGAATGAGTTTCAACCATGTTTACCGTTGCCGTATCCTGTCCACCACATGTCAGCCGTAACCTGGAGAAGTAAGATAATAGCTTGGTGGTACTGATGAGGCGGGCAATGACCTGGATGAAGTCACGATGTACGACACCGAAACGCAGACGAGTTCCAGGTTACCACCAATGAAGTACAAAAGGCGAGGTTCCTCAGCTGTCATATTTCATGACCGAATTATTGTTATGGGCGGAAAACATCGGAACGATGGTTACCTTGATTCAGTTGAGAGTCTCAGGTTTGGTGACAACCGTTGGCAAGAGCATGAAGTTTTGGGAATACCCAGACAAGTAGCAAATGCACATGGTTTCTAGGTACCCGTGTAACTGTGTGCAATTTCTGACGATTCTATTGATCTTCAATGATCTAACAATCATGGGTTTTCGAAGTTATACAGAGGTATACTAGTACATTAAGCAAGTAGTTTAGTTTAGTACTGTAAGTTATGTAAATATTAGAATATAGAGAAGATGGGTATTGGTTCTCGGCATCCTGAAAGTATAAGTACGAACCCAGACGTTTCAAGCGAAATTCAATCGCCAGAGATTGAGCAGGAAGAGACAGAAAAACATGCTGCCTTAAAGCAAATCTACAAATAAATTCACGTTAAAGAATTGTCGTGCCCGATAAATATAGTGGTAACACAGCCAAAGTAGTAAATTATTCCACTGGATGTTTGCACATATGAATATTTTGTTATGATTTAGCCTTTCAAACATTGCGTATGTAGCCTGTGTTTATACAATTATAAGTATATGTTTTCAAGCTGTGGAGAACCTATACGCAGCGACTGTGTATTTCAAGAGGACACCTAACACTCGGTTTAATTAATGCAAACATTAAAATGTAATGGGTACATGTTGTAAGCCTAATATTTAAATGAAACGTGCTGGGAAATTGAAGGGATTATTTACTATATTAGTTACTGTAACTGAAATACCCTTATAAGGAATATGGGTGACTGTTACACCTATAAAAAATTATACTGTATAATTGTCACTACCTTTTCCACTTCGAAATTGATTGGAGTGGGTCAAAGAGGAGTCGTATCTCAGATCGACGATGCTCCATGATAGAAGTCTCCGTTTTTTCAGCGTTGTGTGTCGCTTCACTCGGATAGAACGCATAGCATGACGTAACGACAGGTGGGGGGGGGGGGGCAAGAAAAAGTGCCTTGTCAACGTGGGACCCCAAGGTAAGTCAACACAATTAGATCTCTAATGCAATTTATGTTTCGCCATCCCTTGCATCGCTATGTGATAATACACAAATGCAGAGGATAGTGGATTGACACATAGTATGCTCCGCCTGAGATCGTAAGCGAGATTGCATAACGGTTTGCATCTACGAAGGATTTTTTCCATCAGATCGTTGATTTGGATGATATCTCTTTAAACCGCTACCTCAATAATATACCAGTTGAGACCACCATATATTGTCGTTAATTCCTTTATGAGGGCGGAGGGGTGTTTACCGATAATAATAATAATAATAATAATGATTTATTCAATAAGATCCACAAAGTGGCTCTTCCCCTATTGAAGACTACAGTATATACAAATATAGTTTACTTAGCATAAATACATTAGATTATATTATATTATAGAAATACGTTATATAACTTATATTATATTATTTACAAGATAAAAAGATAGAAAAAATGCTAAAAATGTTGTTAATGTACATATTATTACTGTACACGCATCTTCAGTACAGCTTTAACTTCCGTATAAATTTGACCATAATTTGATAAAGTTTTAATGTCATTTGGTAAGCTGTTGAACAGTTCTGATGCAATATCCTGAAAAGTACCCTTTTCCATGGGCCTAACTAAATTTAAGGTAGTGTTCGAACGCAAGCTTCGTGCTGGTTGATAAACTTCAACTGCAGTATACTTCGGCCAGTACTGTGAATGGATAGCTTTGTGAGTGGCTTTGAGTAAGTTGAAGTCTCTACGTTCAGCCATAGGTAGCCAGTTAAGCTTCAACAAGGCTTCAGTGGAGTTCACATAGTTTCCAGTAACAAAACTGGCTGCCGAAAATTGAATTTTTTGTAACCTTTTTAATAAGTAATTTGGCAAGGGGTTAAAGACAAGATCGCCGTAATCCATCTTTGACAAAATAAGTTGTTCGGCCAACTGTTTCCGTAGGTAAAAAGGTGTGAAGTTCTTTATTTTCCGAAGAGCGACCAAAGTGCTATAACAAGTCGAGGACAATTGTTTAATATGATCGTTCCAGGTAAGGTTTTCAGTGATCTGCAATCCAAGTAATTTTGTGGCACGTATTCGCTCTAGTAGTTTACCGTCAACTAAGAGACTGGACTCATGTAAATGTAATGAATGGGTGTTTGCCATCTGCTGGGTTGAAAGGATCATACATTTTGTTTTTCCAGTATTGAGAGCCAAATTCGAATCAGAAGACCATTCTGACAGTTTCGTAAGGGTGGTGTTCATCTCTGTTTCGCACTGCTGTAAATCTACATGTTTGCAGTGTTTATAAAAGGTCGAATCATCTGCGTATTGAAAACAGGTTACTTGTTGATCAATATGTTCTTGAAGGTCTGCTACATATAAATTAAAAAACAATGGACCAAGGATGGAGCCTTGGGGTATCCCAAAGTCTACAGTCATCTTATTTGAGGTTCTATCATCAATTTGAACAAACTGTTCGCGATTGGACATATAGTTAAGGACCCACGCGAGAAAATCCTTAGAAAAATTCAATTTGTGCATTTTGGAAAGCATGGATTTAAAGCTAACCGTATCAAAGGCTTTCGAGTAGTCCGCCAGAACCATCAGGGTAATTTCACGTTTTTTCATAGCACGAATTATATCGTCCTTAATAGCCAGTAAGGTTGTGATGGTAGAGTGGCCCTTACGAAAACCAGTTACCTTGTCGTTCAATACTGTGTGGTGTTCAACATAGTTAACCATCTGGAAGGCAATAACTTTCTCAAAAACCTTCGAGAGCGCTGGTAGAATAGATATCGGACGTAGCTGATCGTTCACTGTTGGATTATTCACCTTCGGAATCGGAGATACTCTTGAGATAAACTTGCTACAGGATAATTTTAAATTGTCAATATTGAAAATTTAGTGGTCATATATTAGAGCAATAAAGTACAATAAATTTCAGTACAATAAATCAATAATACACCTCACTATGTGACATGTAGACAAAATTTTCGCAGCAACTATCAGCGTGTCTCCAATAACTCTATAGTGTAATTGTTTACGAATATATATTTCTTTAAAATATCGTAAAATAACTCTTGATGCTTCTTACTTCTAAATATAATGTCTATTTAGAATTTCATTTTCATCAACTCAATTCTTAAATATTATTATAGACGTAGAGTATTTTAACCAATTATTCATTTCACGTCATCCATACAGCAAGCAACCCTTAAATTTTGTTATTAGTTGTTACTTTTTCTTACGACTTCGTTTCAAACCTTCAACAAGTTTCTTATCCAGCACTCCATAGATGAAAGGATTAACAGAGGACGAGCCAATCATGTATGAAAGATAAAACCAACCTTCGTAGTCGCTTTTTAGAATTCCCAAATCGTTTGTATTACAAATCCACCATATTTCAAAAGGTAACAATGCTACTGTGAGAATTCCAACGCTAACAGCACTCACAAGAAACGTTCTTGTATTTCGGTGATGCCGAATCCTTTGGAAATGTTCCTGGGTCCCAACCGGTGATTCCTGGCCCCTGGATCCGGTTTCATTTTGTAACATAGAGTTCATTTTGTGTGTCTGTGATACTAAAGCTTTACAAATTTTATAGTATAACACCGACATGATTGTAACGGGTAATATATAGTGAATATTCAAGGAAAGCAAGCTATAAATGAGCCTTAATGTTTTGTTCGACCATTCCTGATGACATCTCTCAATGGACTGTACTTAAAAGCTAGAACATAAGGATTGAGATAGATGCTTATTGAAATAAACAAAGTTAAAGGGATAAACTTAACTTTCTTCGAGAAATAGGGGGTTTCAAAGGCTGCAAAACTGCGCGGTAACGAAAAATACAAATAATAACCATAAGCTCTACTCCACAAGTACAAAGGAGCATCTCAAGATAAAGCCAACTTTTGCAAGCAGCTGTATGGGTAATGGCCATGCTTGGAACCAATTTCTGTAGTTTAAACGAAAAGCAGTCAGAACGTGGAATGCATCGCAAACTGCTAAGTTTAATACGAGATAGTAGTAATTGCTTCTGAGTAACCGTCGTTCCTTCATAATGGAGTATATGACCAAAATGTTCCCAGATGCACCGCATAGTATAACCAAGGTTAGAAATGATCCAAGAATATAATCATTCCTTAAAATTTCTTGGCTTGGCATCGACGTAAAGTTTTTGGATGGTACGCTGATATTTGAATACATTTTTATTATGTAGTGTTAGTTGTCCGTTTTCTCCTTCGACTTTGTCTTCCTCATTTGGCATTCAAATATTAGTGTTTCTTGTCGTGTCTTCTTGCCGTCAAACGGCCGTCTGGCACGGTGCTGTTAAGTCTTATTCACTCTTTAATTTTTTTGTGGTAATAATGACATATTGAACTACAGTTTGATAAATCATTAAATTAATGATTGTTCCTCCGCTGTAATTGTTTTTTTTTCCCTATTAAAAAATGTAGTTTAACACATGATTAAAAATCACATCATTAATTGACATATACATGAATCATGCATCAGTTTTAATCAAAGAAATCCCGCTATAATTATAGAGTATTAAGTAAGTGACGTTCTTAAAACTGGAATTAATAAAGTCAGACAATTTTTGTTCAATTCTATTTACCGAATGTTATTGAAAAATAGATTGAACAAATCTAAAATTGAATGACAACCGGGAATTGCAATGTCTCAATTAAGTACAGGCTTGCTCCATGAAACCGCTGCATAGGAGTGAAATTACGTACTTTCTATCTGCATAAAATTCGAAGTGTAAATACCCGAGCGGAATTACTACTCTCGCCCCCGGGCTTACGCCCGGAACGCCGCTCGTGGATTAGTAAATTCATGCAGCCTTTCGCGTTGTGTTAGTATAACTGAATGACGAGTTGGCTCGATGTAAATATTACATTATTAATATCGGAAAGAAATGCATCACGTTGCAATATAATTTGCAAACGTTTCATCAGTACTAAAATTCTGTCTATACATGCATTGTAAATCCAGGTTGATTAAAATAACATTTCTCTCTTGGTTAAAATAACCAAATTTTGGTTATATTGACTAATAAAATATTGGTCAAAATTAATAGTGTGTCTGAGAACCAAGTGATTGGTTATTTTAACCAATCAGTTTTTACCATGTAATCCATAACTGACTGTTTGGCTAGAAATGATCGGAATAAGAACGACTAAATAAACCTGGCAGTGTCAGCCTAAAAAACCCGAAAAGAAAACGTGAAAACCGTAGAAAAACCCCGTAAAGGGCTGCAACGCAGTGCTTGGATATTTTTAGCCGCACTGTAGTGCATCATATGTCAACTTGTGACCAGTCAGCTATCTGACTATATCTTAAAAATAGTATATGCATTTAGATTTCAGCATTCAATATGAAGAGTAAGTAAGAAAAAGCAAACTATCCAATATTATGATCAAAGGCGGATGTGGTAAATATTCAAGATCCAATATTCTTGAATGCTCTGTACCAGTTGCCGCCTGCTTGAAATGGAAAGAAGCAACTGCGCAAATATATGGCTCAAAAGAAAATACGAAAAGCAAGCGGCCCAATACTAGCATTAAAGACGTATTTTCTTAGTATTCATGAAACAGCTTAAAAACATTACAAAAATATGAATTGTTCTCGCGTATATAGGAACGATAAAATCATGCAATTTTGCCACATCACTGACAAAGCAAGTCTTATCAAGTCTGATATAACAAGTCCAAATTCATAATCTGCGCACGTCATCCATGACATAATTATGTAGTAGACATAGGCAATTTTGAAAGACTAAATATTCTTATAGACCAGCTGCTAAAAGGGGTCAACAAACTATAATACACATTTTGTGCAATATAATACACACTATTTTTGTATTGCTCAAAATATACAATTCGCTCTTTTATTACGACTGAATGTAGAGAAAGTCCTGGGTCAGAATAGTCATTGAATTTGTCTCATGTCCCACTCAGAGCACACTGAGTCACTTACAATGAGTGACAATAAAGGCTCTTTTCCACTCGTCGCAAAAACCAACTCGCAAGGTCGCTGCGAGTACTTTCATCCAATCACAATTTAATTACATGCAAGAACTCGCAGCGAGTTTGCGAGTTGGTTTTGCGATGAGTGGAAAAGAGCCTTAAGAGACCGAACTGTCTCGATCCTATATGTCATTATTTGTTCTCTAAGACAACATGAATCCCATATATTCTTGATATTAGTCCTTGCGGAACCAATGATTATTTGTGAAAATGATTTATTAATCACAGCTGCAGTATAATTATTCAAAAATTAGATCTTTAAATATTATGCATGCTATACAGACCACAGTTTCAATCAGCTGTCCGTCTGCTTCAGTCGCGCTTTATCCTCCAACACGAATTTTGATATAAGTAAATACTCGCAAGAAGTTAAAAGAGAACAAAATATATGTATGTCTAAAAATGTTGGCAATTATGTTTATTTTTGCCCTCGCATTTTCTTTCTTTGGCCGCGATCAAGCCTTTCCATGGGTAAGTATATTTTAATAAGTGAAAATACAAAAATATGGAACTTTTCCATATTTTTCTAAAGTTCATGTACTACTGAAGAGTATTAAACATGTTATTACTTAGTGCTATTACATAGCAATTAATATACGCAGTGTTTGCTAATTTTTCCAAACATAATTAACGACCTAAAGCTTGACGGTGGGTGGTGATCTCCGATAGGATATAGATAGAACGTGATCAGAATATGCGAATCCACATAAGCAATTACTGGCCTTTGTATCAGCTTCAGTGATTTTGTTAATACTTTTTGTCTAGCTAATAAATTTCCGAGCGATTATTCAATAATTGCTAATAGTCTAGGACCTGTATATGAGGTTGTATGCATTTCATTTAGGACAGATTATCTCAACTGTTTTAGGGTAAAATGACCATGGCGGTCAACATGGCATATGTGCCAAAACCCGAATCCGGTGCGAAAGTCCTGAAAATGACCACGCCCAGAAATGGCACTGCCGACATAGCTCCATCTCCTGAACCATCAAAGTTACAGACTTTCTGAAGTGCTTATAGTGTTTAGAATGGTTGCTTTTAGGGTGCTCACTGGAGGGTGAAATTTGTCTAGGTATCATATTTTACAAGAAAATGACTATGCACCATCCCAGGTCAACTGCTAATTATGCATCAAATTACTCATTCACCTGGCAAAGTCTATGTTTTCTTATTTCCTAAAAATTTTTGCCTAGGATCAAAAACTATACTTATTCCAATATAATAATAATAGATTTCATCAGGGTTGATATTGTTAAGTTGAGATACAATACAGTTTATTTCACTTACCCCACGCCAAAACACGATTTCAGCCATATTTTCCCGTTTTATTCGCTTTTTATCACCGAGGCTCACACATATTATCCACAAATTATACTTGAACATAATGACAGTTGACTAAAGAATAATTCAACCAAGTTTCGTCAGGTTTTGAAGCAGTGCAGTGTATTTTATCTTCGAAAATCATAGAAGTGATGTTTTGCCCAATTATCGCGCCAGTGCAATGTCTCGCCGCTTCTCTGCCCGATTTATCACACTTTTTCGTCGTCAAATGTAGTTAGATAACAGTATCCAGAAATACTTGATTGTAGAAAAGTTCCAATCGAAAAATTGATAACCTAACTGCCAATCCGTGGCAATAAATGGCCCTATGTGTTTCATAAACATGAATAAAAAATATAATGCCCAAAGTAATTTGAAAGTCACGCGCAATCTTCACGAAAACACCGCGTGGGCTTGATGACAGGGGGTGGAATTTTTTCACGAATACGTTTGTGACCAATTTGTGACCACTGTCAGAGTTGCCGTGTTAACGAACAAATGTATTCGTGAAAAAATTCCACCCCCCTGTCATCAAGTTCAGTTTGATGGCGTTCTGCTCATTATGCCAACAGCGTCTTTTCACTGCCCGCAGCATATTTTAGGGGCGAAACTTAAAAGTTCAAAACGAGTTAAAGAGTGTTTGCAACGACACCGTGGTTCAAAAGCCTGTAGACTTTTATATGAAGCAAGAACGCTTCATATCATGGGTTTAACAAATCACGTTTGCAAAGTTTATTTTTTAGTGCAAACTCTCTTTGTTTATTCCTCTGACTTACGATTTGCTCCACTTTTTTTACACCATTGGCATTTTATTTACGACATAATTCTAATTCCAGTTTTCTTCTGCGTTGCCCGTTAGTTCACTCGTCTTCATTTATCCGTCTCAATGTGAATGAAAACGGGTTTCTTGTTTTGACAGATTTCCGTCTAACTTTCCCGTCTGTTTGTAAACTCGTCTGTTATATTTCTTATAAATATTATAGACGCGTTTCCCGTCTAAGACGGAAATTCGTCCACAAAATGTAAATTCGGATAATAATGCAAAAACTGCGCGATTATTCAAATGTAAGAAAGAAGGGAAATCATGCGATCAAATATTAGTAACAAAGACATCTCCAATATAGTAATTATTATACATTCAAACTCTATATTCTCGTTTCTGATTGACCAAAAAGCCCCGGATAATTCTCATTATTACAGTATATACACAAGCTCTGGATATGAGGTATTCTGCAATCTGATTGGTTCTCTACTAGCAGGACATTAGCTCATATCAGACAAGTACATTACTGATGGATCTAAATGCCAGCCTATCTTCAAAAAGCTTTACATAACTGCCGAACAAAGAAATGTTATGGAAAGACTACATTCTTAAATAACATTTACTCTGAAAAGCCTCTTTGGGGAGAGTTAAATAAAGATTGTATTGTATTCTTGGATCATTTCTAACCTTGGTTATACTATGTGGCGTATTTGGAAACACATTGGTGATATACTCCATCGTGAAAGAACAACGTTTGCTCAAAAGCAATTACTATTATCTCGTACTGAACTTGCCAGTTTTCGATGCATTCCACGTTCTGACTGCTTTACGTTTGAACTACACAATTTGGTTCCAAGCATGGCCTTTATTTCAAACAGTTGCTTGCAAAATTTGGCTTTATCTGGAGATGCTCCTTTGTACTTGTGGGGCAGAGCTTATGGTTATTATTTGTATTTGTCGTTACCGCGCAGTTTTGCAGCCCTTGAAACCCCCTATTTCTCGAAGAAAGTTAAGGTTTATTCCTTTACTACTTTGTTTATTTCAATAAGCATCTATCTCATTCCTTATGTTCTAGCCTTTAAGTACAGTCCATTGAGAGGATGCCATCAGGAATGGTCGAACAAAACATTAAGGCTCATTTATACCTTGCTTTCCTTGAATATTCACTATATATTACCCGTTACAATCATGTCGGTGTTATACTATAAAATTTGTAAAGCTTTAGTATCACAGGCACACAAAATGAACTCTATGTTACAAAATGAAACCGGATCCAGGGGCCAGGAATCACTGGTCGGAACCCACGAACATTTCCAAACGATTCGGCATCACCGAAATACAAGAACGTTTCTTGTGAGTGCTGTTAGCGTTGGAATTTTCTCAGTAGCATTGTTACCTTTTGAAATATGGTGGATTTGTAATACAAACGATCTGGGGATTTTAAAAAGCGACTACGAAGGTTGGTTTTATCTTTCATACATGATTGGCTCGTCCTCTGTTAATCCTTTCATCTATGGAGTGCTGGATAAGAAACTTGTTGAAGCCTTAAAACGATGTACCACGAGAAGGGACAACTAGGAGAATTGGAAACTTTAGGATCAGTAATACTGTAAAAATTCGCATTAAAGAAGAGTGGACTAAGTTCAACCTGCCTGAAATTTAGTCAATTGAAATACTATAACCGCTTCAGCCAGACAAATAAAGACTGATTGTTAAGAAAGAAACATTGACTCTTGTACTTTGGGTGAAGAGGAAAGCGATAAATGGCGGTTAGAGGCTGCTACATACCTAGTTTATATTTCTGAATATCGAAGAAAATATACTTGCTTATTACGCGACGAGGATACATTATTTTTAATTCGGAGGCTTTGAAATAGCAGTTATCAGAGTGAGTGTAAACACTCGATTATTGATTACAAAATGTGTGCGGATACAAAGGCAACGGTCTCCAGAGTGGAAACGCTTGAAAACGCAACGAATCCGGATACGTGTGGACGAACTGTAACCGGAACATTTTGAAAACGATGAAATTTGAGATCCACCCACGTTAATAAAACATAATCTACCGATCTATACAAATGTTCTTGAGGTAGAAATTAGAACCAGTTGAGAACCGACACTGTATATTTTCATACATTTTAAAGTACCTGCTACCAGAATTATTTAATGCATTGGCTTACACTTCCAAGTTCAACACTGAAGAGTAACTTTCTTGTCCGGCGAAACTTTCCGAACCCTAAAACCTATAAACCTTTTCAGCCATAAACAAACCTAATTGTATATAGCTATAGGCAATAGAATGGTTTGACGCATAATTTGGCTAAAAAATGTACACGCATGTATACAAAATCTATCAAAACTGAGATCTTCTCACGAGTTTGTTTTTTCATTATTATTGCCTGATAATTCATGCTATTTAAGAATTAAAAAACGAGTCGCGTGCCGTTATGGTGTAATAATGCACGAGGGGGGAATGTTGGGAGAATACGAGAGAAGCTTGTAAAATACGAGGCGTAGCCGAGTGTTTTACACGCTTCTCGAGTATTCTCCCAACATTCCCTCGAGTGCATTATTACACCATAACAGCACAAGACGAGTTTTTTTAATTCTTTTATATTATAAGTGGTAGATAAGCACAGTAAACAATTTTGTTCAAAGATCAATCTTCATATTCTCCTAACATGTAATCACTGACGTCACTCGCAAGCTTTTCAATGTTTTCATTGCTTGGCAACAACTACAAGCTTTGAATTCTGGCCGGCGAAGGAGCGAAAAACTTGCAACTCAACAAAAATTAGGGATTAAAAAGGCACAAAAACTGTTGAAAATTTTTCAAATATGGTGCACAATGATAGACAGATTGGTTTTTCGTTGTTCTGCTTCACTTTTGTCCTGGATTCGGTATAAAAGCGAAGGGTTTTTGTCAAGCTGCTTTGACGACATTGGCTGTCGAGTTGATTTTTCATCTTGAACCAAATATATCGGGCAGTTTTTGTTTGAAGGTACTGTTTGAATATTTTTTGTGTTTTTTGCTAATTCAGTGGTTGGTGTTAAAAATTTTCTCAGACAAACTGTCGTATTTGTGTAGGTTTTTGTCGTTGCATCTTGACAGCTTAAAAACTGTACACATAGTGTTATCTAAATCAATGCCAAAATGGTTAATTTTAATTTTTTGCACCGAGAACTGTGGATAAATTTGGTTTGGTTTGTGTTTAAATACAGTTTTTGTACCTTTAAATGTCAAAATAGCACAGATTTTCGCGTTTCTTGTCGCCGTTGAATGCGAACTTTCAAGCAAAAAAGTATATTTCAAACTCAGAAACAGCTACGAATCTTTATTCGCCGTTTATGGATCCCGTTGTTATTTGTTGGCTGGCTTTTTCCATCTCGTTTAGGTCTACTTTTTCTTGCTTTCTGACAGACTTTGGATTTAAAACTATTATAATTTTGTTCATATTGTATTGACAATTCCGAGGAAAATTTAACAAGCGGGGACAAAGGGAGAAAAAATCAAAACGGTGGCCGTGCTTTATTGCGTCATAAAGCACGCGAATTAGCCAATCAAATTGCTCGTTAGATACTACTTATAATATAATACTTATTAATAATACCATATTATAAGATGAAAACAATCTTTGCATCAAGATCTTTCGTGTAAATAACATGACGAAAAAGGATTTAAACAGAGACGCTTTCTTCCAATGAGAAATTATTTAATTATTTATTTTTAAAGTTTAAGACATTCGAAATGTTGAAACGAATTGTGGAAATGAATGACATATTTTGGTACTGTAATACCATACGATTGCACTGCTCTCAGCCAATTAGAATGAAGAAACTTTTCATGTATGTTTTGAATTTACAAATATAATATCGCGCAGACGCAATTCCTGATACGTTTCTGACTCCCTGATGAATGTCGTTGGCAAAAAAATTGAACCTCTATCCTCCTCATATAATGAATAAATAATATATGTGATCATCAATCCCCTAACTCTTCTACAGTAAGTACATGCATGTAATTTATCGTATTGTTCTGCTCAATTAACTACGATAATAATATTTGATATTAATCTAACGAGTTCAAACGATAAATCTGTTCAAACAAATCTTCCTTTTTAGATATGAACACCTTCCAAGAGTACAAAACCACTCACAGTTAAGGCTGCATTCCAGTTACGCGTTTTTCGTACGCACGTACACTCACGGAAAAGTTTAATTCCCTTTAAATGTTACTTATGAAATAACCAAATGAATAAATGTACAGAATTTAGTGTTTCGTAAGTTTTAGTATGCATTTGTTAACTTATTTGTTATATATTAAAAACTTAGAAGGATTTAAACTTTTCCGTGCGTGTACGTACGTATAAAAAACGCATGACTGGAAAGCAGCCTTTACAAGGGTACATAGAATCCATGTGCATTTGCAACTTGTCTAGGTCTTCCCAAAATTTCATGCTCTTGCCAACGGGGATCACCAAGCCTGAGACTCTCAACTGAATCAAGGTGACCATCGTCGTCATTTCTTCCGCCCATGATAATAATTCGGTCATGAAATATGACAGCTGAGGAACCCCGCCTTTTGTACTTCGTTGGTGGTAACCTGGTACTCGTCTGCATTTCGGTGTCATACATCGTGACTTCATTCAGGTCATTTCCCTCGTCGTCAGTACCACCAAGCAATATTATCTTTCTTCCCCAGGTAACTACTGACATGTGTTGGACAGCATAGGCAACGATAAGCAAGGTTGAAACTCATTCTTCTCGATATCATATACAACCACACTGTCAAGAACATCTTCACGTTGGGATGTTCCTCCCAAAATGAATAATTAGCCATCCAAGAGTTGTATTCTATGATAAACTCTAGGCTGAGACATTTGACACAAGAGTGTGATAGTGTATGGTGGAGTGAGAAGAACTTCGTGTATTGCATTTGATGCTTTACTCTTGCTGTAGTTGTCTCCACCGATGACCAGCATTTTACCTTGATGAATAACCACGCGGTGATCAAAACAATTGGCAGGAAGTTTAGCGTGCAGCATCATCCATCGATGTGGTCGCTGGCTAGTCTTCAACATTTCAATAGTTTTGGTATAATTGGGGTGCAACCCTCCTCCTGTGATAATGAAGGCATCACATCGAACACACGATGTTGCTCCCCTTCTAGGTTGACGCATTGACGCTATATCTGACCAAGTTACCTCTACCAGGTTGGACTTTTCAGCACTCCCGGTAGCTTGATTATATGAAGCGAAACCTCCTGCTATAACTATCTCTTGTCTCAGTTCTCTTCCATGGCCGAGTTCGGTCTTTGCTCCTTGTACTGTAAAGGCACACGAGGAAGCATCTTTTCCATGCATCATCTCCCTAACATCGTCCAACTTCTGACTTATTATGTCCCCTAACGTTTCAACATTTCTTTGGATATCGACTTGATTTCCCTTAATTTCTTCAAGATTGACCTTAATTAATAAATAAGAAACCATTTAGAAGAAATACTTACGCAATATTGTTTTGTCAGACATGATTTGCTATAGGACTTTTGTCCCTGTCTCAGCATTCAGGATGTTTCCACAGGGCCGTAGCCACCAGGGAGCTGAGGGGGGCTGCAGCCCCAATAATTTGTGGAATAAATGTCAATTATAACATTTCATTTATAATTATTGAACAGAAACGCTTCGGTAGAATCTTGGAGAAGTAATTTTATAGCTCTAGCTTAAGACTTTTAGATAATACTACGGTTTAGATAATCTTCCGTCCCCTAATCAAAAGACACTGTTTCTTGAAGTACAATCGCATTCCGGCAATTTCTGTGGCTGGAGGATAAAAATGCCATGATAGTAGAGAGTAAGCTATTGCCGTAATGTAACTTTTCTACCTGCCCAGTATATAAACAAACGTATACGAGAAAATGGCAATAGAGGCATGCGACCAAAGCAATAGAGAAACTCGTTTTTGTTATTTGCGCAGCTTTGTATACAAAACGTAACTTTTAAAAACCACGGCCAGCCACAATTTAAAAAAACCCCAGGAAAGTCTTAGATAAGGTCGTCTTGAAATGGAATATTAAAACAAAACGAGTTTTGAGACTGTGAATTTTCGACTTTATTTCAAAGTTAGAATCAGACAGAATGAAATACAATGCTTAACATTCAGCACATACAACATAGCAAAATAGCGAGACATCCTTCATTTCCGGTGACGCGGTGTTCTCGCTATCAGACTATGTAATTATATGTTGTATGTAGGTATTGTATTTCATTCTGTCTTATGATGAATATACAGTCTCAAAAATCTTCTACTTTCTAACTCTTCGGAATCTTTCTATAAACATAACTTCTATTGCACTTTGTTCACTTATATTAAATAAGAACCGGTTTTGCTAAGGGGGATCACTCTACCTAATAAAATCAGCAAACATAGCACATTTGATTTTCAAACGCGAGTACCAGGTTTGGCGAGTTTAAGAAAAAGTGGTCACTTTCTGCATTTCTCCGATATATTGAAAAAATGTCCAAAACTGCAATGTCCAAAGATATTTTACCAACATAATTTATGTCGGTAGAGCCTAAAATATTCATAAACATTCTTGAGCTGATAGTTTTTACTGACTTAAATTGAATAAAACTCCCTACGGACAAAATTTGTAATCAGTGTCAGAATAAGTAAGAAAACATCTATTAACTATATTACCTTAACTTGATCCACTTTTGTGTCAACTTTCCTTTGACTTTGCGTTAGTTCGTCCAATTTCTTCTCCAATACTTTTTGTCTCAACTTTAAATCCTCGCAATTGCGACAGACTGGAACTCCAAACTCATCTTTATCTTTTCTGTTAACTTCCCTTATTTCACATCCCTTATTTCCGCACCTCACTGGTGCGAATTCACAGTTATCTTGAAGTTCATGATTTTCAAAATGTCCAAGTTCGATAATAACAGGGCATCCACGACTGTTGTAGTTGCAGCAAATTTTGAGCTCACATAAACAGTGAGAAACAACCGCGGTGGACATTTCACGGTTTCTGGAGTTAGATGTTGTATACATTCTGGACATGTTTGAAAGTTGGCAAGATGCGGAGTAATACAATCATGACAAAATACATGTTCATTCTTCCCACACATTTTGGACTCTTTGAGAACGTTTAAACAAATACTGCATAAAAATTAGGACTTACTCTCATTTCAAATCTACGTTCATCGAAACGATACTGTGTTTCTTCCACTCTAATTGGTGCCATTCTTTACGTTTTCGTCTACAATAAAATTGAATAAGATCGGCTTCACGTCCGTAACGCTATTCTGAGTGTTTGGGAAACGGAATTTTCCTATTAAGGATTATGCGGTAGCCCATACATTCAGGATCTTACGGAACAAATGAAGAGGATCTTAAGAAACAATATAAAGAATATTCATAGCCATATTCATATGTACATTGGGCACACACTCACCAGAACAGTGACAAAATATGTGCACATTTGTGATTCTCTCTGACCAACTTTATGAATAAAGTGGAAAATATTGATATTTAACCAAGAAGTTCTGGATCTAATAACATGCCTTTCAGAGAACACCAAAAAGCTGTTTCAAATGTAGACAAGGAAATCAGCTTTAGCATATCACGAGTGGCAAGTGTCAAATAAAACATGCGATTGAGTGGGAAAGCCCACGGGAAGAATGCCAGTCCATTTTGACACCGTAACCCTATAACCCTTGTAGACACTGACAATTTCCTAAAAATATGTAATCTATTACTGCCTCGGCCCTCGTTCTTAAAACACGCTTGTCAAATTTGATAAAAAAAACATATTCAAGCAGTTTCATCTTTAAACTTAAGATTTAAACCATTTTGAAATGATTCCTGTCTTTCTTTATGTGTTTAAACGAACAAGGAAAAGTGGACGGGTATTCTTTCAAAACGTTGTCAAAACAGGAAAAAGTAAACTTCTTCGCAAAGAAATGATATCACAATTTTAGAACAGGCATGAGAATGCTGCATTTCAGAGGAGCCATCTAAGTGGAAAGGGAGGAGGGAAGATTTAGAATGGACGATTTAGAATGGACCTACACTTACAAGATTCGCCTTTACTCTTTAGTGGAGGCAAAATGTATAGCCCCAATTTGAAAGACGATACGATGGAAATCCTGCACAGGTCAAGACACCTTCGTGCTATGGATCTGATTAAAGCATTACAATACTTGTACACATCTCAGGATTTTTTGTTATATTATCCAAAATTTTAAGTAGCAGATCATGGATAAAGTCAACTTGTGTACAGGCTGTGACTAGCTATTGTACCCTGCCGTATAAACAGTATAATCAAGACATCCGTGCATGCACTTTACCTGATATTGGGCAAGGGCTGTTGCTATATAGCGCAGACGCAAACCGTCAATAGTTCCCTTTCGTAAACGAATTCTCATTAGTTTATAGTTTTCTTCAAATATATTAACTGAGTATATTTCAAAAAATTTGGGAGGGGGGCGAAAGCCATTTCGTATAACATTGGGGGGGGGGACTCTCTCCCCGCCTCATTCTCCTGTTGCTCCTGGATAGTCACACATTTCAGAATTGAACAACAGCTTGAAATATTTCCATAATAATTGCATTCTAATATTAATCTAAGGCAATCACATCCGTTTTGTAAATGTAATTATAATTTTGTAGGGTAGATGGAGTTCAGTCCGGGTGTACGTACACCCGGGGAAAAAATTGAAAAGTTGAGGTCACATAAACGCTGGCTATTTCCTGCACCTTTGAAGGCAGTCAGACATCAAGGTCAACTTAGGTCACCCCTGGAACTTTTATAGCCTTAAAAAAATGGATTTCCTTAGATTGCTCCTTAAAACTATGCGAAACTCCTTGTTTTAAGGAACACTGCACAAGTCTATTAATTTCCCATCACAATGATCACATGACCCAGATTAAAAAGGTTTTAGTCCAGTTAAATATGAAGATCATTTGATTGGTAACAACTATATTGTTGATGTTTGCCTGTTTATAATAAATATTCGTTTCTTCAATCGACTAATAATGAAAGACTTTGAAACAGCAAAATTGTTCAACAATCAGAGACAAGCTAGTAAGTGTTGCACATCTATAACTATTAAATTTCTCTTGCCAATAGACCCCTTGCCTTGTTTGCATTTGCTGCCAGGCAAATTTCAATTATACAAAAGATTATGTTTTCCATGGTGATTCAACAATGGATACAACAATAACGAACCGCTCTTTGGAGGTTTTTAAGAACATTTGCCTGCCAGCAAAACGTAAACAATGCAAGGGTCTATATTTAACCCATTAACTGGCAGTATTCCCTACCTCGTCTGGCGTTAGACAGAGTAAAATACTAAAGTATGTGCATCTTGGCACATTGCAAGCTAATGTGTTAATACATAATACACCCAACCTTTACGGGCGGCAGCGCCCAGCACTCAGCAGTGCCTCCCGGCACTCACGCCAAAGCGGACTCTTCTCCCGGCACTTGAAAGGTTTAAAATATGCAGTATGAAAACCCCAATGTTTTAATTTATATATAATAGATATTTTATACAAGTAATTTTGTATTTTTTATCTTGGCGAATTTTATTACTTAATTAAATGTTAGTATTAGATGAAATTCAGTATTACAATGTGCACAATATTAGTTACTGGTGATTCGAAGAAATACGCTATCCCCCCAAAGCCAGAAGAATGGCTCTAATCACTTTGCACTTTGTTAATTGATGTCGTGCTTCAAGCAATTCTGAGACCAGTCGATCAAGTTTTAAAAGGGTGGGAGGGGATCATACCCTCAGGGGTACAGGTACCCGGCACTCACATTGTCCTAGGCAGAACCCTGCCTTTATAGCCTTGCCTTGTTTACATTTTCCTGGCAGGCAATTATATTCCCATTATGTTCTCCATTTTGATTCTAGAACACTGATACCAAAATATCCTAGGAGGGAAAATTATGTAAACGAGTATAGGGGGTCTATGCAGTGGCGGACACTTCACAAAATATTGGAGGTGCAAACTTAGGTTACCAACATATAACCACCCTTTTGTTGCTGCAAATCTCAGTTCTTAAACCTTTTTTGCTTAAATTTCATGCAAATTTACTTAAATTATAGCCTATCAAGGCTTTTGTGGTAATTGTAATATCATTAATACAGCTTTTTTGCACAGTTAGTCAGCTATCATCCTAAGGCTTTGACAAATTATTGGGAGATGACCCATTGAATGTATATAATACAGATACTCATTACTGACCTATGGGCCTGCTAAACCTAGGGCACTGGAGAAATACAGTATTACTAACTCATGAACTCAAACTGATAAATAGTCAAACTCATTGCCATTCGATCAACTCCATCAATCACACAAGTCCTTTAAGCCTTTCACTCTGGAACCATACAGTATATATAGCATCAATAACAACCAGTCAACCGAGACCATGACTGTGGAACCTATATTGGGGTTAATGCTATAACATAAAAGTCAGACACAAGCTGTTCCAGCATATTGATATATAAAAAATTATTGATATAATTAATATTGATTATCAAATATACAGTAATTGCATTTTTAAAAATATTGTAATACTGAAAATATTGAATCTGTGAACATTATTTCGACTGAAATTATTATGAATCGCACTGATTTTTCATGCATAAAGCTATTTTAACATGTACTGTACAGTAGACGATGATGATGGAGTCCAATGTCATTACAATGCATGAGTTCCCCAAGACAGGTTTAGACAATGATACGAATTATGAGCTTTTTGATGGCCAAAAAGCCCAGTAAAGTAAATTTTTGCCGGACGCATATATCCAATATCGAATTTTAATCCAAATTGAAGAGACTGAATTTGTCGTGATTAAGTTATCGTGCTGATAGAAAATTAATGGGTTGAATTTGCAGGAAGTATGCTCTCAGAAAAACTAGTCTAGTCACGTGAAAATTCCATTTGAATGAAACTCTCTTATTTAAGAAAACGTTTGAAGTTATGAAGATTGACGTTTGCAGCTCTTCCATATACCAACAAAATACCAACTTCACTCTTGAAACATTAAGATGTGTTCGATATTTAAATAACATCACTGTGACATGACACTGCATAATGAATTGTTGGAAAATCACGAATATGTCTGATATTAAACAATCATGGCGGTTGGATGTCACAAACAACTTTCAAATTGAACTAACACCTGTAGACAGATTTCAAGCGCTGACATGGAGATTTTTTAAGCCATCATGGGATCAGGATTGCCACTTTGTCAACACGCTCGACTTGGAAGTTTAACACCCTTAACGGATATCTTACAGCGTTACTGCTTTATGTGGTGATATTGCCAGTCATCCAGGTCCTAGACAACTGATAGCCTTAATCAGTCCTTTAAAATGTTTATCTCTTAACGCCAGGAGCCTGAAAAGTTTTCACTGGCCCGATTCAACCAACTCTATGGTGTATAACATGGATCGTTTTCAAGACCTAGTATATGGTGAAGATGTTGTTGCGTTAGTGAAACGTGGCTCAATGATGATTTTATCGATTCAGAAATAGGAAATCTTACATTCTGGAAAGACCGCACTAACAGGGTGGTGTACTTGTTGCAGTAAAGACTCAGTCATTCAAGTCAGTTCGTCAATACCCCATGGAAATAATAGGCACGCAGCATTTAGAGATTGTAGTTGCTGAATTGATTACGGCCTCTAACCAGAAAATTGCTATATGTTCGTGTTATATAGATTTTGTTGGCATCTAGATATTTACAACAGGACCTGTCTTGTCTTAACTCTTGGTCTACATCCTCTGGTCTTCCCTTTAATGAAGTAAAATGCCGATCGCAGTCCATCGCGCGTAAGATCAAGCCGGTGATCGCTATGTACAAGATGAACGATACTGACCTGGAGTCAGCAACATCCGAGGCGACCTTGGTGTCGTGGTTTCCACGGACCTTGCGTGGACAAAACAAGTATCTGAACAAAGTTCTCGTGCCAATACATTACTAGGATATATCGGAAATAATACGCGACACATTCGAAGTATATGCGTGAGGAAAACTATCTATCTCACTTTGGTGCGTTCTCACCTAGCATACGCAGTTCAAATTTGGTCGCCACAGTCTATTCAACTCACTCTAGGCTCGAAAGAGCACAAAGGCCACCAAATACATTCGCAACATACCGTTCAGATGTTGCGTCACTAGGTCTCCTGCCAATAACTTATTGGCACGAATTATTAGATAGTTCATGGCTTTGTAAGAGTTAATTAGCATGTCTTACCACGTATCCATCGTCCTGCTAGACAAACTAGATCTAACAGTAAACTAAATTTACGTGTAAGTCTTCTACTTACAGTATCAACGATCATTTATCATAAGGACAGTACGAATATGGAAAGCTTTGGCCGAAGATCTTGATCTGAGCATGGAAAACTTAGGATCATTCAAATCCGTCATTTTAACTATTACCTTCGATCTTTACAAACTTACGACTTAGAACCTTTAAGACTATCTGCTTAAAATGTAATACTTCACGTAAATCTTACTCTGCCGCTAACTTGTTGTTATTAATATTTTATACATGTTTTAGCTTACGGATCCGCAGTAATTGGCTTATTTGCTGTTGCGGTTACCCTGCCTTGTGCTGTCTTTCGTCTGTATATGAATATGTTTTATGGCACTGTACTGTAATGTAATTTATGTGGCGAAGCAAATAAAATTAAAACTAAAGAAGTCACTATGTAGTGTGACATCCCAATGATGTTATTTACATATCAAACACATCCTAAATTTCTCAAGAACGAAATGTAAAACTGTATACTTCAGCAGTGAATTACAAGATATGGCTATCTTGTACATAATTCACTGCCGAAAATGAATGCACCTTATCTGGGCATTTCACGCCCCGCCAACGCCTTACAGCTCTTAACAACTTCACAAATGGCCTTGACAAATACATCGCATCACGTCAGAACTTTTTGTTTGAACGTTCAAACATTTCGACAAAACTATTGGCGGTCCAAGGTCGAGTTAAATCCGCAGTACAAGAGTCGTTTCATACAAACTTGTAGTAGTATTTGAAGTTACCTCTGTGACGACTTTATGAATTAACTTCAATTAATATATTTCATTGTAGACAAAGCCGAATAGAGGAAAAGTTTTCTTTCAGAAAACGAGTAAAGCATGATGTCAAAGATTGAGGATAAACAGTACGGTTTTGATGAACGTAGATTCGAAATGAAAGTCAGTCCTAATTTTTTATGCAGTATTTGTTTAAACGTTCTGAAAGATCCCAAAATGTGTGGGAAGAATGAACACGTGTTTTGTCATGATTGTATTACTCCTCATCTTGCCAACTTTCAAACATGTCCAGAATGTATGCAACATCTAACTCCAGAAACCTTGAAATCTCCTCCGCGGTTGTTCCTCAACTGTCTATGTGAACTAAAGATTTACTGCAACTACAACAGTCGTGGATGCCTTGCTATTGTCGAACTTGGGCATCTTCGAAATCATGAAGATAACTGTGAATTCGCACCAGTGAAGTGCGGAAATAAGGGATGTGAAATGGAAGTTAACAAAAAGGATAAAGATGAACATGAGAAATTATTCTGTAAAGTTGGAGCGGCAGCTTGTCACAACTGCGAAGATTTCATGTTGAGACAAAATGTATTGGAGAAGAAATTGGACGAACTGACGCAAAGTCAAAAGAAAGTCCATGCAAAAGTGAATCAAATCAAGGTGAGTTGACAACATCACAACATCGAAAAAAGTTAATTGTTGAACGTTGATTGGAGGTGAGTTTTATTCAACTTTGATGTAAAAATATTTGTGTGACGAGCTTCAATCTGTGAGGGTAAGCGAACAGGAAATTTCGTCGCCATTCATTTATCAAGTTGCTCCACATCTACAAGTATATAATAAGCACATCGGTAATTCACATATCCACCCCACTAGCAATGTGTGTACATGCACTAGATTCTTTACAACTCTAGAGGACAGTGCTACTTACCAAACCTAGTACTATACAGGATGTGTCAAGAAAAGTAATCCAATTTTAGCATGTTATCGTCCGTTACGTATTGAGTTTTTAAATATCAGACTTTTCGCTGTCAAATGACAATTTTTTAGGACTTTGCGATAAAAATGGCCAAATATGATCCGATTAAGACTTTCTAATCGATATCATATTTTCTAACTCTATGGCTATGCATAAAATGTTCGAATTTTCAAACACATAACCCAGTGGGGTTTGCCTATCTGGGCAACTTTAAGCATCGCGAGATTTCTGCAAACCTTCAGTTTCGTGAAATGTTTGAACCATGAAAGTTCGTTGTTGTCGTGCGTTGAACCATCTTTAAATTTGCTAAGTCTTGATCAGAAACCCATACGTTAGTTCATCTTTATTCGCATTCTTTATTCGCATTCTTAAGACAATAGTTTTGCGCTTATCCACAAAGGTGGAATATGCAAATTCGACCGGCAATATTTAGTCGGACCGCATTTGGCCATTTCTGTTAACCATGATACAAAAAGGGTAGCATTTGAGAGCTATATTTCAGGAAATTGAAATTGGATTACCTTGTTTGATACTCTCTGTATATATATCATATGTATTCCTATCATTATATATACAGCTATTTCAATTAAGGTTGTCCCCGAGCAAAGCGGAAAAGCGAGCGCGAAAGGCTTGCTGGGAATCGCCAAAAAATTAATGGACCAAGAATTTGACAAACCTCAGTGGATTCCTAAGAAATTAACATATTGTTCTTATTAAAGTACAAGACTTTATGCTACTCCTACGATTATAAAGGCATTAAATTCTCAAGGGTTATAAAATCTTCAAGGGTATGGTTATGAAGAATATGTTAATTTCGAAAGGTTTGTTTATGCACCCTGTACGTTTACTACATGCTGAAATATGAATTGCTAATTCGTCTCCTGTCGAAACTAGTGAAAATGTCGAACTTTTATCACGTAATGCGAATTTGATTTTTACAGCACAAGGTATGAGGCATACCAGAAATGTATTCTTAGTAACTGTGGTTTCAGGCATTCTCGAAAGTTCAGATTTTAGCGATCCCAGGTTTTGGTATTTAAGTTTTCACTGTAGAATACTCTTTGTTTATCCCCTTTTTGGATCTTATATTTGTAAAGTTAATGATTTCTTTGTGGAATTAGCATTTGCTGCCGGCCCGAATATAATCTTACTCTAGATGAAACTAGTGAAAACGTCTTGGATACATACGCGTGAAGGATTAGAAAAATAACCCTATAGGAAATCATGCCCGGCTAATCAATACCGTATAAATATTTCTTCTAAATGGTTTTTCATTTGTTAATTAAGGAATATTTTGACGAAATGAAGGGAAATCAAGCAGATATGCAAAGAAATGCAGAAAGGTTAGAAGCCATAATGTGTCAACAGTTCCAGGATGTGAAAGAGATGATTATCGGTCGAGGCCTTGGATTAAGGGCAGATGTCGTTAAAGAGAAAGTGAGTCAAGAGATAATTATAGCAGGAGGTTATAGTGAATCTGGTGAAGCGACCAAGACTGTAGAAATGTCCAGCCTGCCAGAGATAACTTGGTCGGATATAGCGCCGATGAATCACCCCAGAGGAGGAGCAGCATCGTGTGTTCGAGGTGATGACTTCATTATCACAGGAGGAGGGTTTTACTCCTTTGGAGGCAATGCTAGTACTAACACCATAGAAATACTGACGACCAACCAGCGACCACGGCGCTGGATGACGCTGAACGCTAAACTTCCTGCCCAACTTTTTGGTCACCAGGTGGTAATGTATCAGGGTAAACTGCTTGTCATCGGTGGATTAAACTGGAATGAGAGGAAGCCGTCTAATGCTATTTACGAAGTCCTTCTCACCCCACCATACACTATCAAGCTCTTGTGTCGAATGATCCAGCCCAGAGTTTATCACAGAGTGCACCTCATGAATGGCAAATTATTCGTCTTAGGAGGATCGTCAACATCCAAAGATAAAGATGTTTTGGACAGCGTGATTGTATATCATATCGAGAAGAATGAGTTTCAACCATGTTTACCGTTGCCGTATCCTGTCCACCACATGTCAGCCGTAACCTGGAGAAGTAAGATAATATTGCTTGGTGGTACTGATGAGGCGGGAAATGACCTGGCTGAAGTTACGATGTACGACACCGAAACGCAGACGAGTTCCAGGTTACCACCAATGAAGTACAAAAGGCGGGGATCCTCAGCTGTCATATTTCATGACCGAATTATTGTTATGGGCGGAAAACATCGGAACGATGGTTACCTTGATTCAGTTGAGAGTCTCAGGTTTGGTGACAACCGTTGGCAAGAGCATGAAGTTTTGGGAATACCTAGACAAGTAGCAAATGCACATGGTTTCTGGGTACCCGTGTAACTGTGTGCAATTTCTGACGATTCTATTGATCTTCAATGATCTAACAATCATGGGTTTTCGAAGTTATACAGAGGTATACTAGTACATTATGATCCAACATTAAGCAAGTAGTTTAATTTAGTACTGTAAGTTATGTAAATATTAGAATATAGAGAAGATGGGTATTGGTTCTCGACATCCTGAAAATATAAGTACGAACCCAGACGTTTCAAACGAAATTCAATCGCCAGAGATTGAGCAGGAAGAGACAGAAGAACATGCTGCCTTAAAGCAAATCTACAAATAAATTCACGTTAAAAAATTGTCATGACCGATAAATATAGTGCTAACACAGCCACAGTAGTAAATGATTTAGACGGCCAGCCAGCCTCGAAAAAAGTGACTGTCGATGGCATTTTTTGTTACAAGCAGGAAACCACACTAAATGTCATCGGAGTGTGTTCACTTTGACGGTGAAAGTGGTTGCCATCCGTAATTTTTCTAATAATGTACCGAAATTGGAAGGTTTATATAACGACATTTCGATGGATGGGATTCCATTTAAATGCAGTATTCGATATTATGATCCTATTTTAATTGGTTCACTATCTAATTAACATGTGCAAATTTCTCCTTTCTTAATTCCCATAACTCAAAGTGACATGTTAATGAGAAAATGGTATTACTATTACATTTGTTAAAATACCTCTATGGAGGCGAGTTTCAAAATAAAGATGGATTTATTAGGACGAGTAGTTACACAAAAGCTTAAATTCGTAAATTCTTGATTTTTTGTTTCGAATATTTACCGATTTCGAAGGTCTATGTGTTCTAGTAAAACTATGTGTTTGCGCCAACATGCTGTTTTTCAACCATTTACAGGCCAAAACTCGACTGCCTCAACAGCAATATATTGTGTTACACGGGTGGCAACCGGGCGTGTAGTACTGATTCGTATGTAATCTAAACATATGATGTTGTTGCCTGCCTGTAACACAACAAAAACAGATTGTTTTGGCTTCTTTTTGAAAGGTCGTATTTTGATATATTTGCGCCATGTTTCTTATTACATGTCATTTTGAATTATGCGAACGAAGATTACCCGAACTTTACAAATGTTAATTAGATAGTCAGCCAATTAGAATAAAACAATGATATACAATACATCATTCGACAAAAATCCCATCCTTCGAAATTATTTAGAAAAAACCTTCAAATTTTAGCACATCAATACAAAATTACGGTTGGCAACCACTCTCACCCTCAAAGTAAACACTATCCTAAGACATTTTGCGTAGTTTCATGCTTGTAACGAAAAATGCCATCGACAGTGTTTTCTAGACACTTTTTTCAAGCTTGGCCGGCCGTCTAATTCCACTGGATGTTTGCACATATGAATATTTTGTTATTATTTAGCCTTTCAAACATTGCGTATAATTATTATAGCCTGTGTTTATACAATTATAAGTATATGTTTTCAAGCTGTGGAAAACCTATACGCAGACTGTGCATTTCAAGAGGACACCTAACACTCGGTTTAATGCAAACATTAAAATGTAATGGGTACATGTTGTAAGCCTAATATTTAAATGAAACGTGCTGGGAAATTGAATTGATTATGGGTGACCCTTACACCTGTAAAAAAATATACTGTATAATTGTCACTACTTTTTCCACTTCGAAATTAATTGGAGTGGGTCAAAGAGGAGTGGTATCTCAGATCGACGATACTCCATGGTAGAAGTTTCCGTTTTTTCGGCGTTGTGTGTCGCTTCACTCGTATAGAACGCATAGCATGACGTAACGACAGGTGTGGGGGGGGGTGCAAGAAAAAGAGCCTTGTCAACGTGGGACCCCAAGGTAAGTCAACACAATTAGATATCTAATGCAATTTATGTTTACCACTTAAGTAAACTTAATAAATTACTTCTGAATATACAATATAAAATTGAACACTACAGAATAAAGCTACGCGTACGGCATATCTGCGTGCCCCGGCAATGTTGACAAGTGTTTCGCTTTCGCTATCCCTTGCGTCGCAATGTAATAATACACAAATGCAGAGGATAGTGGATTGACACATAGTATGCTCCGCCTGAGATCGTAAGCGAGATTGCATAACGGTTTGCATCTAGGATGATATCTCTTTAAACCGCTACCTCAATAATATACCAGTTGAGACCACCATATATTGTCGTTAATTCCTTTATGAGGCCGGAGGGGTGTTTACCGATAAACTTGCTTGCTTTTTAAGATAATTTTAAATTGTCAATATTGAAAATTTAGTGGTCATATATTAGAGCAATAAAGTACAATAAATCAATAATACACCTCACTATGTCACATGTGGATAAAATATAGTCAAATAACTTTTGATGTTTCTTACTTCTAAATATAATGTCTATTTAGAATTTCATTTTCATCAACTCAATTCTTAAATATTATTATAGACGTAGAGTATTTTAACCAATTATTCATTTCACGTCATCCATACAGCAAGCAACCCTTAAAATTTTGTTATTAGTTGTTACTTTTTCTTACGACTTCGTTTCAAACCTTCAACAAGTTTCTTATCCAGCACTCCATAGATGAAAGGATTAACAGAGGATGAGCCAATCATGTATGAAAGATAAAACCAACCTTCGTAGTCGCTTTCTAGAATTCCCAAATCGTTTGTATTACAAATCCACCATATTTCAAAAGGTAACAATGCTACTGCGAAAATTCCAACGCTAACAGCACTCACAAGAAACGTTCTTGCATTTCGGTGATGCCGAATCCTTTGGAAATGTTCCTGGGCTCCAACTGGTGATTCCTGGCCTGTGGATCCGGTTTCATGTTGTAACATAGAGTTCATTTTGTGTGCCTGTGATACTAAAGCTTTGCAAATTTTATAGTATAACACCGACATGATTGTAACGGGTAATATATAGTGAATATTCAAGGAAAGCAAGCTATAAATGAGCCTTAATGTTTTGTTCGACCATTCCTGATGGCATCCTTTTATTGGACTGTACTCAAAGGCTATAATATAAGGAATGAGATAGATGCTTATTGTAATAAACAGAATTAATGGGATAAACTTTAACTTTCTTCGAGAAATAGGGGGTTTCAAAGGCTGCAAAACTGCGCGGTAACGAAAAATACAAATAATTGCCATAAGTTCCACTCCAGAATGGCAAAGGAGCATCTCAAAATAAAGCCAAATTTTACAAGCAGCTGTATGGGTTAATGGCCATGCTTGGAACCAATTCCTGTAGTTTAAACGAAAAGCAGTCAGAACGTGGAATGCATCGCAAACTGCTAAGTTTAATACGAGATAGTAGTAATTGCTTCTGAGTAACCGTCGTTCCTTCATAATGGAGTATATGACCAAAATGTTCCCAGATGCACCGCATAGTATAACCAAGGTTAGAAATGATCCAAGAATATAATCATTACTTAAAATTTCTTGGCTTGGCATCGACGTAAAGTCTTTGGATGGTACGCTGCTATTTGAATACATTTTTATTATATAGTGTTAGTTGTCCGTTTTCTCCTTCGACTTTGTCTTCCTCATTTGGTATTCAAATATTAGTGTTTCTTGTCGTGTCTTCTTGCCGCCAAACGGCCGTCTGGCACGGTGCTCTTAAGTCTTATTCACTCTTTAATTTTTTTGTGGTAATAATGACATATTGAGCTACAGTTTGATAAATCATTATATTAATGATTGTTCCTCCGCTGTAATTGCTTTTTTCGCTATTAAAAATGTAGTTTAACACATGATTAAAAATCATTAACACATGCATCATTAATTGACATGTGCATGAATCATCAGTTTTAATCAAAGAAATCCCACTGTATAGAGTATTAAGTAAGTGACGTTCTTAAAAATGGAATTAATAAAGTCAGACAATGTTTGTTATTCTATTTACCGGATGTTATTGAAAAATAGATTGAACAAATCTAAAATTGAATGACAACCGGGAATTGCAATGTCTCAATTAAACATAGGCTTGCTCCATCAAATCGCTGCATAGGAGTGTAATTACGTACTTTCTATCAGCATAAAATTCGCAGTGTAAATACCCGAGGGGAATTACTACTCTCGCCCCGGGCTTACGCCCGGAACGCCACTCGTGGATTAGTAAATTCATGCAGCCGTTCGCATTGTGTTAGTATAACTGCATGAATGACGAGTTGGCTCGATCTATAAATATTACATTAATATCGGAAAGAAATGCACACGTTGCAATATAATTTGCAAACGTTTCATCAGTACTAAAATTCTGTCTATACATGCACTGTAAATCCAGCAGTGTCAGCCTAAAAAAAAACGAAAAGAAAAGGTGAAAACCGTAAAAAAACCCGTAAAGGGCCTGCAACGCAGTGCTTGGATATTTTTAGCTGCACTGTAAGTGCATCTGACTATATCTTAAAAATCGTATGCATTTAGATTTCAGCATTCAAAATGAAGAGTAAGTACGAAAAAGCAAACGATCCAATATTATGATCAAAGGCGGATTTGGTAAAAATTCAAAATGCAATATTCTTGAATGCTCTGTAATGAATATTGCCGCCTGCTGGACCAGTTGCCGGGAAAAAAAAAGAAGAAACTGCACAAATACATGGCTCAAAAGCAAAAGAAGAGCAAGCGGCCCAATACTAGCATTAAAGACGTATTTAATTAGTCAGTATTCATGAAACAGCTTGAACATTACAAAAATAGAATTGTTATCGCGTAGGGACAATAAAATCATGCAATTTTGCCACATCACTGACAAAGCAAGTCTTATAAGGTCTGATATAACAAGTCCAAATTCACAATCTGCGCACGTCATCCATGACATATGTAGTAGACATAGGCAATTTTGAAAGACATAGACAATTTGACTAAATATTCTTATAGACCAGGGGCCGGTTGTATAAAAGTCTTAACTACATTTTAACTACCCGTTTTGTAGTTAAATAGTAGTTAACTGTAAAATTCGCGATTCTGATTGGTTAACTTTCACACTAACTATAGTTAACTTTAACTACATTTTTGTACAACCGGCCCCTGTCGCTAAAATGGGTCAAAAAACTATAATACACATTTTTTGCAATATTTCGCTCTTTTATTACGACTGAATGTAGAGAAAGTCCTGGGTCAGAATAGTCATTGAATTTGTCTAATGTCCCATTCAGGACACACTGAGTCACTTACAATGAGTGACAATAAAGGCTCTTTTCCACTCGTCGCAAAAACCAACTCGCAAGCTCGCTGCGAGTACTTTCATCCAATCACAATGCTCGACAGTTTATTTTATTTACATGCAAGAACTCGCAACGAGTTGGTTTTACGATGAGTGGAAAAGAGCCTTAAGAGACCGAACTGTCTCGATCCTATATGTCATTATTTGTTCTCTAAGACAACATGAATCCCATATATTCTTGATATATTAGTCCTTGCGGAACCAAGGTTATTTGTGAAAATGATTTATTAATCACAGCTGCAGTATATTCAAAAATTAGATCTTTAAATATTATGCATGCTATACAGACAACAGTTTCAATCAGCTGTCCGTCTGCTTCAGTCGCGCTTTATCCTCCAACACGAATTTGGACATAAGTAAATACTCGCAAGAAGTTAAAAGAGAACAAAATACATGTACGTCTAAAAATGTTGGCAATTATGTTTATTTTTGCCCTCGCATTTTCTTTCTTTGGCCGCGATCAAGCCTTTCCATGGGTAAGTATATTTTAATAAGTGAAAATACAAAAATATGGAACTTTTCCATATTATTCTTAGGTTCATGTACTACTGAAGAGTATTAAACATGCTATTACTTAGTGCTATTACATAGCAATTAATATACGCAGTGTTTGCTAATTTTTCCACACACAATTAACGACCTAAAGCTTGACGGTGGGTGGTGATCTCCGATAGGATATAGATAGCCTACACACGAGAAATAGAACGTCAGAATATGCGAATTCACATAAGCAATTACTGGTCTTTGTATCATCTTCAGTGATTTTGTTAATACTTTTTGTCTAGGTAATAAATTTCCGAGCGATTATTCAATAATTCAAGTTAATGTCTTTGCGTCTCATTTTAAGTTATTCAAATTTGAAACAGATGTATAGAATGCCGTGGTCAAATTCCCTGTGTGCAGACTTGTATCAGATATGCGCAACGAATACCGATTGTCATAGCTGTGGTACTATTCCATTAAAATGTTCTCAACCAGCTGGAGGAAGAAGCCCTGAGTGTTTGCCGGAAGATGAAAGTAATCCAGGTGAACCAAAATGAATTATTTTAAACAATATACTATAGTACGTATTCATGTTGATAAAAAATTCGAGGGCTGCAGACAGGAAAAACAATACCTTGTTACAGCATTTACAATTAATATATTGTTCATTATTTTTCTTACCACTACTATATTTACTTTTTCTGAATACATTTGAATTCACATTCTATTATTAATAAAATGTTATTACAGTAGTTAGTTTTAATTTAAATCTCAGGGTTTAATATAACCTGATGGTGTGCAATAGCCTTATTTTAAAAAAGCTGTAATATAACAGTTAACTGTAATGCAGTATAATTCGGAAAATTATTAAATGAACGATAAAAAAATGTTGTATCTCGGATAAGGTTGGTGGGAAGCCTGAATGCTTCCTGAAAAGCTTAGGATTTAAAAGTTGGACCTGAATTGTTATTTATAAGTGGAAGGAGTGTAAAAGGCTAGGCCTTATTGAATACGTTGCCAGACAAAAATTATGGTCAGAGCAATAGCGAATAAATCGGCAAATTGACAACTTGATCATTCAAATAGTCTGAAATGCTTTAAGCTTGCAGGCGTTTCAGTTTGATGGCGTTCTGCTCATTATGCAAAAAGCGTCTTTTCACTGCCCGCAGCATATCTTAGGGGGCGAAACTATCAGCGTGTCTCCAATAACTCTATAGTGTAATTGTTTACGAATAAATATTTCTTTAAAATATCGTCAAATAACTTTTGATATTTCTTACATCTAAATGTAATGTCTATTTAGAATTTCATTTTCATCAACTCAATTCTTAAATATTATTATAGACGTAGAGTATTTTAACCAATTATTCATTTCGCGTCATCCATACAGCAAGCAACCCTTAAATTTTGTTATTAGTTGTTACTTTTTCTTACGACTTCGTTTCAAACCTTCAACAAGTTTCTTATCCAGCACTCCATAGATGAAAGGATTAACAGAGGACGAGCCAATCATGTATGAAAGATAAAACCAACCTTCGTAGTCGCTTTTTAGAATTCTCAAATCGTTTGTATTACAAATCCACCATATTTCAAAAGGTAACAATGCTACTGTGAAAATTCCAACGCTAACAGCACTCACAAGAAACGTTCTTGTATTTCGGTGATGCCGAATCCTTTGGAAATGTTCCTGGGTCCCAACTGGTGATTCCTGGCCTCTGGATCCGGTTTCATTTTGTAACATAGAGTTCATTTTGTGTGTCGTCTGTGATACTAAAGCTTTACAAATTTTATAGTATAACACCGACATGATTGTAACGGGTAATATATACTGAATATTCAAGGAAAGCAAGCTATAAATGAGCCTTAATGTTTTGTTCGACCATTCCTGATGGCATCCTCTCAATGGACTGTACTTAAAAGCTAGAACATAAGGAATGAGATAGATGCTTATTGAAATAAACAAAGTTAAAGGGATAAACCTTAACTTTCTTCGAGAAATAGGGGTTTCAAAGGCTGCAAAACTGCGCGGTAACGAAAAATACAAATAATAACCATAAGCTCTACTCCACAATACAAAGGAGCATCTCAAGATAAAGCCAAATTTTTCAAGCAGCTGAATGGGTTAATGGCCATGCTTGGAACCAATTCCTGTAGTTTAAACGAAAAGCAGTCAGAACGTGGAATGCATCGCAAACTGCTAAGTTTAATACGATATAGTAGTAATTGCTTCTGAGTAACCGTCGTTCCTTCATAATGGAGTATATGACCAAAATGTTCCCAGATACACCGCATAGTATAACCTAGGTTAGAAATGATCCAAGAATATAATCATTCCTTAAAATTTCTTGGCTTGGCATCGACGTAAAGTTTTTGGATGGTACGCTGATATTTGAATACATTTTTATTATGTAGTGTTAGTTGTCCGTTTTCTCCTTCGACTTTGTCTTCCTCGTTTGGCATTCAAATATTAGTGTTTCTTGTCGTGTCTTCTTGCCGCCAAACGGCCGTCTGGCACGGTGCTCTGGTGCACGTCTGGCACGGTGGAAGATGAAAGTAATCCGGGTAAACCAAAATCTTAAACCGGAATTATTTTAAACAATATACTATAGTACGTATTCATGTTGATAAAAAATTCGAGGGCTGCAGACAGGAAAACAATACCCTGTTACAGCATTTACAATTTATTGTTCATTATTTTTCGTACCACTACTATATTTACTTTTTCTGAATACATTTGAATTCACATTCTATTATTAATAAAATGTTATTACAGTAGTTAGTTTTAATTTAAATCTCAGGGTTTTAAAAAATATAGTTTAACACATGATTAAAAATAATTAACACTCAGTTTTAATCAAATAAATCCCGCTGTAATTATAGAGTATTAAGTAAGTGACGTTCTTAAAACTGGAATTAATAAAGTCAGACAATGTTTGTCAAATTATATTTACCGGATGTTATTGAAAAATAGATTGAACAAATCTAAAATTGAATGACAACTTGGAATTGCAATGTCTCAATTAAATATAGGCTTGCTCCATCAAACCGCTGCATAAGCGTGAAATTACGTACTTTCTATCAGCATAAAATTCGCAGTGTAAATACCCGAGCGGAATTACTACTCTCGCCCCCGGGCTTACGCCCGGAACGCCGCTCGTGGATTAGTAAATTCATGCAGCCTTTCGCATTGTGTTAGTATAACTGAATGACGAGTTGGCTCGATATAAATATTACATTATTAATATCGGAAAGAAATGAATCACGTTGCAATATAATTTGCAAACGTTTCATCAGTACTAAAATTCTGTCTATACATGCTCTGTAAATCCAGGTTGATTAAAATAACATCTCTCTCTTGGTTAAAATAACCAAATTTTGGTTATATTGACTAATAAAATATTGGTCAAAATTAATAGTGTATCTGAGAACCAAGTGATTGGTTATTTTAACCAATCAGTTTTTACCATGTAATCCATAACTGACTGCTTGGCTAGAAATTATCGGAATAAGAACGACTAAATAAACCTGGCAATGTCAGCCTAAAAAAACGAAAAGAAAACGTGAAAACCGTAGAAAAACCCCGTAAAGGGCTGCAACGCAGTGCTTGGATATTTCTAGCCGCACTGCAGTGCATCATATGTCAACTTGTGACAAGTCCGCTATCTGACTATATCTTAAAAATAGTATGCATTTAGATTTCAGCATTCAATATGAAGAGTAAGTAAGAAAAGCAAGCGATCCAATATTATGATCAAAGGCGGATGTGGTAAATATTCAAGATCCAATATTCTTGAATGCTCTGTGCAAGTTGCCGGCAGCTTGAAAATGGAAAGAAACAACTGCACAAATACATGGCTCAAAGCAAAAGACAATACGAAGAGCAAGCGGCCCAATACTAGCATTAAAAACGTATTTAATTAGTCAGTATTCATGAAACAGCTTGAACATTACAAAAATATAATTGTTCTCGCGTAGGGACAATAAAATCATGCAATTTTGCCACATAACTGACAAAGCAAGTCTTATAAGGTCTGATATAATTACAAGTCCAAATTCACAATCTGCGCACGTCATCCATGGCATATGTAGTTGACATAGGCAATTTTGAAAGACATAGACAATTTGACTAAATATTCTTATAGACCAGCTGCTGAAAGGGGTCAAAAAACTATAATACACATGTTGTGTGATATAATACACACTACTGTATTTTTGTATTGCTCAAAATATACAACTCGCTCTTTTATTACGACTGAATGTAGAGAAAGTCCTGGGTCAGAATAGTCATTGAATTTGTCTCATGTCCCACTCAGGGCACACTAAGTCACTTACAATGAGTGACAATAAAGGCTCTTTTCCACTCGTCGCAAAAACCAGCTCGCAAGCTCGCTGCGAGTACTTTCATCCAATCATAATGCTCGACAGTTTATTTTAATTATATGCAAGAACTCGCAGCGAGTTTGCGAGTTGGTTTTGCGATGAGTGGAAAAGAGCCTTAAGAGACCGAACTGTCTCGATCCTATATGTCATTATTTGTTCTCTAAGACAACATGAATCCCATATATTCTTGATATTAGTCCTTGCGGAACCAAGGTTATTTGTGAAAATGATTTATTAATCACAGCTGCAGTATATTCAAAAATTAGATCTTTAAATATTATGCATGCTATACAGACAACAGTTTCAATCAGCCGTCCGTCTGCTTCAGTCGCGCTTTATCCTCCAACACGAATTTGGATATAAGTAAATACTCGCAAGAAGTTAAAGAGAACAAAATATATGTACGTCTAAAAATGTTGGCAATTATGTTTATTTTTGCCCTCGCATGTTCTTTCTTTGGCCGCGATCAAGCCTTTCCATGGGTAAGTATATTTTAATAAGTGAAAATACAAAAATTAATATGGAACTTTTCAATATTATTCTAAGGTTCATGTACTACTGAAGAGTATTAAACATGCTATTACTTAGTGCTATTACATAGCAATTAATATACGCAGTGTTTGCTAATTTTTCCAAACATAATTAACGACCTAAAGCTTGACGGTGGGTGGTGATCTCCGATAGGATATAGATAGAACGTGATCAGAATATGCGAATCCACATAAGCAATTACTGGCCTTTGTATCAGCTTGAGGGATTTTGTTAATACTTTTTGTCTAGCTAATAAATTTCCGAGCGATTTTTCATCTACATAGCATGCACTGAACCGAAGATATGAAAACTGCAAAAATAGGTCGATATCGCCCTACTTTAGTCAGCACCAAACAATAAGGAGTTAATGTCTTTGAGTCTCATTTTAAGTTATTCAAATTTGAAACAGATGTCTGGAATGCCGTGGTCAAATTCCCTGTGTGCAGACTTGTATCAGATATGCGGAACGAATACCGATTGTCATAGCTGTGGTACTATTACATTAAAATGTTCTCAACCCGCTGGAGGAAGAAGCCCTGAGTGTTTGCCGGAAGATGAAAGCAATCCAGGTGAACCAAAATCTTAAACCGGAATTCTTTTAAACAATATACTATAGTACGTATTCATGTTGATAAAAAATTCGAGGGCTGCAGACAGGAAAAACAATACCCTGTTACAGCATTTACAATTTATTGTTCATTATTTTTCTTACCACTACTATATTTACTTTTTCTGAATACATTTGAATTCACATTCTATTATTAATAAAATGTTATTACAGTAGTTAGTTTTAATTTAAATCACAGGGTTTAATATAACCTGATGGTGTGCAATAGCCTTATTTTAAAAAAGCTATAATATAACAGTTAACTGTAATGCAGTATAATTGGGAAAATTATTAAATAAACGATAACAAAATGTTGTATCTCGGATAAGGTTGGCGGGAAGCCTGAATGCTTCCTGAAAAGCCTAGGATTTAAAAGTTGGATGTGAATTGTTATTTATAAGTGGAAGGAGTGTAAAAGGCTAGGCCTTATTGAATACGTTGTCAGACAAAAATTATGGTCAGAGCAATAGCGAATAAATCGGCAAATTGACAACTTGATCATTCAAATAGTCTGAAATGCATTAAGCTTGCAGGCGTTTCAGTTTGATGGCGTTCTGCTCATTATGCCAACAGCGTCTTTTCACTGCCCGCAGCATATTTTAGGGGCGAAATTTAAAAGTTCAAAACGAGTTAAAGAGTGTTTGCTACGACACCGTGGTTCAAAAGCCTGTAGACTTTTATATGAAGCAAGAACGCTTCATGTCATGGGTTTAATAAATCACGTACGTACCGAGATTTATTTGTTAGTGCAAACCCTGTTTGCAAACTCTGTTTGTTTATTCCTCTGACCTACGATTTGCTCCACTTTTTTTACACCATTGGCATTTTATTTACGACATAATTCTAATTCCAGTCTTCATCTGTGTTGCGCTTTAATTCACTCGTCTTCATTTATCCGTCTCAATGTGAATGAAAACGGGTTTCTTGTTTTGACAGATTTCCGTCTAACTTTCCCGTCTGTTTGTAAACTCGTCTGTTATATTTCTTATAAATATTATAGACGCGTTTCCCGTCTAAGACGGAAATTCGTCTACAAAATGTAAATTCGGATAATAATGCAAAAACTGGGCGATTATTCAAATTTAAGGAAAGAAGGGAAATACGATCAAATATTAGTAACAAAGACATCTCTAATCTCTCGTTTCTGATTGGCCAAAAAGCCCCAGATAATTCTCATTATATACACAAGCTCTGGATATGAAGTATTCTGCAATCTGATTGGTTCTCTACTAGCAGGATATTAGCTCTGCACGTCTGATTGGTTGTCCACTAGCAGGATGACTGTGATATATTACTAGTAGGGGAAACAATGATATACTAGTAGGAAAAATACAAAATGGCTTCCAGATTTGTAAGCATGAATGATGAAGAATTTGAGTTTTGCTTCAAAATATGAAATAGCGCCTACACAAAAAGGCAACAATTTGGAAAGAACACAAAATTTGTAAGCAAAATTTAAATGTGTATAAAATTACGATGTGTAAACATGTATCGCAAAAAAATCGCTTTTAAAAATTTGCATTTTTTAATTTTATTTTGCAAAAAACAAAACATGAAACAAAACATTATTTTTTCGTTTTTAATTTTTATTTAATTTACCAGCTGAAGGGCAGGCTATATAAGTGAAATAATATATTCGCTCTTATCGTCGGATGGCTGATATTAATAACGGCAGAAGAAGCGCATCGTTAACTATCGCCAAATAATATCCGGAGCTCATATAATATTTCTTACATATCCTGCTAGTAGAGAAAAGTAGAAAAATGGCTGGCAGATTTGGACAATTAAATGACGAGGAAATTCGATCCAAAAAACAATTATTGGACGCTGTTGAGCCCAGGCCCACAGCATGGTCGGTAGCTTGTATAAAAGCCCGTGAAATTTTGAAAGCCAAAACAAAATGGTTTCTTGTGAATTTACCTTTTACCGAGGGTGATGAACAACATCACACACTCCATGCAAGAAACAGTCCAAACAAACCAAGAACATATTAACCCATCTATAATAAGACTTTGAAAATAAACGGCTGAGATATATAAAACGTTACGCTACTCAATAGTACCAGCACGCATTACCAGACTGTGTCTCTCTCCTCCATAGAGGCTTCCTTTGAGTTCGGCAGGTATGAAATACAGCGATAATTTGACGAGAGAATTTTGCAGTGTGCGCTGGAGCGTACGGAAATTATGAGGAAGACCGCTGGAAATAGAAGCGCGGACGACGAGAGAGGAAGAAGGGGAGAAAGGAAGAATCACCAGAATCTTGAAAAACTTGGCGATTTGTTGTCATCCGTTTAATATCCAAATCATTTTGTTCCAATTTTTCGTGCAGTGAGATTTATGACCAATATCCTAATATGACTAATATCGTTATTTTTGTACTTTAACGTTATTCTATTGCGATGGAAGAGCTGAATTCTAAGTTTTTATGCATCATTATATAACGTTGTTGAAGGCAATTACGAGAGTAAGTATCAGGGTTTTGACTACAATAAACAGAACAACAAGATTTTCCGCTCGGTCAAGCTACAAGAAAATCTCTGCGTGGACATGAATTATTCAGATTAATGCACGCCATGTTCTTTGTTCGCGAACATATCGCAGCAGATTGCACCCCACGGTTTGACGCCATATTTGGCCACAAATCTGGCAGAGGCTTCCTTCTCCCCTTCCTCCTCTCTCGTCGCTCGCGTTCCGTGCGCTCTAGCACATGCGACCTAATCGTTCCCAGACTGTATGGGAAAATATCATAAAATATTGCGAATTGCGACTTAATCGTTCCCAAACTGTATGGGAAAATATTATAAAACATTGCGAATTGCGACCTAATCGTTCCCAGACTGTATGGGAAAATATCATAATACATTGCGAATTGGGACCTAATCGTTCCCAGACTGTATGGGAAAATATTATAAAACATTGCGAATTGCGACTTAATCGTTCCCAAACTGTATGGGAAAATAATATAAAACATTGCGAATTGCGACCTAATCGTTCCCAGACTGTATGGGAAAATATCATAATACATTGCGAATTGGGACCTAATCGTTCCCAGACTGTATGGGAAATATTATAAAACATTGCGAATTGGGACCTAATCGTTCCCAGACTGTATGGGAAATATTATAAAACATTGCGAACTGCGATCTAATCGGTCCCAGACTGTATGGGAAATTTTATAAAACATGCATTCCGAATTGCGACCTAATCGTTCCCAGACTGTATGGGAAAATATTATAAAACATTGCGAATTGGGACCTAATCGTTCCCAGACTGTATGGGAAATATTATAAAACATTGCGAACTGCGATCTAATCGGTCCCAGACTGTATGGGAAAATATCATAAACATTTCGAATTGTGGGCCACAAGATCAATATCATATCGAATAACATTTTGAATTTGTGGGCCACAAGCGATACCCGGCTGTATGGCAAATTATCGTGACACATTGCGAATTGTGGTACGGTTTACGCCCACGAACACACAAAGTAACAAAGAAGAATACGTCATACGAAGTTGATTATTCAATTATTTTCTTCTTTTTTTCTTCTTCTTTTTTCCCTATTTTTTTTTATTATTACTATTATAATCCCAAACCCAAATATAAAGTACTCGTGCAATCTAAGATGTTATATTTAGCAGACGCGAACAGTGTGGTCGATATACAAACGAGCTGAGACCAAACGAGCTGCAACACCGTCGATTAAAGCAGACTTAAAATATTTGTGCCACCATTGTAGGTCGAGACGTGCTTGCTTTGTCAGACGAATAAATTTCTGGCGCGTTTTAGAGCAGCGAAGCAGAGTAATAGGGCGTTATAAGAATGTACGGCCTGGAGCTACTACAGCACAAGCGTGACTGAGTTTACCTACCAACGATTCTAGTTCTTAACGAGTACAGAATTTTTTAAATATCCAAATGAGGATTAATGTTTGTAATTCAGTCAGTTTATAATAAAGATGTCAATAATAAAGATGTCAATCAATCAATCGAGAATAATCGAGTGAATTCAGTTCAATGCCAAAAAACGTGATGCAAGTTGTATGTCTTTCACATTTGTCTGGTGCTAAGGAGAAACCTATGTCGAGCGATGCTTGTTGTCTGGCGCGAGGTCTGGCGTTAAGAGAATTCGAGCAAACCATAGTACCGGCTGGGCCAAGCGTGAACAGAACAATAACAGGTGACTTTGTCCAAAATGTTTACTAAGTTTACTTTGAGTGCGCTCAACGCGAGTAGTAGATAAGTTCGGGAGAGCGGTTTCGTTTTCTTGACTCGAAGTCAAGCGATGGTGTTCGAGAAGACGGGACTAGTCGTGGCAGTCAGGGTAGGAGCATTTACCAGAAAACCCCTCCGAAATATTTTCAGAATGAAAATACTCCGTCATGTAATTCTGCCTTGTTTTCTCAATCGTTCATGGCCCGTTACGTAATATAATGGTTCATGTTTGAGTAGCCAATCAGAATGCAGAATTTGTAATAAACCATGCATGGTTGAGTGTATACTAAATCTGGATGATGACTTATACAACACTGCTAAAAATACTGTTAACAGCGCGTTCGTAAGCAAATATAGAAATCTATAATAATCACAAATCGAACTTCTTTACAGCATTTTATTCATTTTCCTACGTTAGGGGGAAAGCCCCTTTGTCAAGAATGAAACCAAAATCAAGCAGTTCACACACAATAGTTTCCGCTAGCCATCGATTGCTCAAAGTTCTGAAGAGGTATTCAATATACCTCGTTGCGTTTGGCGGCGGACTACTTTAAACTCTGGCTTTTCATCAATTTTGATACGATCAGTAAAGAACTTTATCGTTATACTTTGCTGGCTCTAATCACTGAAGACACTTTCAGAGACCTTTTGTACTTCATCGTTATAAGTCTTTCCTTCAGTACGGACCACTCCTTCGTCCTGCTAAATACAGTATAATCACAGTATAGAGACGACCAGTAGGGCCACTCATTTGAACTTTTGTGTGGCCGCTCATTACGCATTGGCAGCCAGTCAATTGCTTTTTCTGGCCGATAAGCAAGCTGGACTAACTTTCCTGGCCAGTAAACTGCATATTTTTGCATAAAAAGCCGGCTACATGTTGCATCACCGAGTGGCCATACTGGTCGTCTTTATACTGTGGTATAATGCTCTCCTCCAAGCAGTGGTAACTGTCCCCTCACGCCCCACCGGAAAAAAATGAATTTTCGCCACTGCCTCCAAGATAACTCTAGTCTGCCTCAATTCGTACACGTGTTCGCCTTTTATATCCTTTTGGCTTACATTTACATATGCACACATAATTATGGTCCCTAGGTTACAGTATCCACAGCTAAGGCTAGTTATCTTGGCCGATTAATCGATTATCCCTGTTCGAGTTCTAAAACTCAGGCTGCCATTATAGTATCGCTTGACCATATACTAATGCCGCCTCATTAAACAAGTACGGGATCTTTAAAGTTCATGAAGAACGATGATATACAGTACTACCCGCCGACACAGGATGCACAATTGTCGTTACTGATCAATCTGATTTTATTATTAAAGCTGAAGCACCATACTAAAAGATAGAAACAGCCACTTGATTTTGACCTTAGAAAAACCACGGTAAATCGTATCAATAAAATATTCAAAACCCTCAAAGACCAAGGAAAACTAAACTGCAAAACATATGATTACATCAGGCCCGATCAGGCAACAATTGCAAAATTCTATGACTTCCTAAAATTCACAAAGAAAATAATCTACTTCGGCCAATTATTTCTTTCCCAGGATCTCCTACCAAACAGGATATCCCAACAATTAATTTTAGAGATGATAAAGACAGAATTCAATGTAGTAGAGAAATGAAGTTTTCTCTCGCGTAATAGACTAGGCGAGATTTCAAAATATCGAACTTCATGAGGCATATCTTAGTAAAAGTTGGCGACAACCTTATTGTTATGTAATTTGACCTGCTGAATTCGAATTTACTTGTCGCCAGAACTCATTTTGCGTTTTTCATGCAGAAAATGTGCTTCGATGACGTTATAATAGAGCTGAAAATTCCAAGGAATCGCCTGCTCTGTGCCATTCTCTTCCTAATCCTATCAGTTTTGAGCTTTAAAACTTTATTGCAAAAATGGCTACGAAAAATGTCATTAATGGGCATATCATGACGTCATACGATGACGTCATAGGCGATTGAAAATCCTAGATTTTCATTTAAGGTGGCTCCCTACAGTTAGTACAGTTTGAAACACGATTTATATAGATCAGACGTCATCCTCGCGTCCCACGCGTGGAATCTTCGTAACCCGACAGAAATTTTGAAACAAGCCGCGGGAAGTTATTTTCGGAGACTTTATATCTGCGAAGAAAGCACAAGTTTTTCATTATAAGAATAAATCTTTGAAATTTAAACAGTACGTATGTTTTTAACCAGTTTGTAAGCTTTCTTTTAGTGTTTTTTTTTACCTATATACGTTCAGTATTATCTTTTATAATGTTCAAAATCTTTGACTTGTTGCATTAACTAAAAAATTCTGAAATTATATTATTTTTATATTCTCTTCAAGGCAGTCTAGGACTGTCAAAGTAATATAATACTCTATAGTCTTAAAGCAATTGAAAGTTTGAAACTTGTTACTCCAACCTCGTACCCAGCCGCCCGATTTTTTTTAGTCTGGCCATGTTACTCCTGTCTTTCAACTCAATTCACGAGTAGTGTTTGACCTGCTAAACTATCACATATTAAAAACTACAATGCAGACAGTAATTAATTTTGTAATTGGTAAGATAATTTGGTAATTAATCTTCCATTTTCATCTCAAACAAGTAAAGAATATTTGCTCAAGTCGGAATGAAAATACACAGCAAAGAACCAAGCATAAAACTACACACGTTTCGTTTCAGTTCGTGTTGTTCACGCATTATAATTCACACGCATGCGCAAAATGCGATCAGGTCGACTCGATATTTTTTGACGTCAGCAACTTCAACTGGACTTTCGAGCTGTTTCTCTCGTGTTTCCTTCGGTGAAAATTTTTAAAACTTCGCACAATTGCTAAACAAGGCCGAAAGAGAAGTATTGTTGATCCAATCTGAAATTAGACAATAAAAGCGCAAAATATAAGAAACCATCGTTGCCATAGCAACATCAACACTATTCCTGTTTGTCCATAAATGGACAACCCAAGACCTCTTTTCATTCCTGGAAATGCTCATTTTGCCCTGTCGTAAGTTTATCCAATATAGATTTGGTTGAAAGCGAAATTTCCTGAAAAGTGTCCAAAGTTTTACAGAAGTGTAGGGAGCCACCTTAAAAAGAACTCAAGGAGCAGCTAAAATTGTAATCATATACCTTAGCACTAATATTTAAATCTCCAGAGAATCAATTGACCATAACTCAATTATATCTTGTTAAATCGTAGCTGTGTGCGCTGATGACCTCATCATATTGACGTTAAAATGCTATACTTTTAATATCTCGTTTCTTTGCAGAGTAACCACAAATGCCAATGCCCAACAATTCTAATTTAATGCTACCACATCGTTGTGTTGTGCATTCTCTTTTACAAGAACAAAATTAACTATTTCATTGTAGGCGTTTGGGATCAGTTCCATTGTCATCAAGAGCGGAACAAGTCTGCTGTCATCACCTTTCTAGCATCCTATTCCTTCAGGCTTTGGTAGAGAAGGTTGCTGACAGGAAGCCTGGCTTGATATATAAATCCAAAGCATCTTTAGTGGGGGGGGGGGAGTAATGCTTCCGGTTTCGCAATTTTCGAGAATGACAGATTCAGGAATTCCACGACACTCGTACATTTTACAGTAATGATCCTATTAAGGGACAGCGCTTCTTCATCCAGCACGACACAAGGAGGTGACATTTCAGTTGGAAGAGCTAACACTTGGCTTTGGTTGTATATCGTCCAGTTAGCGCATCGAAGGAGCGCGGACACTGACCCTGCTGGAAGATTGTCACTGGTGTCCCTGATGTCTTAGTATCTACTTTGCCCTGCTGTTCCGGCCATTATCCATATATTTTCTCAACGAATATCAGATGCATGTGCCATGAGAAGCAAGAAGTACATCCGTATCATTTGCTGATACAACTACAGTAACCCAAGTCTTCACAATGCAGTGTAATATCAAACTAGTGTCATTTCCTCATACTCTGCACAAAACGCCAACGAATACCTCCCTTCTTTCCCATTTATAAATCCGCCAGCGGTGTCGATGACCTTCTCTTAAGATGCACTGGAAATTAAATCCTCTGAAAGGACCCTTGTTAAGTAAAAAGAGAGCCTTATTTTCTAGTCACGTCAAAAAGTTTCTCTATATAATAATAACGCGATCTGTTTCATAGAGTGCGGAGCGGAAGTTACCAGCCAAATCTCGGAAAGATTGAGCTTCTGTAGATTTCCTAATTTCTGCAACGAGTGCCGTTCCATTAATCAACAAGTAGCACTCCCCGTCTTTATTGATATCATTCGGACTTTCCTACCCCATAGTAATCCATCTGTCAACAAAGCCTTCTGCCCGGTTCTTAGTCTCCCATTTTTCTCTGCATCATTTCATGTGAGAGGACATATTGAGCAAATCTAACAAGCAAGGACGAGACGCTGAAGAACACTGGAAAAACGTTTTCCTCTTCTGTCGATCCAAGCATCTCCGACTTCAATTTAAGAACAAAGCTACTCTATTGGCGAAGGACCAGCACATAGCAGCTTCTCCATTTCTGCGATGAATATCGATCACCATTTTGCGTAGTTCAAATTCGAACGTGCAGAACTACGGAAACATACAGCGAAAACTGTACAAATACAACTCCCATTTTTCTTTTTGTTCTGCCCGTGTAAATTAAGTATAGACCCATGAAGTTGATATTCTCCTCGGACTTCTGCGCTATAAAATCTGATCAACCACCGTTTGAAATCCCGGCGATTTCGAAGATGCAATCAGTTATTTTACTCCCTGCGATGATGACTGATTTGGAGATCCGAGATATGCTTTCTATATGATCCTCTGGTTTGGAGAGAGTACATTGATTTTGAAGACCGCCAAGTCATATGACAAGCTTCTCTTGGTATTCAAGTACAGCCAATACACTTCTTAACGGAGTGTCCATTTCACGCAAGTTCTTCTTGCGAATGTTCACCCTCCTTGGTCACTTATAGTTCTTCATCTCGCGATAACGACTGGTTAAACGCCGTCCACCCGCTTTTGATTACGCTATTACGCCACAACGTTTTAAAGGGCCATGAACGCTTGTAGTGCAGACGTCCGAGGAGAATGTCAGCTTCACGTTTTCGTGAGGCTATATGGAGTTGGTGTTTTTTCTTCGTGAGGAAAAAACCGCCATTTTGAATGATAGATAATTAACAACTCAAATATGTGCAATCAGTATGTTACATATAATTTTAAAGCTTAGGGGTCATCCATAATTATCAACATTTTTACAAGCGTACAGAGATACTCTTTGCATCGACCTCCCCCCCATCCCCAGCACAACCACCACCCATTTCGAAAGCGTATAGTGGTCACTAACTCCCCCCCCCCCCCAGCGTACGGTATGTACGCTTGTGAAAATGTTGATCAATCATGGATGACCCATTCCAAGATGTTGAAAGCGAATATCATAACTAATTGTTACATGTAGTATGTATGGTTTCTGAAACTTTCAAATGTCATACTTAAACTGAATACTGTAATACATTTAAAAAATATTTTCAAACGGGATTATCGAGGGTTAAAATGTCAAAATATTTTCACACAACTTATCAAACATTTTAACTGGTCTTATTAAGGAGATTAACCTGAAAGAAGAACAGTTAAACTGTTTGAAACGTTGTTTAAAATATGCGTAGACATCTTAATTAACCTCCTTCAGGATGTTACAAGTAGGTGTATACGTCATTTTAGGTGCGCGTCATTGTGACGTCCTTTTCATCACTGTCGGCGTTGGCGACAAGCAGATTCGGATTCAGAATAAAAATCACATAAGAAGGCACTTGTTGCCAGTTTTTTACTAAAAAATGCCTCATGCGTCTTAAATATTCGACTTTCATTGCGCAAGGCTGATGCAATTTTCCAATTTACCACTTCCTGGAATTTGGTAATCTAACCTTGTTGTATTGTTATAATTTCCTGCTAATCAAGCGAAGTGCAATATTTTGTTCTTCCGTCTGTTGCGTTGCAATAGCAACTGAAATGCCAAGATTTTCTGAATGCTGGCGTTGTGGAAAAACATCTGCAACTGTAGTTTGTGGTTCTTGTAATGTGGCCAAATACTGCAGTAGTAAATGTAAAGTAAATGATATCGCGAGGCACAATGACGCTGAATGTCGCCCAGTTTCTATCATAAAAACATGTCTATCATGTTGTAAGACTGGTTCATCTCTACAAACATGTACTGGCTGTTACCGTGCTTTCTACTGCGACGTGACATGTCAGAAAAATCATCGACATGAACACAAAGTCGAATGCAAACGCATCGCTGAAAAGACAAAATCACTGGCCGGATTACTCGAAAGTCATTTCCCTGCAAATACCGCACGGGGTTGTTCGGGGCATTATTACTGGGGTAATGTACCGGCATATGATTATCTTAACTTATCAGAAAACGAAGGCGTCGACTACAATTCAGCTATGAATCTTCTAGTCCTTGGTGTTGGTGATTTACGAAATATCGTGCTCACTTGTGCTTCGTTGCCTGAACGTTTCACAGACAAGGTCAAGTTTATATTAAACGACTCCGACAGATGTGTCTTGGCAAGATTGGTTTTGATGCTCTACATGATGATTAAATGTAAGTATGTGATTTCTCATACGTGGAGGTTCCGTGTTTCTAACTCAAAGCATGATAGTACAAATTTTGCATAATATGTTTGTTTGAACGAAGTGGCAGAATAAAAATAGTTAAGCAAACATACAGGTGTTCGTTTCAAAACCGGATGTTGCAACACATTGTATTAATTACAAACGTCGGCGTTCAGCGTTCAAGTTGTTTCATCTTTTAGGTTGAGTGGCTAAAGCACAAAATAGGAGAACATTGTCTAAAGCTTAGTAAGATTTGAAAGCAAACTACACTTCGAAAATAGGGCGCTTCGAGAATTCGTTCTAGTTGGAAAAAATTCTCGAGAATTCGAAATGGATTTGAGACACAATGCTGTGTCATAATGACTACATTAGACCTGCAAGTCATCTCGCTATGCCATTTTCCAGGCGAAATAAAAATTTTGCTGGGTTCAAAAGTCAAATATAATGCGAATTAAGGTCGACCCGACGTTGTTATTCAAACGTCGAATTTATTTAGTCGAATTTAATAGTAAATGCATGCATTTCTGTAAAGTTATATCTGTCCAGCGGATTGATCTTTAGCAGTTAAATTGAAAACGCAATAATAAATATATTTCACGACAAAAATATGTTTCACGATAGCCATATGAATTTACGAATTTTTAAAAGAACCTCATTTTTAACACAAGTATATATTTGTTCCCGAGCACGGCGCGCCTACGAGTGAAATACTAATTCCCTCGGATATTTACCCGGGTATGTGAGGCGATTCAAGTTTATTGTCATATTACGTCATGGACGGTTTTTGTCTATGGCCGGGGAGATTACAGAGAAAACTGGTAACTAGCCACCTCAGATAATAATACAATTTAGTTTTTAATGTTGCGTCAGAATTTTAACTGCCACTTTGCAAACCTCAGGCCATCGAAAAGTACAGACAAAGTTGAGAATTTTTAAATGAAGTTAATTTTCAAGAAAGTCAAGGAGAAGTCAAGAGGAGAAAAAAACAGTCGAATGACCGGAAAAAGGACACAATTTCAAGAGGAGAAAGTCAAGGAGAAGTCAACATACATACATACATTATTCAGCTCACTCCCCATTGGGGCTTTTCAGTGACCGATTACATCAAGTACTAGCGCATTCACATTATGAAAAATTTAACTTACATTATTTATTTTGTAATTGTGATATTACTTTCCTAATCTGTCTATCTTAACTCACCAGTCAACTTTCCTGTGGGAGGCCCGGAGAAAACTCCACGACTTTCGGGATGAGTGGTTGACTTAATTTCCTTTTCATATGAATGTGATGAGTGGTCTCAACGAGAATCGAACCTGAGACTCAGAGGTGAAAGGCGCTTGCTCTGGACGACTTCACCGAAGCCCCAAAAACAGTCTGAATTGACGGAGAAAGGACACAATTTTGAAGTTCTGAAGCATTTGAACAAGTAAGGTTCATTTTGGTGTACTCTACAATAGAAGTGCAGTTTAGTTTGTGGATATTTGGCAAAGGCATTGATTAAGCTTAAAAGGTATTTAGCAACATAATCTCAAAACTTCATTTCAAAGTTAAAGCTTAATAAAATTACTTGTTCAAAAGAAGTTGAAGTTTTATTAACATATTGTATTTTTTGACGTTTTTGTGAAATGTCTAAGGTTGAATTTTACATCAAATCAAAGCTAAAAGAGTAGATAATAATACACCTACTTTATATAGTTGGGTAATTGATAATTTTATAATTAAAAATACAAATCTTATATTCTTATCACTATTTTATCATCATTTTGTACATGTAAAATAAATATACAGTGTTGCGTGTTACCATGGTTAGTGATTACTTCCATGTTGTTAAATAACTTTTGGGGGAAGTATAATTGCTTAGTCTGAATGTGGGCGAGGGATTCTGCAGTTTCATTTCTATTTATAACACGAGAAGAACAAAACAGCTTCCCAAAAATGCGGCAATCGATATATCCCCCAGCATTTGGTACAATGCTTGTTCCTTACATTGTACGCATCAGGATACTTGACCCAGAAAAATGAGACGCCGGTGCCCTCAGTTTTTAGATGCTTAATGTGGCTTTCAGTTGAAACTAGCAATTGCTTTTGCAATTAGCAGACTATTTCATGTAGATAATTAATTTAAATATGTACCGACATTGGTTATAAGAACAACCATTAAATACCACATTTTATTAATATTCAAGTAAATTGTGATACCAAAAGTCCAAAAAGAAACAATCTATTATTTTATTTTTGACAAATTTGGTAACCAAAGAAAGTTTAATCATACTTGTAATTTGATGATTTTGTCCTTCTCTGCACTCTGTTGAACTATGATCTTGTTCAGGTGATTTAAACCATTCTATAAAATCCACTCAAATTCTTACTTGGGACTATTTTGTTTATTTTGTTTATAGGACGTAGAATTTTTAGAAATTGGAATTCAAAATTGCTTAATAGAGATTCCTTAGATATCCTGTAAGAATTCTCTAGAAATGCCTCAAAATCCATAATATAGTTTTCTTGTAGTGTTTAAAAATCCTCAAGGAAATTTTTAAGGAATTTCAGAGGAACAAAATACACTTATTTCGAAATAAAACTGCATCAACAAATGTTAACAACAACAACAGTGACAACAAAGAAAATGTAGGAAATGCAACCAGATGAAACTTCTGATGAAAATATTCAACCAGCAATCTATCCACACAACAACAACAACAACAACAACACAACAAATAACAACAAATAACAACAACAACAACAACAACAACAACAACAATCACAACAACAATACCATCAGCATCAACAACAATCACAACAATAACATCAGCATCAACAACAATCACAACAACAACAACAACAACAACCACAAGAACAACAACCTTAGCAATAACCTTAACAATAACAACAAATAAATAACAACAACAACAAAATAAATAACAACAAATAACAACAACAACAACAACAAATAACAACAGCAACAACAACAGCAACCGCGCAACAACAAACAACAACAACAACAACAACAGCAGCAGCAACATGAACAGCAACAACAACAACAACCGGCACAACTACACGAAATCTACAGTTACCAATAAATTGTAACCACTACAACAATATCAACAACAACAACAGCATCTTGGTGCAGATACATGTATGCTTACCGCACCATTTGTAAGATTATAATGTTCCTTTCAACGTACGTTTGCGTTATTATCACATGGGGTTTGACGTTGATAATTTATTTTTCAAACGGCTTAAATCAGTTCCTCTCACCGGTTATACGCGAGTACATTTAGGATCTGCACATTCGCGCAATTATACTAACAACTTTCAGCGAATTTTTAACCCCATCTACATTAACCAAGATCGTGCGAAATATGCAATGCTGTTTTTATTCGTTATTTTACCTATTAAACAGTTCTCAAGAAATGCAATGCTCCAGGGCGCTTATATTGTGAGCGGTGAAACGGCTATTGACGCACTGATCGATGTGTTATGCGGATGACTGGTAACGACTAACGAGTCTCTCGTTGTCAGCTGTCACCATTGGCGACGTCGTCTTATCGCAAAATGAATATGGCGGAAAAGGTGAATACAACTGAGCTTGTAGTTTTGTAGTTAAGTTTTCATGAATATATATGGATATCAAGGATATAATTCCGATGTTACATAATATTTTGGAAGATTCTGATGCTATGTTTTCAGGTATTACTGGCAACCTTCTAGAGTCTTTGCTCGAGGCGCTCGCGAAGTCTTACGGACCGTTGCTTTTACATGACATGAGACATGACGCGAAAAGTTTTTAAAACTTTTCGTATGTACACGTAGCTTTCACATTCGATAGACTACAACTCACATTGAATTTCAGCTTGTAGCTTATTTTTTCAAATGAATGTCAAGAAATGCTCAACTTTAATTTGTGTTTTCTCGATGAATCCTAACAAGAAGTAGTCTTGGCTAATAAATCACAAAATATCGTAATGTGGACGAAATTTTATCGACCATTGGCTCAAGATATGACCAAAACAGGTCAGTTGATAAACTGGCCAGAGAGTAAAATTATGTTTACAGCTTACAGTTACTTCACCTAAATGCTGTAAAAAGCCTATATTTTAATATTATATTATAAATAGTATAAAGCCTATATTTAAGTATTGATATAATGTCCAAGAATCGTAACGTAGGAAAAATACAATTTTGTTTACTTCCCTTGCAGCTAGCGAAATGATAGTCAAACGGGGTAAATGTTAACCAATAAAAATACCTAACTTCCGCTCGCTATATATTCGAACGCTCAACTCGGATTTTTATATAAACACACAATTGTAATCTTCAACATAAACTAAAACCCAAGGTTTGGTCAACTTGATAACATGCCCAAATGTTGTTTTGAAAATTTCCCTCCATCGAAGTTATCAAAAATGCGAGTCATTATCCTGAATATTTCTTCTATAGTACATATTTATAAGCCATACAAACACTCATACCATAAATTAGTTTCTACTTCGTCGTTACAGTTTAAAATGTTCTTCAAAAATTTCATTGTTCCTTGTCATAATTTCAAACCACGTTCCTTGACAACTTTTGTCGAAAAGTACGCTCGTGCCAGTCCTTTTTTGCATCACACATCAATCAGCGCGATATCAGCGCGTTGCACAGCCCAGTATATAAATATACAGTATTGTCTTTAGTCGTCGTGTGTTAAGAAGGAAGGCATAATGTAGCCAGACGTACTGTGGCAATATTTTTAAACCTACAATAATCTGAAAGCTATCCGTAATAAACAACATGTTTCAATTTTAGGTGATCCAAGCGTTAGTAATGCGGTGACAGAAATTTGGTACTCATTGTCACTAAGCGAGAAAACGTACAACTACCTTTGTTCGTCGCTCCAGGGACTTCTTCGATTAAAAAGTGCTGAGGATTTAAAGTCTGCAACAGGTGGACTGATCAGTTTGTATCAAACCCATTTTAAAGAGTTGCAAGAGGTCTGGAGACGATGGCTCGACCTGAAGGTGGAAGGTACATCAAGCATTCGAAAGCAACGTGAGAAATTAATGAACGCAGATTCTGAGAGTTTCGCGGGCAAGACTAATTATTGCAATTGTATTCCTCAGGAACATGCTCCCTCTGCCAGGAAGTATATGGAAGATGGTGTCTTCCAGCGGACACAGAAGTGTTCATTCGCGGAAAATCCCACACTGACAGGCCCACAATTCCATTTCAAAGATGGTCCCTTTACCTATTGTTGTCCTACCAGTGTTCTCCCATTTATTGGTTGGGATTATCTCGAGGTGGAGAAATTAATGCATACAAAATCACTTGTCAATATGTTTGGAAACTACATCGAGTGTAAGTTACGCAGTTTCATGGAAAAACTTACTTCAAAACAAGTGAGCTTTGACATTATTTTGGGAAACTGCATAAATATAGAGGAATTTCTCAACAACGAAATGAAATATGATCGAATTTTGACATCTAATCTCATGGACTATATTCTTCTAACGGATTTGTTAAGGTATATAGTATATTCATGCTTAAATAATTTTATGTTTTAACGTTGACCTTTGTACTCGAGAGACCTATGAATATCTACGACAGCATTTCTAAGAAATGCTTGACCAGGAAAATTGGAATTTTATTGATCATTGTGGGATTAAAAATCGGTGTTGTATTTCTTTTATATTCTACACAATCCACTGGGCTGTGAAAATAGGTGAATCCTAGAAAAATTTGCATTGAACATCATTAATATTGATATAAGTAAATATTATTTTCCAAAAGGAGTTTCGCACATAAAACACATGTATTCCAGGATTGAGGACTTAAGGTATACAGCGGCGCAAATATATCACGATTCTGGAGGTTTTCCTCAATGAATGTAGTTGAATATAGAACAATAAATACAAAGGTTTGTGGAGGTAATGACTGTACAATATGCCAAGCGACAAATGCATTCTTGCTTCTCCGGGATATACAGTAAAAGAATACTTGACATTTGCTGCCAGAGGTGTGCAGTTTCTGATTACTATGATTTTTATCACCATTATCATGATAATCTTTATGATAATGGCGATGATACTTTTGGACTAAATAGCTACTAACGCCAAACTTCTTCTCACTTGAAACCTTTCTTCTTCTCAGTTCAAACCTTTTTGTATTCTATTCCGGCCGAATTTTATAACATCAAACGACCTTATTAAGTTATTCAATTTCCACAACGAGTTTATATGAGCTTGCGATCCTCATAGTCATCCAATGCGACATCATGTTAGAACCACGAAATAACTAATTGTCAGAGTGTATTTTGAGGAGTATTTTTCCCTTCCCAGATTTTTACAGTTGGCGAATCCGTAAATCAAGTAATTAGACACTTTTCCTTCCTATAGCTACTATAGTAACAGTATATTGTTCATTTTAGAATTTACTCTGACAAGCTAAATCGAGCTAATCCTTTCGCAACATTGATAACAGAGTCCGAAAACTGGGTGGATTTCTGTCCTGATGCAGATGTGAGTAATATGCCACTTACAACCACCATGAACCTCTGCAGAATTGTGATGCAGGACACAAATGAGCTAAACCTGGCCCGTTCTGCATGTGCAACAACATATAGAGAATATTTAGACAACTCTCAAGAACTGCAAGATTATCTTCGTGCCTTATTTTACGTACATCACAAACGACATCAAACCGAAACGTCGTTAAAGTTGGCAAGTTTGAAAGATATGGGAAATGAATTTCAAATGCAACTGCGTGATGGCTTCCGTAATGAAAATAGAATTGTTTTCTTTAAACCAGCGGTTAATCGACGAAGGGTGACTATGATTACTGGTTTTGAACGATACATGGAGTGGATAGCTTGCTAAAATAACCAAATGGAAACCCGAGCGTCGGCGGGAAAACGCAATAGCAGTCAAACATGCTATGCAAAATTTAAATTATTTGCATTATTCAAACCTTTTGAAACGTATTTTTAAAAACTATTTCTGTGCAGTTCTATTAGAGAAGCATGACGAGTTGCCGTGGCTAGCTAGACCACTACGCAATATATGCACATACTAGCAAGATCAAAACCAAATGCTATGTAATATAACAATAATAACTAATTCCTTAACAGCGTACTCTGCAGAACTAAATCTATAGATGGTTTCAAAAACTCCTCCCCCGTGCAACGTTGGATTTTGCCAATTGGTAGGCATATTGAAATTCAAGTCGGTATTTATCACTGCCCATGGAGCAATATGCAATTGAAACACGCAAGTTGCAACTGTCATTTTTTCAAGTTCCTTGCGCGTCGTTCCTGCATCTAAGTGATCACGAACGGTTACAATTACTGTATTTTCCCTATTTTTTATATAAATTAGTGGTTGTTTCGTCAATATCGTTCATAAGAGAAGGTCTTCAGGCGAGGTTAAATACAGTAGAGCCGTTGTGTAAAAAATGCTGCTTAGTTAAGGATTACACACTTATTTTTAATAAATTTGGAAATTCTTCAGAGTTCTTCAGACGGGGGGTAAATCACGTGTTTTCTGCACCGGGGGAAAATATGAATGGCCTGATTTTGGTTGCTGCTGGCCGTGGTCTGGTTTGACGGGTTGACACACTTCGCTGATTCCGTCGCGTGTATGGCGAAGGCTGCCTTGTTCTTCGAGGCGCTGTTGCCGTAGCCATAGTTTTGGCTTGGATTATATTGCCGAGACAACTGGCCGAAATTCGTAGCATTTGAACTGCCTTGGCCTGTTTCACCTTGAGTTTCGTTGACGTTATTGCGTGGAAACCTACGATTGAGCTCTTGTCGTGAACTTGCGGCGTCTACCTCAGCGCCGCTTCTTAAGTCTGCATATCTCTCACAGAATTCAATATTGTTCGCACAAGATTTTCAACCCCATTTTCTGGATTGGGGCTCAAATTATCCATATAAACAACGAAAGAAAATCCTCGAGAAGATCACACGTGTTCGAAGCGGCGATGGGCGCTAAAATTGTAAATCTTCGGTTCGGCAGGAATTCGGAAAATATCAACGGTCCCCCGTTTCAATTTTGCCTTGCCCCATATTTCCCCCCGTTGCAGAAAACACGTGATTTACCCCCCGTCTGAAGAACTCTGATCAAAATACGTCCTCTCCCTTCTTGATATAAAACACACGCGAAACTTGAATTATAAAAACGTCTAATACTTCATGTAAAACGCAATTTACTTGATATAAAAATATGCGCTTTAGCTTGATATAAAACATGACAGTCTTGATTGTAAAATAGCGACACTTGATATTAAACACGAACGACTTGATGTAAAAATATTATACTTGATATTTTGTCACGTTTGGCCTAGCATAGTACTTCAAATGGTATTATATTTGCTGATCTAAATTCGCAATGTCTAAATTCCGTAATAAGTTTTTGTTTCAAACGATAAGCAAAATATTTAGTTTTGTCATTCTAATTTAGTTATTGTTTCAACTCAAGAAAGACGTACTAGGAAATTCACAAAATCATCGTTGCGACTTGCCTCTTTTGACGTTGCTCGGAGCAATTAGCCAAAAAACATTCCCCGATTGATTACAATATATTTGGAATATTCCCGCCCGGGAGAAATATAACTTACCTAAATAACATTGCAACACATCTTATAATATTTTGTATAGCAGCTTTTCCGACTAGTTCTCAATTATGAAACCGTTGGTCGTTAACCCTCCTTTCGGCAAAGCATTCCAGACCTATCATCAGACAATCAGAACCAACCCTCTGTCTCTAGTCGGAAGAATTAAGGGTCTTCACTTAAAACTTCGAAATACAGTACTTACTTTGTAGAAGCTGACCAGAATTAACACCCAACATAGTCTACAACGGCGCACGCTGCAAAAGACCTAATGTCAAGTAAAGATTTTAACCTTGCTCGTTAGAATATGACATTTTTAGAACACGTGGGTGACATGAATGAGACAAAAGCGAACCAGTTCTTTTACAGGCAACACCCTAGTATATAGATCTATTTTCAATCATGGTCGCATATTCTGACTAAATGTGACTCCGAAAACCTTTCAGTAACATGCTCAACAAAGAGGCACATCCTGTACTGTATATTCTGTAAATGATCAAAATCTACAATATATACAAGCAAATCATTAGGTGGTACCAGGAGGAGATTCTCCGAAAAGCATAGGCAAAACAATCGTGTATAAGCAAAATAATTTAGAGCGTAATATACTACACGCAGTATGACTACAACTTTTCTTGATGCCATAGTCGGGTATTTCACATCTGTAACGACTGTACTTGAGCTGCTCTCACAGAGCAGATTTTCACAAAGGTCCTACATATACCGTAGAGACCACTATACATACAATAAACATACCAAAATATGTGTAACTAAAAAATAAGTAAAAGTAAGTCTAAGCTAAAAGTTTAAAAGTCGTCAATGTGGGATCGGAGCATTCCTTATTTCACTGTCTAGGTTATTCCAGTCTTTATAGCTTGCTGATTCGTGCGCTGTTTTCCTCAATTGCGTTTAACCTTAGGTAGCCTTAGTGTGTCCTTAATTTGGGTGTTATAGCTATGAATCTGAGTACGTCTAACAATGTCTAAAGAATGTTCCGTGAGACCATTAACGCACTTGTAGATATAAAGGCAGCGATGGTAAGTCCTGCGACGTTCTAAATCGAGCCACTTCAGGCCTGGCAACGCATCAGTTGCCGAGGAGTACATCTAATATTAAAATTAAGGTCTATCTAATATTATCTTGGCAACCTTCAAAACGACACCCATCAAAACGACATTGTCCTACTCCCCCCAGACTAAATCAGGATAATCAAAGATAGGTAAAACTAAGCTATTGTAAATAGTGGTGTGGCAACAGATGCTTAATTCTGCGTAAGAGACCAAAGTTCTTGTTTATCTTAGATTAAATGTATTCTATATGATCAGCCCAGGTAAAATTCGTAGACAGCATTATTCCTAAGTATATAAAGCTAGATACAGTATTGACATCACCATAAAAAACAGATAATGAAAACGAGGAAATATCACCAAGCTTCCTGTTACTGCCTATTATCATTGATTTAGTCTTATCAAAGTTCAGGGAGAGCTTGTTTTCACGAAGCCAGTAAGCAACCCTTAAGAGATCTTCATTTAGCTTTTCTTCAAGCAGCCATGGATCTTTAGAAAAGCAGTACAAGGCCGTATCATCAGCATACAACATTACTTCCGAGTTGTTAACTGCATCAGGTAGGTTGTTTATGCAGACAAGGAAAAACAGCGGACCCAGGATGCTTCCTTGGGGCACACCGAAAGTTACGGGGAGTGCATCGGATAGTTCATTTCCGCAGGATGTTCGTTGTTTCCGACGACTAAGATTCAAACCACTTGAGAGAACTGGGCGAGACCCCAATTGCCGACAACTTAGACAACAGGATAAAATGATCCACAGTGTCAAAAACCTTAGTCAGGTCCAAGAACACTGCGCCGCAGAGGTTCCCCTGCAGCCCTGTTCCATGTTTAGTAAGATTCACCTTATCTCGAACAGGATCGCGAAACATGTCTTGCCACGTTGTTAAAAATTTGTAACTGGTGGGTCACGGCAAAAGCTCAACCAATCTCGTCGACGCTGGTCGGAAAACTGAGAAAAAAAGCAAAATGTGTGGCCTCTTTTATTGGAAAATCACCTATCTGTACCGGAAACACGTCATCACATCATACCTCTCACATCTAACTTAAAACACTGTATATTAAACTTCGCGCTTTGCTTCTTTACTGTTGTGAATAGTTGCCAATCTGATAATGTCGCTCCAACACAACCTTCGGTTTTTTGGACATCACCTGGTAGATGCTATTCCCAACGTAAAAAAATCAAGAAGCGAATTCCTGGTACAAAGAATCAATACAAGTATCCTACTCCAATCCATAGTATGATCGCTCTGCATAGCTTTATACTGCAATATGGTTTACTTTTCAGTAAATTATAACTTTTGCAGTAATGGAGTTGTAAAAACTGGTTAAATCTATTGGTAAATATCAAGATTTTTTTCTCGGCATCTCGTAATCTCGTTCGATAAGACTATTAATAGTAGAAAGAGTTTGTAGATGGAATACTCGAACAAAAATTTATGTACATTTTTTAGACCTAGCCAGGAGTAGTTGCGAAAAATGCAATTTAGGCATTCTGGTAGGAATTGAACTTGAGGCCCCGCGATGCAACGCTAGAACCAACTGAGCTACAGAGTCCAGTTGCTGAGCATTAACCGCAAGTTCGGAATATATGATGGGAGCTAGTGATGTCAGTATTAGGTATGCGTAAATATCAAGTTTTTTCTCGGCATTTCGTTCGATAGGACTAATAGTAGAAGATGTTTGTAGATGGAATACTCGAACGTAAATTTATATATATTTTTTTAGACCTAGCCAAGGGCATCCCATCCTATATGCTCAGCAACTCGACTCTGTAGCTCAGTTGGTTAGAGCGCTGGACCGGAATCGCAGGGCCGCAGATTCAATTCCTGGGGCTACACGGGCTAGCCCGCAAGCGTTGGGAAGAAATTCCCGCGTGATTTTGGCGGGAAAACGAAATCTATTTTATTTAAAAAAACACCATTTTATTTTCGGCAACTGCTTCAGTACTCGAGAGCTAATTTGACATTTTAGACATATTTAGGCCGAATAAAACATGCGCTGTACGTGATACGATTTCCTGCCCGGTTTACTGGGTTGGTCCAATAATTGCATTCGTATGAGCTCGGCAAGGTGGGATCTTGCCCCTCTCAAGCGGGAGACCGGCAAACCGGGCTTCCCGGCTGGTTCCCATGCATGTGAATCAAATCTAAAGAAACGTATAAAAACAATAAAAGGTGGAATCTCGGCTTTTTAGAGTCAGCGGGCCACGTGCATATATAAACAGGCCCTAAATGGCAGTTAAATGGTATTTATCCTATAACCCATTACTTAGCATGTAATTCACTGATTAATGACTGAATAAATTGGTGTAAGTTGTTTCTTATTTGCGTTACTCAAACACTTGGCAGGACCTTGTCATTTCAATGACAGTCAGTGAAGCACGCTATTTAGGAGTACTTATATGTATTGAAATTGGAAAAATATAACAAACTAACTTGAAATTCCAAAAATTTTACAAGGGTTAAGGTGTATGCTGACAGGAATTGGAATATAAGCTTTGGGGACAGATTGTTGGACTCAAATAACTTGCATGATATCAAAACCGATAAAATCACATATGTGGATGACATGGCTCATGTAATGTCAATCGCAGACAATTTGCGCTCGTGTACCGGTATTACTTGTACATTTTATGAGGATCTACCAACACTGACTAAGAACATTACTGGAACTGTGATTGGCAAATACAAAGAAAAAACTGTAATCATTCCAACAGGATGAATGCATAACTCTTGCAGGGGATCCACAGCTTTCCTGCAGTAAGCTAAGCTTGCAACGCAGCTCACAACTTTCCAAGTTAAAGAAGAATAAGCAGCAAGCAGCACAAACAAATTCATGCAACTCAAATAGCAAGGTTAATAAGACATTCCTTACAACAAGGTAAATAAGAAATTCCTTTCCTGCAAGGAATCTATTATTAACTTTGCTTTTACAGTTGCATTAACAAGAAGATGATCAAAACAGAGGAGAAAAATATGGAGAAAAGAGAAATATATTGACATGCCAAAGCGGTGGAGGAGAAGAGAATGAGAAAAATCGCAGAACAAGACAACAACCTTGGATTTGCTTATTATATTTTAAACATCGAACCAAGAGCAAAATACTCCCTTTCCCGATAGTCCTGAAATGGCCATGTTTTGGGAGACAACAAAAGACAAATCGGATCCATTGTAAGTATATATCTAACACTGGCCTAGACCGGTGTCACAGGGATGAATTAATGGCATTGATGATCATTTATAAGGAAACTTCCATTCCTTAAACTCTATAAATGAATGACCTCCTAAATTTAATTAATCCTGGAACCCCTAATTGCCTAATAAGAGGGTGTTTATGGGGGGTGCCTTGTCACAGTTAACAGTTACAAATTTCGTAATATTTATATTTGATAATAATTTCACTTCACTCCAATGAAGAGACGTTTGAAACATTAATGATAGGGGGGTCATTTCAGATTTTTTATGATCCAGGACAGCATTTTCGGTGTTTTCTAAAAGTGCATTTGCACAAGAATTGCGTGGAAATTGACTTATCCTTAGGGCTTTATAAGAAAAAAATAATTTCCCTATTTCCTGCCAAATTTCGTTCCAAAGGCAAAAATAACCTTCGTTTCGGCCTTGTTTTAACATCGACTGATCCACAGTTAATAAAAACGACTGCAGTTTATAAGTAAACATTTTAATAAAAATCTAGACTAGGTTGTAGTGTAAGGAAATTAAGGAAATTTCAGCATTTATGGGAACCTTTTTGCAAGTCACAGATAAGTAAGACAACTAAAATTCACGATTAACAGTTAATATTTTGATAGAATTACTGTAACTTGGCAAAATCACGCTTAACAGTAAACCCTATATAAACACCTTCTAATAAGTCCCTTGTGTATTAGCACATGCACTGTATGACTCGAGGTCACTCATCAGAGGGGTAACTCATCCCCATGACACAGGTATCTTTACCAGCTGAATATCTAACGCAATAGAATAATAACGGTTTTAATTTATTGCATTAATGGAGTTTGTAAATACAATATAAAACTATGAACTTACATAATACCCATTCAAACTTCTCACCTAAAACAGAGGGATTTGTTATATGCATGGGGATTTGTTATATGCATGTCTAATCATATCATGTTTGAGTTCACTAAATGTTTAAGGCTGCTTCATTCGAAAGAACAGTGCCTAAGAGCTTGTGCGCTGATTTTGTTCCAGTATTTATTTCAGATAAGGCATGAATAGTTGATCCATATATATTGACTGCAGCAATTCCAGTCGAAGCAGTCACGAATAAAAGCTCGACAAGCAGATTCTCTCTTCATGATTTTCTTTATCAAACACGATAAACGACCACTTATTTGGACTTATTTCAAAATACTTCTAATGATTCAGACTAGCTTTTGAGAAGTTTTCTTTAAAGTTCTCCATTATTAATCGAGGATCAACCGGCCCAGGTCGAACAACCGGCCCAAAGATATTTTGCCATACATTTAAATAACTAACCCTTTGCTCTTTTCGCATGGGTTAATTTCCACATTGACAACCTCAATTAAAATACAATCGTAACCCAATTTCTAATTCTAATCCTTAGCCTAATCCTAACCGAAAGTATTACCAGATTTTTCTTATACTTAATCCTAACCTTATAATCATAACTGAAATCCTTATCCGCAGTCCGCAGTCCGCAGTCCGCAGTCCGCAGTCCGCGTTTTCCACCAAACCAGCACAAACTCCGATAGATGTAATTGCCTGATATTATATTCGAAATTGCGTTGCAAGACAGTTAATTAGTTGCATAGACCATTACGTCTTATGCGTGGCATGTCTTGCAATGGTCAAAATTGTTGCGGAATATATATTTTTACCTCGTGCTTACTTCAAAACAATCAGTCCCTTCAGACTGCACATTTGCTTATGTTTCCATATGAACCTTCCTTCTAATCTCTTTAACATATATTTGTCAATTATATTTATATTTAAGAAATAAAAAACAGTTTCTCAACGTTTTGAGCCTAGCGAAAGCATTCGTCGATCGTCGTCAGGATGTTGGGAATTGGATATTAACTAACCTCCTGACGAAGAGCAATGGCTCGAAACGTCGAAGTATTTATATATACTTTTTCACATCATACAAGAGCTCGATCTGTGTTCCAATTATATACTGTATGCAATGAAATATTGTTTATCTTGTCGATATGAAAAAGTATACAAGGCATATAATAGACATACCATATATTAACCTTGTATTCTAGTGTTGATCCGTCTAAGAAATGAAATTGATACCGAATTGAAACGGATATAGCCAGATATTGTTCAGGACTGCATGTGGTCATCTCATTTTTCTTGGTGAATTACAAACCAATACACTCTTGTTGTTTTTGCAAACAGACAACATAGAGTTGTTCTCCTGCAGTTTAGAAGCCAACACTATTGCAGAATGCAAAATCCGCAAAATCCGCAAAATCCGCGGCTTCCATTTCAAAATCTATCATCAACACAATTCTTTGCAGGTAAAGTTTACTGGCTCTGCATTATGTTGATTAATCGATCCCACAATAATAACGCCGCGTCTTTCCTTAATACCATTAGTCTAGGACCTGTATAGGAGTTTGTATGCGTTTCATTTACCACAGGCAATCTCAACTGTTTTAGAGGGCATATGTGGCACGAAATCCTGAATGGGACGAAAATAGCCCCAATGAAAAACAGTGCCAACATTCTAACTTCCGAAAAGCAGAGGCGACAGCCTTTCTGAAGTGCTTATAGTGTTTAGAAGGTTGCTTTTAGGGGTAGTTATTGGGAGGAAAAATTTGTCTAAGTATAATATTTTACAAGAAAATGACCATGCACCAACCCAGGTCAACTGCTAATTATCCATGAAATAACTAATACACCTGGCAGAGATTAAATTTTCTTATTTCCTAACAATTTTTATCATGGGATGAAAAACTATGCTTAATTTAATATAATTATTGTAGATTTCATAAGGATTGACATTGTTTTGTTTAAATATAATACATTTTATTTCACTTACCCCCACCAAAACACGATTTCAGCCATATTTTGCCGTCTTGTTTGCTTTTTATCGCCGAGTCTCGCAAGTATCATCCAATTGTTGTACTTTTACATAATGATAGATGGCTAAAGAATATTTCAACCAAGTTTCGTCAAGTTTTGAAGCAGTGCAGTGTATTTTATCTTCGATATTGTGTCCTTCGATATTTCGTCAAATAGCGGCCATTGCAATGCCTCGCCGCTTCTCTTCCCGATAAATGCCACTTCTTCGTCTTCATATGTATTTAGATTACAGTATCCAAGAGTACTTTATTGTAGAATAGTCCCAATCGAAAAACTAGAGTAGTATAGTCCCACTTGAAAGGAAAAAAACCTCCCATAACAAATTTAGGATCAGAATCAAAGACACAAGTTTAAAAATAATTTGAAAGTCACGCGCAATCTTCGCAAAACTCCTCGTGGGCTACTTGACAGGGGCAATATTTCACGAAACCTGGTTCATACACCACAGAACCAGTAAATATATTATATTTATTGTATTTTTATGATTTATGAAAAAACAATAAATATTTGCGTATTTTCTATTGTTTTTATCATAAATCATAAAAATACAATAAATATAATATATTTACTGGGTTCTGTGGTGGCGAACCAGCGTTTCGTGAAAATATTTCCCCCCCCCTGTCAAGTAGCCCACGAGGAGTTTTCGCGAAGATTGCGCGTGACTTTCAAATTATTTTTAAACTTGTGTCTTTGATTCTGTTCCTAAATTTGTTATGGGAGGTTTTTTCCTTTCAAGTGGGACTATACTACTCTAGTTTTTCGATTGGGACTATTCTACAATGAAGTACTCTTGGATACTGTAATCTAAATACATATGAAGACGAAGAAGTGGCATTTATCGGGAAGAGAAGCGGCGAGGCATTGCAATGGCCGCTATTTGACGAAATATCGAAGGACACAATATCGAAGATAAAATACACTGCACTGCTTCAAAACTTGACGAAACTTGGTTGAAATCTTCTTTAGCCATCTATCATTATGTAAAAGTACAACAATTGGATGATACTTGCGAGACTAGATAAAAAGCAAACAAGACGGCAAGATATGGCTGAAATCGTGTTTTGGTGGGGGGTAAGTGAAATAAAATGTATTATATTTAAACAAAACAATGTCAATCCTTATGAAATCTACAATAATTATATTAAATTAAGCATAGTTTTTCATCCCATGATAAAAATTGTTAGGAAATAAGAAAATTTAATCTCTGCCAGGTATATTAGTTATTTCATGGATAATTAGCAGTTGACCTGGGGTGGTGCATGGTCATTTTCTTGTAAAATATTATACTTTTTCCTCCCAATAACTACCCCTAACAGCAACCTTCTAAACACTATAAGCACTTCAGAAAGGCTGTCGCCTCTGCTTTTGGAAGTTAGAGCTATGTCGGCACTGCCGTTTCAGGGCGGGGTCATTTTCAGGACTTTCGTCCCGGATTCAGGTTTTGGCACATATGCCATGTTGACCGCCATGGTCATTTTACCCTAAAACAGTTGAGATTGCCTGTGGTAAATGAAACGCATACAAACTTCTATACAGGTCCTAGACTACATGCAAATATTGAATAGTTGGGGCCAAGTATATCTAAAGTGCTTGTGCTGTAGGTACTTTACGATTTTTGCCTACCTATATACTTTAGCGTGTATTAGTATATTTAGAATTAAATTCTGTTCAATGGCTATAAAATAGTAACAATTTTAGTGAGACTAATTGTATACATTTCTAGTATTTAGGTTGTAAAATCTTTATTATGGCTTCTTTTTCAAAAGTTCTAGTTCATCTCCTAGTCCTAGACAATGTTATTTGTGACAACATAAAAGTTATTCCAAGTTTTATCATTATTATCAATCTAGTTATCATGTCTTAAAAGGTACGCTAATTTCACGGTAGGAAGTGTCATATAGCTGCATTGGCATTTATATTTTTGGTCAATATATATAAATGGAAAACCCTGAAATATATTCAAAGTAAAGTTACAGGGTCTGAAGTAGGTGTGTACAGCGACAACAATAATGGCTAGTTTTTTAGTTCAGGTGTACTTGGATTTAAATAAGCCAAATTACCAAAGGATTCACATTTTTTTGTTCTGATTATGGCTGGTTGCCGTGACAACTGATAACTGCTACGTGATAAAAGCGCATCACGGATGTCGCGTCAGCAACATTAGCGCTTTGCCCAGCGTTTCCAGTCCCTGTCTTCTGGATAGTCTATGGTCAGACTGCTTATGTGCCCTTAAGCACAGAGTTATTACCAAGGTAAGTACGTTTTTATTTTTCCATTTTGACTATAAATATTAATCATAATTCCAGTTTCGTCGTAGCATGTACATCAAAATGGCGCACGTAAAAAGCATCCGTACATAAGTGGTTTCCTTTCAAACCCTGGAACTTGACGAGAAGGCTATCACTTGTCTTTTACAACATATATTTATCATCTCATATGCAAGGTTAATGCAAATAGGGTAGTTACAACTTTGTGCGATATGCCAATCTTGTACAAACGAGGTTTTTTGACGCCTCTGTTCGCGCGACTACGAAGGGATTGCAATTTATGTTGTCCTCACTTCAAACCCTGTAACTTCACTTTATATATATTTCAGGACTCCACATTTACATTTTTTAAAGAAGAATAAAAATGTCGATACAACTGTCGACTTTTCAAACATTTTGATGGTTTAACAAAGGTAAAAAACACCATTGAATGCGTGCATTCCCTTTTTGACTACAAAAATGTCACCATGCATTGTTGTTGTTAGTGTATGCACCTACTTCAAACCCTGTAACTTCACTTTAAATAAATTTCAAGACTTCTCATTTACTTATTTTAAACAAGAATGGAAATGACGATGCAGCTATCGCTATTTCAAACTTCTCCTGGGTCTAACAAAACAAAAAATCACTTTTGAGTGCATGCGTATTATTTTGAAATACAAAAAGCTAGCCATTGTTGTTCTTTCTGTACACACCTACTTCAAACCCTGTAACTTCACTTTAAGTATATTTCAGGGTTTCTTATCTATATATAATGAACAAAAATATAATGTCAATGCAGCTATCGCTTTTTTAAACTTCCATTGACTTTAACAAAGCAAAAAATCACCTTTGAGTACATGTGTATTATTTTGAACTACAAAAACTCGCCATTGTTGTTGTCGCTGTACACACCTACTTCAAACCCTGTAACTTTACTTTGAATATATTTCAGGGTTTTCCATTTATATATATTGACCAAAAATAGAAATGTCAATGCAGCTATCGCCTTTTCAAACTTCTATTGGGATTACCAAAGCCAAAGATCACCTTTGAATGCATGCGTATTATTTCGAACTACAAAAACACTCACCATTGACATGGTTGCTAGGTTGTTCTACAGGCCGTATCACGGACAACACACGCAAAACAATATGGCGTTTCCAGTCCCTGTCTTCTGGATAGTCTATGGTCAGACTAACTTGCTAGACAACCTGGTCAAAACAGATTTTCACTCTATTAAAAAGAAAACAGATAAAAAAATTTCTATTGGACCCCCTTATTAATCCAAGATCAAGCTAACAGGCCGAACAACCGGTCTATGGATATTTTGCCATAAAAATAACAAACCCATTGCCATTTACGCATAGGTCAATTTCCACGTTAACAACCTCATTTAAAATACAGTCGTAATCCAATTCCTAATTCTAATCTTTAGTCTTAGCTTTATGAAAGTCCCATGCATCGTTGCAAGTGAGTGATTCATTGAATTGTCCGACAGTTTAACTTGAGGGATGATAAAAACGGACTTATTTAATGGAGAAGTGAAGTTTTCTCTCGCGTAATCCAAGGTTCGTGAGCACGAATGACACATTTTCCGCTGATACTTCGTGGAATTACCATTTCCTGGAATTTGGTAAACCTATACCTATTGGTATTGTTATCAATTTCCGGCTAATCAAGCGCCGTGCAATATTTTATTCTTAATTGCTTCCACGTATTTCGTAAGATACTGTTGCAATAGCAAGTGAGATGCCAAGATTTTCTGAATGCTGGCGTTGTGGAAAAACATCTGCAACTGTAGTTTGTGGTTCTTGTAATGTGGCCAAATACTGCAGTAGTAAATGCAAAGTAAATGATATCGCGAGGCACAATGACGCTGAATGTCGCCCAGTTTCTATCATAAAAACATGTTTATCATGTTGTAAGACTGGTTCATCTCTACAAACATGTACTGGCTGTTACCGTGCTTTCTACTGTGACGTGACATGTCAGAAGAATCATCGACATGAACACAAAGTCGAATGCAAACGCATCGTAGAAAAGATAAAATCACTGGCCGGATTACTCGAGGGTCATTTTCTTCCCAATACTGCACGGGGTTGTTTGGGGCATTATTACTGGGGCAATGTACCGGCATATGATTTTCTTAATTTATCAGAAAACGAAGGCGTCGACTACAATGCAGCTATGAATCTTCTAGTCCTTGGTGTTGGTGATTTACGAAATATCGTGCTCACTTGTGCTTCGTTGCCTGAAAGTTTCACAGACAAGGTCAAGTTTATATTAAACGACTCCGACAGATGTGTCTTGGCAAGATTGGTTTTGATGCTCTACATGATGATTAAATGTAAGTATGTGATCTCTCATACGTGGAGGTTCCGTGTTTCTACTCAAAGCATGATAGTACAAATTTTGCATAATATGTTTGTTTGAACGAAGTGGCAGAATAGAAATATTTAAGCAAACATACAGGTGTTCGTTTCAAAACCGGATGTTGCAACACATTGTATTAATTACAAACGTCAGCGTTCAGCGTTCAAGTTGTTTCATCTTTTAGGCTGAGTGGCTAAAGCACATAATAGGAGAACATTGTCTAAAGCTTAGTAAGATTTGAAAGCAAAACTACACTTCGAAAATAGGGCGCTTCGAGAATTCGTTCTAGTTGGAAAAAATTCTCGAGAATTCGAAATGGATTTGAGACACAATGCTGTGTAATAATGACTACATTAGACCTGCAAGTCATCTCGCTATGCCATTTTTCAGGTGAAATAAAAATTTTGCCGGGTTCAAAAGGCAAATATAATGCGAATTAAGGTCGACCCGACGTTTTTATTCAAACGTCGAATTTATTTAGTCGAATTTAATAGTAAATGCATGCATTTCTGTAAAGTTATATCTGTCCAGCGGATTGATCTTTAGCAGTTAAATTGAAAACGCGATAATAAATATATTTCACGACAAAAGTATGTTTCACGATAGCCATATGAATTTACGAAGTTTTAAAAGAACTTCATTTTTAACACAAGTATATTTGTTCCCGAGCACGGCGCGTATATAATTATAATTTTAATAAAATTACTGTTCAAAAAGCAGTTGAAGTTTTATTAACATATTATATTTTTTGACGTTTTTGTGAAATGTCTAAGGTTGAATTTTACAGCAAATCAAAGCTAAAAGAGTAGATAATAATACACCTACTTTATATAGTTGGGCAATTCATAATTTTATAGTTAAAAATACAAATCTTATCACTATTTTACCATCATTTTGTACATGTAAAATAAATACACAGTGTTGCGTGTTACCATGGTTAGTGATTACTTCATGTTACAATAACTTTTGGGAAGTATAATTGCTTAGTTCGAATGGGCGAGGGAATTCTGCATGCATGTATTTCTAGTTTATAACACGAGAAGAACAAACAGCTTCCCAAAATGCGGCTAAATGCAGCAATCGATATATCGCATTTGGTAGGGTTAAAAATTCGCACTCTACCAATCCGTACTGCTTCAGGAGACGAGACATATAAAGTTTACAATGTAGGATCCAAAACGCCGATTCTTTATACATTCTATCCAAAAACAAACTATTAAAACGATTACATTAAATATTCCGACCCCTAACGAAAGCCCTGTGTCTATATCCTCTACCGCGTTCGTAATCCTGATATCTGCAAACAATTTATTAACCCCAAACATCTTTTTTAAATAAAAGTTATAATTATTATTGCTCTATGGAATCATGAGCGCAAATAAATAAAGTCAAAATATTTACGTATCGCTTAATATATAGTGCATCTTCGATTCCAGTATTTAATTGCTTGTGCCTCGCTTTTGCCGCCACTTTAAAGTTTAAACTGCATTATATATTATATAGGGGTCATTTATGCATCTAATCTCTAATAATCAGAAACAAAATATTATATACTGACAGTTGGACAAATACTTCATGTAAGCTTGTCCTCAACTTAACCCAAAATACTCAACTGTCTTAGGTCAAAATAATAGGCATACATGAAGTATGACTGACAGTTGAATACAATCTATTTACTTTCAAGATGCCTCTGATTTTCTGTAAAAAATGTTTGTAAACCCCGTTCGGACCTTTTTTAAAAGTAATGAATGACGCCCTTCTCCGCCCTCTGGAGTCTGGACTCTGCCACTCTGCCACTCTAAGTGGGTTTCCAATGCTAAGTTCATTGATGTTCATCTCAACCATTGTTTTGAGTCTCTGACAACTAGCCAGGGGCCGCGGAACTGGGGGGCACTGGGGGCATGTGCCCCTACTTTTTTCAAAACTGAAAAAGGTCCCCTTTTTTGAAATGAAAGTGCCCTCTTTTCTAGTCTGAAAGTGCCCCTTTTTGGGGGCAAAATCCATGTACTTATAACTTGTAGACTAGGTAAAAAAATATGCAGAATGTAGTAAATGGTGTTGTAGGGAAGATCCCGTCGAACCCCCCTACAATGCTTGTTCCTTACATTGTACGATCAGGATAATTTTGACCCCCGAAAAAATGACGCTGGGTGCCCCCCTAGTTTTGAGATGCTTCCGTGGCCTCTGCAACTAGCAATTGCTTTTGGCAATTAGCAGACCATTTCATGTAGATAATTAACTTAAATGTACACATTGGTTATAAGAACAACCATTAAATACCACATTTTATTAATATTCAAGTTAAATTGTGTACCAAAAGTTAGAAACAATCTATTTTTTTATTTTTGACAAATTTGGTGAATTCAATTGTTTAATCATACTTGTAATTTGGATGATTTGTCCTTCTCTGCACTCTGTTGAACTGCGATCTTGTTCAGGTGATTTAAACCATTCTATAAAATCCACTAAAATTCTTACTTGGGACCATTTTGTTTATTTGTTTATAGGACGTAGAACTTTAGAAATTGGAATTCAAAAATTGCTTAATAGAGATTCCTGTAAGAATTCTCTAGAAATGCCTCAAAAATCCATAATACTGTAGCTTCGTGTGTTTAAAAAATCCTCAAGGAAATTTTTAAGGAATTTCAGAGGAAATTTCAAATACACTATTTCGAAATAAAACTGCATCAGAAATTCAGCCTACAAAGTGACAGTTAAGAAAATGTAGGAAATGCAAATTGCAGATGAAACTTCTTGATGAAAATATTTTGCCACCAGCTAATCTATCCACACCACCACCACCACCGCCACCACTACAAACAACAACAACAACAACAACAACAACAACAACAACAACAACAACGACAACGACAACGACAACGACAACGACAACGACAACGACAACGACAACGACAACGACAACGACAACGACAACGACAACGACAACGACAACGACAACGACAACGACAACGACAACGACAACGACAACGACAACGACAACGACAACGACAACGACAACGACAACGACAACGACAACGACAACGACAACAACAACAACAACAGCAGCAGCAACATGAACAGCAACAACAACAACAACCGTACAACTACACGAAATCTACAGTTACCAATAAATTGTAACCACTACAACAATATCAACAACAACAACAGCATCTTGGTGCAGATACATGTATGCTTACCGCACCATTTGTAAGATTATAATGTTCCTTTCAACGTACGTTTGCGTTATTATCACATGGGGTTTGACGTTGATAATTTATTTTTCAAACGGCTTAAATCAGTTCCTCTCACCGGTTATACGCGAGTACATTTAGGATCTGCACATTCGCGCAATTATACTAACAACTTTCAGCGAATTTTTAACCCCATCTACATTAACCAAGATCGTGCTAAATATACAATGCTCTTTTTATTCGTTATTTTACCTATTAAACAGTTCTCAAGAAATGCAATGCTCCAGGGCGCTTATATTGTGAGCGGTGAAACGGCTATTGACGCACTAATCGATGTGTTATGCGGATGACTGGTAACGACTAACGAGTCTCTCGTTGTCAGCTGTCACCATTGGCGACGTCGTCTTACCGCAAAATGAATATGGCGGAAAAGGTGAATACAACTGAGCTTGTAGGATATAATTCCGATGTTACATAATATTTTGGAAGATTCTGATGCTATGTTTTCAGGTATTACTCACAATCTTCTAGAGTCTTTGCTCGAGGCGCTCGCGAAGTCTTACGAACTGTTGCTTTTACATGACATGAGACATGACGCGAAAAGTTTTTAAAACTTTTCGTATGTACATGCATGTACACGTAGCTTTCACATTCGATAGACTACAACTCACATTGAATTTCAGCTTGTAGCTTATTTTTTCAAATGAATGTCAAGAAATGCTCAACTTTAATTTGTGTTTTCTCGATGAATCCTAACAAGAAGTAGTCTTGGCTAATAAATCACAAAATATCGTAATATGGACGAAATTGTATCGACCATTGCGCTCAAGATATGACCAAAACAGGTCAGTTGATAAACTGGCCAGAGAGTAAAATTATGTTTACAGCTTACAGTTACTTCACCTAAATGCTGTAAAAAGCCTATATTTTAATATTATATTATAAATAGTATAAAGCCTATATTTAAGTATTGATATAATGTCCAAGAATCGTAACGTAGGAAAAATACAATTTTGTTTACTTCCCTTGCAGCTAGCGAAATGATAGTCAAACGGGGTAAATGTTAACCAATAAAAATACCTAACTTCCGCTCGCTATATATTCGAACGCTCAACTCGGATTTTTATATAAACGCACAATTGTAATCTTCAACATAAACTAAAACCCAAGGCTTGGTCATCTTGATAACATGCCCAAATGTTGTTTTGAAAATTTCCCTCCATCGAAGTTATCAAAAATGCGAGTCATTATCCTGAATATTTCTTCTATAGTACATATTTATAAGCCATACAAACACTCATACCATAAATTAGTTTCTACTTCGTCGTTACAGTTTAAAATGTTCTTCAAAAATTTCATTGTTCCTTGTCATAATTTCAAACCACGTTCCTTGACAACTTTTGTCGAAAAGTACGCTCGTGCCAGTCCTTTTTTGCATCACACATCAATCAGCGCGATATCAGCGCGTTGCACAGCCCAGTATATAAATATACAGTATTGTCTTTAGTCGTCGTGTGTTAAGAAGGAAGGCATAATGTAGCCAGACGTACTGTGGCAATATTTTTAAACCTACAATAATCTGAAAGCTATCCGTAATAAACAACATGTTTCAATTTTAGGTGATCCAAGCGTTAGTAATGCGGTGACAGAAATTTGGTACTCATTGTCACTAAGCGAGAAAACGTACAACTACCTTTGTTCGTCGCTCCAGGGACTTCTTCGATTAAAAAGTGCTGAGGATTTAAAGTCTGCAACAGGTGGACTGATCAGTTTGTATCAAAACCATTTTAAAGAGTTGCAAGAGGTCTGGAGACGATGGCTCGACCTGAAGGTGGAAGGTACATCAAGCATTCGAAAGCAACGTGAGAAATTAATGAACGCAGATTCTGAGAGTTTCGCGGGCAAGACTAATTATTGCAATTGTATTCCTCAGGAACATGCTCCCTCTGCCAGGAAGTATATGGAAGATGGTGTCTTCCAGCGGACACAGAAGTGTTCATTCGCGGAAAATCCCACACTGACAGGCCCACCATTCCATTTCAAAGATGGTCCCTTTACCTATTGTTGTCCTACCAGTGTTCTCCCATTTATTGGTTGGGATTATCTCGAGGTGGAGAAATTAATGCATACAAAATCACTTGTCAATATGTTTGGAAACTACATCGAGTGTAAGTTACGCAGTTTCATGGAAAAACTTACTTCAAAACAAGTGAGCTTTGACATTATTTTGGGAAACTGCATAAATATAGAGGAATTTCTCAACAACGAAATGAAATATGATCGAATTTTGACATCTAATCTCATGGACTATATTCTTCTAACGGATTTGTTAAGGTATATAGTATATTCATGCTTAAATAATTTTATGTTTTAACGTTGACCTTTGTACTCGAGAGACCTATGAATATCTACGACAGCATTTCTAAGAAATGCTTGACCAGAAAACTGGAATTTTATTGATCATTGTGGGATTAAAAATCGGTGTTGTATTTCTTTTATATTCTACACAATCCACTGGGCTGTGAAAATAGGTGAATCCTAGAAAAATTTGCATTGAACATCATTAATATTGATATAAGTAAATATTATTTTCCAAAAGGAGTTTCGCACATAAAACACATGTATTCCAGGATTGAGGACTTAAGGTATACAGCGGCGCAAATATATCACGATTCTGGAGGGTTTTCCTCAATGAATGTGGTTGAATATAGAACAATAAATACAAAGGTTTGTGGAGGTAATGACTGTACAATATGCCAAGCGACAAATGCATTCTTGCTTCTCCGGGATATACAGTAAAAGAATACTTGACATTTGCTGCCAGAGGTGTGCAGTTTCTGATTACTATGATTTTTATCACCATTATCATGATAATCTTTATGATAATGGCGATGATACTTTTGGACTAAATAGCTACTAACGCCAAACTTCTTCTCACTTGAAACCTTTCTTCTTCTCAGTTCAAACCTTTTTGTATTCTATTCCGGCCGAATTTTATAACATCAAACGACCTTATTAAGTTATTCATTTCCACAACGAGTTTATATGAGCTTGCGATCCTCATAATCATCCAATGCGACATCATGTTAGAACCACGAAATAACTAATTGTCAGAGTGCATTTTGAGGAGTATTTTTCCCTTCCCAGATTTTTACAGTTGGCGAATCCGTAAATCAAGTAATTAGACACTTTTCCTTACTATAGCTACTATAGTAACAGTATATTGTTCATTTTAGAATTTACTCTGACAAGCTAAATCGAGCTAATCCTTTCGCAACATTGATAACAGAGTCCGAAAACTGGGTGGATTTCTGTCCTGATGCAGATGTGAGTAATATGCCACTTACAACCACCATGAACCTCTGCAGAATTGTGATGCAGGACACAAATGACCTAAACCTGGCCCGTTCTGCATGTGCAACAACATATAGAGAATATTTAGACAACTCTCAAGAACTGCAAGATTATCTTCGTGCCTTATTTTACGTACATCACAAACGACATCAAACCGAAACGTCGTTAAAGTTGGCAAGTTTGAAAGATATGGGAAATGAATTTCAAATGCAACTGCGTGATGGCTTCCGTAATGAAAATAGAATTGTTTTCTTTAAACCAGCGGTTAATCGACGAAGGGTGACTATGATTACTGGTTTTGAACGATACATGGAGTGGATAGCTTGCTAAAATAACCAAATGGAAACCCGAGCGTCGGCGGGAAAACGCAATAGCAGTCAAATATGCTATGCATATGATTTGCATTATTCAAACCTTTTGAAATGCGTTTTTAAAAACTATTTCTGTGCAATTATATATGCACATAATAGCAAGATCAAAACCAAATTCTATGTAATATAGCTAACAATAATGACTAATTCCTTTATAGAGTACTCTGTAGAACTAAATCTATAGATGGTTTCAAAAACTCCTCCCCCGTGCAACGTTGGATTTTGCCAATTGGTAGGCATATTGAAATTCAAGTCGGTATTTATCACTGCCCATGGAGCAATATGCAATTGAAACACGCAAGTTGCAACTGTCATTTTTTCAAGTTCCAAGCGCGTCGTTCCTGCATCTAAGTGATCACGAACGGTTACAATTACTGTATTTTCCCTATTTTTTATAATGGTTGTTGCGTCAATATCATTCATAAGAGAAGGTCTTCAGGCGAGGTTAAAAACAGCCGTTGTGTAAAAATTGCTGTTTAGTTAAGGATTACACACTTTGCGAGTAGATTCAGGTATTTTTAATAAATTCGGAAATTTGCTAGTATATCTTCGACAGTATACGAGGAACGCACTTCACCTTGTACAGTACTGTTCGGTTCGGTTGCGGTTAGTGCGGTTAGCGGGTGCGGTGCGTGCGGTTAGCGGGTGCTGTGCGTGCGGTTAGCGGGTGCCGTGCGTGCGGTTAGCGGTTGCGGTTCGTGCGGTAATCACACGTCAAACAGAAAAACCACTGCGTCGTGTTCCGACGGTTTCCGATACAACTGTTATTATGCGGCAAACGGACTTGTTCCTATATGGATTAATTTGTTTACTAAATTACTAACTTCTCTAATAAACTGTATAACATACACAACTGATATGAATTTATATTATGAATATAAACAGAATGAGGTGTTAAGGAAAAATATAAACTCAGATAAACAAATGTGTCACCAATACAAATCCTACGGGTTTGCCGCATGATATTTGCGTGTTAGTAAACAAGAAACCGTAATGTGATAAGCGACACTTTTATAAATCTATTCAATCGCTCTAATATTATTGTAAGCGCATACCTTTACGTTTGCAAGTCAGATTTTGTCGCATCTTTCCGTGTATTGTAGTTACGTGTATATGTAACAGAGAGCTGAGCTTATGCGACAAAACTGTTATATAACATACGATGATAAAGAATCGATTTTGTTAATTTAATTTAAGTCAAGTTAAGCTTTAATAGTTAAATGATGGATTTAGCTAAGATTATTTGACTTCACACATTTGTTATGGTAGTCAAATATATAAATATTTCTATTTACTTACTCTAGTGTGTCCAATGTGTATCAAATCCATCAATAATCTTTCTTGTATTAAGAAAAGCCTGTATCAAACTCGGGTCTCAATCTCAGATATCTCACTTCGCTTATATAAAGCTTTCCCGCACAATGTTTGCTTTGATTTTGCTAGCAAATCCCGTTGAAAAATACACCGTGCATGTTCTTTCACTTATACTGACAAATTTTCGTAATCTGCATACTGTTTACAAGTTCTCATCCCACGTCCCGGAAATACCAAAATACTCATTAGAGACCTTTAGCATAGCGTAAATTTTTCAGACCGCGAACCACAAACCGCGGTTTCAGGTTAGCGGTTTGCCGTTAGACGTTTGGGCAGTTTGGTGCATTTAGCTTGACGTTTCATTCCTGCTTACCGCGTAATGAGTACGCCATGTTTTGTTTACTTCAGCATGGCTATTCTCACTTGCTCGGTAATAATCGCCATAACTCTTGTAAAAGTTACAATCTAAGGATAAAAATTGCCATGTATCAAGAAAAGAGGCCAAAGAACTTTGCTTTAGTACTTAAACGTGTGTTTCTAAACTTTAAATAGTGTTAAAACGTTGCCGTATTTCACTTACCGCTAGAACACCTTCTTGCGGTTGAAACGTCAACGTCAAACGCCAAACGCGACCGCAAGACCAGGGTCACGTGATATTTTGCGGTTTGCGGTTTGCGGTTTTTGCGAAAAAACGCAATGCTAAAGGTCTCTATTAGCGCGCCGGGCAACGCCGGTGAATAGATACTGTAGCTTTAAGTTTGTATTTATTCTGAACGCATCAGTATATCACTGAGAGATTTATGGATCGAATATCTCTGCATTGGGGACTAGAATTTCTTCAACGAGTTTTTCCCATTGTGGACTAGCCTCCGGAAAAGATATGTGTTATTGTATATGACATCATCGCTTCAATAGTTAAAAGCAAGTCTAGAGGTATGAATATTTGCCATATATATTATCGTTGATTACTCTGAATTGTAACTCGCAGTGATATATAGAACATATCATATGGAGATAGACAATACTCACAATTATATATCCTTACGCTACAGTACGTATACGCTAACCCGAATCATAGTTAATAGAGAATTTAATTATGCCCGAATAACAGCTTCCGTATTTGTATTACGTGCGGCAGCCATTCTTAGCAGTGTTTATTGAACTACCATATATCATCGTCTGCAATACTATATACAGTATCTACCTCGCATTTTCAAGCTATACAAATTACAGTAAACGGCTGAGATACGTACTCAATCATATATATATATACGCCGCTACTACGCTTGCTCACTCAAACAAACATAATATTGTCTGTCAGTCTATTTACAAATATTTTAATTGACTGTCTACATAACAGGTATATGTCAATATTGTAAGAATTATTTCTTCAAGAGTCAGCTTACATTGCGCTGTGAAACAAGCTGCATTACTTTTGCATGTCCGTCTATATCAGAACTTTGCCAAACAGTATTCCATTGACCCAGACAGCATTCCAGAAATTTTTTTTACCAAATTTACAGACTAGTTATTGGGAGATTTGCTTTGAGTTTTTGTGTTTGTGTTCAATAAGCGATTTGTGTGGTAAAATTGTGCAATACGTTAGCTACGTTAAAAGACTTGCTTCGTCAAAACACACTATTAAGCTTTATAAACATTTACTAAATTTTTAGGCTGGTTGCAATATACATGAAATTGTAATGCCAATGACAAAGTTGGAAATTAAACTGCCAAATTATATCGTGTGATATTCTGATTTCTGAATATTAATTTGCCCACGTAAAATTCCGAGTTCGCTAGTCGTACTGTTTTCGTGTTCCGCCGTGAGTTACGGTCAAACCTCAATACGCCCACACAACCGCGGGCGACCCGCGTGCAGCCCCCGGGGAAACCGCGGGCAATCTCCGGGCAGACCGCGGGCGGCCTCCGGGCAGACCGCGGGCTGCCTCCGGGCAGACCGCGGGGCGCCTGCGGTCAAACCGCGTGTGACACGCGGTTAACCGCGTATTTGTGTTAAGTTAGTTCTAGGCAGTACTGTACTTCAAATGGTATAATATTTGCTGATTCAATTTCCGCAATTTCTAAATTCCGTAATAAGTTTTTTTTTACCTTTTGTTTCAACTCAAGAAAGACGTGCTAGGAAATTCACAAAATCATTCCCCGATTGATTACAATATATTTGGAATTGTAATATTCCCGCCCGGGAGAAATATAACTTACCTGCAACACATCTTATAACATTTTGTATAGCAGCTTTTCCGAATTGGAATCTGACTATAGTTCTCAATTATGAAACCGTTTATAGTTAATCTTCCTTTCGGCAAATCATTAAGCGGTACCAGGAGGAGAGTTCTCCGTATAGCATATAAGCAAAGCAATAGTGTTATAGCAAAATAATTTAGAGCGTGATATACTCTACACGCAGTATATGACTACAACTTTTCTTCATGCGATAGTCGGTTATTTAACATCTGTAACGACTGTACTTGAGCTGCTCTCCGATTGATGATGATAATAATCTTTAATGAGGAATCTTTGTCACTAAAGTGGTTTTCACAAAGGTCCTACATATACCTTAGAGACCACTTATACATACAATAAACATACCAAAATATGTGTAACTAAAAAATAAGTAAAAGTAAGTCTAAGTTAAAAGTTTAGAGAATAAATTCCTCTTAAAAGTGGTCAATGTGGGAGCATTCCTTATTTCACTGTCTAGGTTATTCCAGTCTTTAAAAGCTTGCTGATTCGTGCGTTGTTTTCTCCAGTTGCGTTTAACCTTAGGTAGCCTTAGTGTGTCCTTATTTCGGGTGTTATAGCTATGAATCTGAGTACGTCTAACAATGTCTAAAGAATGTTCCGTGAGACAATTAACGCACTTGTATAGATATAAATGCAGCGATGGTAAGTCCTGCGACGGTCTATATCGACCCACTTCAGGGCTGACAACGCATCATGCAGTTGCCGAGGAGTACAAAGGTCTATATAATATTATCTTGGCAGCCTCGTTCTGTGATACTTGAAGTTCACCCATCAAAACGACATTGTCCTTGTCCCCCCAGACTAAATCAGCATAATCAAAAGATAGGTAAAACTAAGCTATTGTAAAAAAGCAGGCGAGCCTGGTGTGGCAACAGATGCTTAATTCTGCATAAGAGACCAAAGTTCTTGTTCATCTTAGATTAAATGTATTCTATATGATCAGCCCAGGTAAAATTCGTAGACAGCATTATTCCTAATTATTGAAAGCTAGATACGGTATTGATATCAGCATCAAAAACAGATAATGAAAACGAGGAAATATCACCAAGCTTCCTGTTACTGCCTATTATCATTGATTTAGTCTTATCAAAGTTCAGGGTGAGCTTGTTTTTTACGAAGCCAGTAAGCAACCCTCCTCATTTAGTTTTTCTTCAAGCAGCCATGGATCTTTAGAAAAGCAATACAAGGCCGTGTCTTCAGCATACATTATTATAGTTCCGAGTTTTTAACTGCATCAGGTAGGTTGTTTATGTAGACAAGGAAAAGAGCGGACCCAGGATGCTTCCTTGGGGCACACCAAAAGTTACTGGAAGTACATCGGATAGTTCATTGCCGCAGGAGGTTCGTTGTTTCTGACGACTAAGATTCAAACCACTTGAGAGAACTGGGCGAGACCCCAATTGCCGACAACTTTGACAACAGAATACAATGATCCACAGTGTCAAAAACCTTAGTCAGGTCCAAGAACACTGCGCCGCAGAGGTTCCCCTGCAGCCCTGTTCCATGTTTAGTAAGATTCACCTTATCTCGAACAGGATCGCGAAACATGTCTTGCCACGTTGATCAAAATTTGTAGCTGGTGGGTCACGGCAAAAGCTCAACCAACCTCGTCGGCGCTGGTCGGAAAACTGAGAAAAAACCAAGATGTGTGGCATCTTTTATTTGAAAATCACCTATCTGTACCGGAAACACGTCATCACTTCATACCTATCACGTCTAACTTAAAATACTGTATATTAAACTTCGCGCTTCGCTTCTTTACTGTTGTGAATAGTTGCCAATCTGATAATGTCGCTCCAACACATGCAACCTTCGGTTTTTTGGACATCACTTGGTAGATGCTATTCCCAACGTAAAAAAATCAAGTAGCGAATTCCTGGTACAAAGAATCAATACAAGTATCCCACTCCAATCCATAGTATGATTGCTCTGCATAGCTCTATACTGTAATATGGTTTACTTGTCAGTAAATTATAACTTTTGCAGTAATGCAGTTGTAAAAACTGGTTAAATCTATTGGTAAATATCAAGATTTCTCAGCATCTCGTAATCTCGTTCGATAAGACTAATAGTCAGTGTTTTCAATAATTATTGTAATAGCAGGCTGAATTTCAAGAATAGGCGTCTGTGGCAGGGGCGGATCCAGACCGGTGCAATCGATGCAAATGCACTGGTCAAAATTGCGAAATCATAAATAATTTATAGTATCGACTATCGATATTCTGCCGCCCATAGAAAAATCACTGAACATTTCTTTAAAACACCAAATTCCTGTATGGTTGTGTTAATGTAGTAACTAACAGTGTTAAATGTATATTCGTATTCAATAACAAGTTGCAACATTTATATGAATATATCGAATATTGACTCAGGATGGTCAATATTGAAAGACTCTGTGAATCACAAACAAAACTGCTAATTAGATTCTTAATGACACTAAAAGGTATAGCATTCAAAAATGAATATACAGGGTGTATCATAAAAAAGTGAACCCTTTGAAATTAAATACAATAGGGTACAATAGATTATTTGAAAGAAAATGCAAATATGAAGTTAAATTTCAAAAGGTTCACTATTGTATTAAATTTCAAAGGGTTCACTTTTTTTTTATACACCCTGTAGTACATAATACAAAATACATATTGGTAACTAGTATGTAACGCGTGTGGAGCTCCATTTACATATTCTAAGCTGATCATATTTTTTTTATATAGCTTGTATTTTAGTTTGCTTTTTGAAGTCACATTATTCACTTATTGTTACGAAGTAAAGTCAGAATATTTTACGTATTTTTACTGAAAATTCAGCAAATGCTATTTGGATTTCACTCCAGGGGAGGGGATACCCCCGAACCCCCCTAGCCATATACGAGATCGAGTGCAGTATAGTGCAGCGGTCAGCCAAACGACTGGATCCGCCCCTGGTCTGTGCTCAAAATTTCCACATGAAAGACGAATATAGATTTTGCAAATAAGCAAAGAAATAAGTGGCCGGGAAAGGCGTAATAGGCGGCGGTAACCGTCGGTAACTGCCTTTTATTGAAAACACTGAATAGTAGAAGGTGTTTGTAGATGAAATACTCAAATAAAAATTTATATACATTTTTTAGACCTAGCCAGGAGCAGTTGCGAAAAATGCAATTTAGGCATTCTGGTAGGAATTGAACCTGAGGCCCCGCGATTCCGGTGCAGCGCTCTAACCAACTGAGCTACAGAGTCCAGTTGCTGAGCATTAACCGCAAGTTCGGAATATATGATGGGAGTGGTGCCAGTATTAGGTATGCGTAAATATCAAGATTTTTTCTCGGCATTTCGTTCGACAGGACTAATAGTAGAAGATGTTTGTAGATGGAATACTTGAACGAAAATTTATTCGGCAACTGCTTCAGTACTCAAGACCTAATTTGACATTTTAGACGTTTTTTAGGCCGAATAAAACATGCGCTGTGACACGATTTCCCGCCCGGTTTACTGGGGTGGCCCAATAATTGCATTCGTATGAGCTCGGCAAGGCGGGATCTTGCCCCTCTCAAGCGGGAGTCCGGAAAACCGGGCTGCCCGGCCGGTTCCCATGTGAATCAAATCTAAAAAAACATATAAAAACAATACGAGCTAGCGGAATCTCGCCTCTTGCGAGTCAGCGGGCCACGGGTTTATATAAACATGCCCTAGCTAAATGGCATTTAAATGTTATGTATCCTATAACCCATTATTTAGTATGTAATTCACTGATTAATGACTGAATAAATTGGTGTAAGTTGTTTCCTTATTTGTGTTACTCAACAATTTAAGATATTATTACAAACACAGTTAAAATGCTAATTGAGCAACATGCATGATTATTGTAAAGAAAATGTAAATCCTTTATCAAACAAAATTGTAAATGCAAAAAAGATGTTCGAATCATCGTTACTACAGTTATGTGATAAGGTGGAGTCTTTCCTTAAAATGCAGGAATTACCAGGACCTTGTCATTTCAATGACAGTCAGTGAAGCACGCTATTTAGGAGTACTTATATGTATTGAAATTGGAAAAATATAACAAACTAAATTGAAATTCCAAAAATTTTACAAGGGTTAAGGTGTATGCTGACAGGAATTGGAACAGATTGTTGGACTCAAATAACTTGCATGATATCAAAACCGATAAAATCACATGTGTGGATGACATGGCTCATGTAATGTCAATCGCAGACAATTTGCGCTCGTGTACCGATATTACTTGTACATTATATATATGACGATCTACCAAGACTGACTAAGAACATTCCTGGAACTGTGATTGGCAAATACTAAGAAAAACTGTAATCAGTCCAACTGGATGAATGCATAACTCTTGCAGGAGATCCACAGCTTTCCTGCAGTAAGCTAATCTTGCAACGCAGCTCACAACTTTCCAAGTTAAAGAAGAATAAGCAGCAAGCAGCACAAACAAATTCATGCAACTCAAATAGCAAGGTTAATAAGACATTCCTTAAAACAAGGTAAAAAAGAAATTCCTTTCCTGTAAGGAATCTATTATTAACCTTGCTTTTACAGTTGCATGAACAAGAAGATGATCAAAAACAGAGGAGAAAAAATATGGAGAAAAGAGAAAGATATTGACGTGCCAAAGCGGTGGAGGAGAAGAGAATGAGAAAAATTGCAGAACAAGACAACAACCTAGCTAACACCTGCCTCGACCGGTGTCACAGGGATGAATTAATCCCATTGATGATCCTTTCTAGGGAAAATCCCATTCATTAGTCCCTCTAAATGAATGAATCCCTAATTGCCTAATAAGAGGGTGTTTATGGGGGGTGCCTTGTCACTGTTAACAGTTAAAAATTTCTTAAAATTGAATAACAGTATCAGTTAAACTTTGTGGTAGAACAGTTAGCCTTTCTAGGGGTGGGGGATGGAGGAGATATTAAGGCAAACAGGGGAGTAAGATGTCCACCATGCATATTGCAATAATGTCAATTTTGTCAAGTGATGATCCATAACTGATAAGACCCATGTATGAACGAGAATTTCATATTTGATAATAATTTGACTTCACTCCAATGAAGAGACGTTTGAAACATTAATGATAGGGGGTCATTTCAGAACTTTTATGCTCCAGGGCAGCATTTTCGGTGTTTTCTGTCTGACCATGCACATTCTAAGACGGGTATATTGCTTTTTTTTCTCTTATTACCCGTAATTGGGTAATAAATATTTAAACTTCGTTAGCAGGGTATGGGCATTGTGGACATGTATTTAGTTCAAAGATCAACGTGAAAATAGTATATATATATATATATATATACCTTGCAAATATACATTTACAGTTGGCAAAGCACTATACGGTAATAAGGTAATAAGGGTAATAAGCATTGGAAATAAGCACATATAGGCAAAGCACTCGGGTAATAGGGTAATAAGGGTAATAAGCATTGGAAGTATAATCACATGTAGGCAAAGCACTACGGTAATAAGGGTAATAAGCATTGGAAGTATAAGCACATATAGGCAAAGCACTAGGGTAATAGGGTAATAAGGGTAATAAGCATTGGAAGTATAATCACATATAGGCAAAGCACTAGGGTAATAGGGTAATAAGGGTAATAAGCATTGGAAATAAGCACATATAGGCAAAGCACTATGGTAATAGGGTAATAAGGGTAATAAGCAATGGAATAAGCATATATAGGCAAAGCACTAGGGTAATAAGGGTAATAAGCATTGGAAGTATAAGCACATACTGGCAAAGCACTAGGGTAATAGGGTAATAAGCATTGGAATAAGCATATATAGGCAAAGCACTAGGGTAATAAGGGTAATAAGCATTGGAAGTATAAGCACATACAGGCAAAGCACTAGGGTAATAGGGTAATAAGCACTGGAATAAGCATATATAGGAAAAGTACTAGGGTATATAATAAGGGTAATAAGGGTGACAAGCATTGGAAATAGGCACATATTGACATGTTTCATCGGTTTCATCATTAGCAGGTTATCATAACGCATCCTGTGTACTTCTATATGACCACTGCACGCATAGGGTAAAAAAATTATATATTTTTGCCTAAAAACAAAAATGGTGATCGTATTTGCTGACACTCCAATAATTATTTTTCATTACAGTGTTTCTCGACATTTGTTTGCCTATTACAGTGTTTCTCGAAAAATAATGTCAGTAAGTGCGAGTTAAAAAACATTGGATTTGAAATTTGAAACGATAGTTTATTTACGGAGATTTATTTTAAAAGACACATCATCAATTGTTGGACAAAGTGGGATGTGTCTCTCTATCTAGTAAGAGGATTCAGAATATCTTAACAATACTATTTAAAGATTATCCTCTTTATTTAAAAAATATGTTTAGATTGCGATCAACGAAATATTATCTAAGAGGAACAAAAAATCAGTCAACTACTACATAAAGACATAGCATATCGATAGTATATATAGTTATAGTTTTGTTATAGTTATACAGGGTGTATAAAGAAAACGCAACCACTTAATATTCTAAGATATTCATATTGTTCTTAAGCACAAAATATTTTAGGCCCCTGGGAATTTAAAATGGCTTCTAATCGCACAAATCAGCTAAATTAATAATGTGCAGCTCACAACCGAACAACGAATTTTCATAGTTTTACAGTACAACCGAAATCAAAACACAACTGAAGTGCAAAACCTTTTTCGAGCAAGATTTCCTGATCGGGACCCCTCCTCACAAAGCGACAATCTTGAGGAACGTCAGGAAATATTCGAGTGAAAGAACGAGCCTTAATCTCAACGAAAGTAATTCTGGCAGGCGAAGAACAGCACGATCGGAGGAAAACAATGCCGCTGTATTCCCAGGGGTCTAAAATCTATTGTGCTTGAAAACAAAGTGAATATTTTAGAATATTAAGTGGTTGCGTTTTTTTTTATACACCCTGTATATTATTTTTAATTATTCATGTGTGTAATGTTTTTCTCGAAGATATTAGCATATAACGTGCTACTTTGTAAATTCGTGGTAAAACGAAGCGTTTCGCCCCGACTAATTTTTCGCGCAGATTAAATTTCGCGCAGCATAGAGAATTTGAAGAATGATAGTGGAGCGTAGCAATGTATGTTACTCTGGGTTAAATCATTGATAAATACGCTTTAAAATCGTTTTAAACACTATATTTCTTTATACTAAGACACTTTCTTCGTAAAACTCAAAAACTATATAAAAATCTCGCAAAGACTCATGGGTCCACATGGTTTTAGGCATAGGGCGCCCAAACCATTTACACGGGTTACATGTACACTCATACTCATGTGTACCCCATCGATAAGTAATATGCTTTTGGGGTAAACTTCAATTAATAAATTTTAAATATACTGTAAAAGGTATGACAGATTAACCCATTAACTGGCAGTACCCTATCACTGATAGGTACTGTAAAAAGGTCTGGCATTAGACAGCTGGAGTAACATACTAAAGTAGGGTGATATGGGTGCATTGCCAGCTATTGGGTTAACAGAGCTTTCGTGATTTGTTGGCATGCTTTACTCTATCTTACTGTATGTTATATATTACTGTAAATGTTATAATGATTGATGACAGGCTTACTAAAACTTACTGTGACTTGTGTCACATTATTTCAAGTCAGTCTTAATATGTTGTTTTTCTGCAGCTGCGACGTGAGCACCACAAAAGGCCTTACCATGAACGGGAGTCAAAGGGCAGATTGATGGATAATTAATCTTTCCAAATCCTTTTATCACAACTGGAACCTTCCACATGCAATGAGCATATCTAAGTTTCCAGTTGCCATCAGCCACGTATAATGAACCACAACCTAAATGTAACAACAGAATTATGTCATATTAGAGTATATAATAAGTAATGGTCTAGTGTAAGATCCACAAACACAAACATATGAACCAAAAGATTATCCTTGAATAACCATTTTCTTTAGATAATGTAAATACAGCACATTCAATTAACAAAAAAATTTGTACTGGTATCTTCCGTAAAATATTTGTAAATCAAAATCTAGCTACTAAACCAAAAAACTCAAATAGCAATTTTGCTCAATATATGTATGGATGTACCTTTCTTTTTGCACATTTCAGAGCATTCATGTAAATATATATTGTGACTGCGATGTTTATTCACATACTCCATGGCGTCATCATAGGTCCCACTCAATGACCCAGCTGCGTTCGACATGAAAGTCCACTTTTCATCTACTCCCAAGTCTGAAAGTTGTTGGTTGACCTCCTCCTTCCAAAAAGCTTTTGCTACAATTTTAGCAGTAATTTCACCAACATTATATGTTTCTAAAACAGTGTTTTAGATAACTAAATTAGTGATTTGCCATATTTTACTCATTATGGAACAAGATTGCACTCAGCTATTTTTCTAGGCTAATGCTGGACAATTTATAGTGGTCAAGACAAGAAATGTGGATTACTATGCAAGGCTTATATGAATTATAAGACATTTAATTGTTACAATTGAATTGCCTTTATTACCTTTCTATTACTACCATTCTTCTCTTACCTATTACCATTCCTGTCACATGCTTCTGGAAGGATCTCTATATGGAAAAATAATTGACATTGTAAGATACACCTTTTACACAAGGCACTGCACCTTAGAGTTGGTAGAGCAGTGACAAAGTGAATGCAAACACTCGCTTATTGATTAGAATACAATTTTAAACACTAAACCAGTTACAAATGTTCTTGAAGTAGAAATTATATCCAGTTAAAAACCGACATTGTATGTTTTCATACGTTATAAAGTACCTGTTAATGGAATTCTTTAACGCATTGGCTTACACTTCCTGTCCCTAAAACCGAACCCTAAAACATGTAAACCTTTTCAGCCATAAAAAAACCTATTTGTATATAGCAAAAGGCAATAGAATGGTTCGGAGTGCAATTTGGAAAATAAAGACATGCACGCGTGAATTCATACAAAATCTATGAAAAACTGAGGTCTCACGAGTGCGTTTTTTTTTCAAATTGCCAGATAATTCAGGTAACTAGAAGTTACTACCGCAAGGAAAGTGTTGCCGAAGTCCGCATCAATGCAATACAGGAAAGACAATTAGTCTGGCATGCCTGTAGATTCTATTTTTGTGGAGGTGCCTGATTCTTCGAATTGAGTTAGGCTATGCCGGTACAGCCAGCAACTCCAGCCAGATAAATAGTTCCACATGATTTCTAGAGTTGTTAGCCAGTAAACTCCAGCTTTAGATATAGCTAACTCCTATATATCCCAGAGGCCTGGCTATTACCCCTGAAAAATCTCCAAGCGAAATAGCATAATTTTGTTGAACCAACAAATTTTCCTACCATAGTTTTTGAATTTGGAGTTAGCTTCTCAGACTATGCAGGAGGTAGGGTCGCTTCATGGCTCCCCAACTTCTGTAGTCATGTAGTACAAATACTACTAGAGTGCATATTACAACATGAACTGTGTAATTTCTTCCTATTCAATGTTCTTCTGATATTGTGAATAATCAATAACTTCAAAAATTGTTATACTTGTTCATATACAGTAGTCCATATGTATACAAATTTTGTTTACAACTTTGATATTGTTCTAATTTGTTAAGAATTTTTAACAGTATTAACCATTAACCTAACACTGACGAGTAAAATCGTCTGGCGTTAGCCAGAGTAAAATACTAAAGTAGGGCGCATTGCCAGCTAATGGGTTAATTAAACCATGGTTCTTCAAGAACTAAATGACATTTCAAAATACAACATCTTAGTTATGCAGTAATGTATTTAACAGTTTCAAACAATTCCATTCAGATATATGGGGTTGATGCAAGTACAGAAAGAGGATGTACAGCTTAAATATTTATTGTTTGCATCTATTAACGAATTGTTGCAGTTCATTTCAGTGTACAATGTGACAGTGTAACCATTCAAGTGCAGTTTGTGTTTGTGTCTGAGTATCACAATCAAATTATCTTTCAAATTCATCACAAATAATTATTATAGCTGTTGCACATGAAACAAATGCAGTCCCACAGGTCAAGATGAAAGTGCACCTATTTGTGGCAATGACCCATCATTTCACCTCTGTAAACAAGTTTTTCATTTACTAGTACTCATTATTTTGTTACTACCATATACAGTGTTGAACTATACTGGCATGTTGTAACATTCACATTGAGCATCCTGCATGGAGACACCTATATAACAATTGTGAGACCGTCATAATTATTTTCACATGAATTCGTTTACAAAGTCGATCAATCGGTTTTCATATAGGTCCTTGATTGTTCAAATCACAAGAAAACACATGGAACGAATTACTGTCAGTATTTTATATATGAATATTAACGAATGGGCCGATTCAATGGCATGTTTATTGTTGTGAAGCCTTGTGAAAGTACATTCCTTGCCCTCGTTTCTTGCGTCTGGATTAAACGCTAAATAGCTCATCGCCTGGATGTATATCAGCAGATCGAATTAAATATAGCCACACTTACCTGAGTTTTTCTGAAGATTTTCAATCTTTTGCATCCGTAGTTCCGTACCACTGTTCCGTACATTAAAAATTTGAATTAAATATTTTGAGCACATCCGTGGAAGGAAATATTCGCGCGTGATATTCGCGTTAAACATCTTAACCGACGCCAAATCCAAATCTCGACAATATATAGGTCGGGTAAAAGACTGGGGCAAATGAATTCTGGAGAAACCTTAGCACGTCAAGAATAGTGTGCTGCCTCGCTAAGGCTCGGCAGCAATTACTTATTATTAATTAAGATAATAAGAGGAAGACAATCTTACCGGCTATTTGAAAACAACCTAAAAATTGACGTGTCCTGAAATATGCATGATCTGTACTGGTTGGTACATCCAAATTGTGAATTGCCCTCCAGCCATAGGGCGTAAATGGCACAGCCATGTTAGCCTTGGAATGTAATCCAATTATCCAGTTTACGTGCTCAAGTGGTTGCCTAGCCTGCGTGCAGTCCCAGACTCCGAAAGGAAGTAGGGACTGGACAACTCATCCTCGTACCCAGGCTTTTCCCTCTTGTGGAGATAAAACCCTGGATGGAGCTGGTCACGTGTCTCTTTAAATTTTTATTGCCTAAGGGGGTGAGGAGAAGAGGAGAAGTATCATATTACATGCTTCCACTTGAAAATTATACACTTTAATTGCAAGGAGTGGGATATTATTATGTATAATATATCTCGAGAATCATATATAGTTCAAAACACTTGCAAAATTTGTTTTTTGTTTGCTTTTAAGTTTTAAAAACGTAGTAAACAGTTTTATCAACAGACAAGTCAAGTAACCAACCAAAATTGTATGCTTTTGAGCTGTTGTTCAATGTTCTCTCGAGCACGGTTTCATATCAGACGCCTCTGGATCTAGTCTATATTATTAAATCAATCGTCAGTACAAATATAGAAACCTATATTTATATTTTTGTAATATGCCATTAGAATTGTTGCTATTTGTAAACGTTATAAGCTTTGCGTTTATTTATTGAAGATAAATAGGGTTCTCAAGAGCAACCACTATCTCGTAGCATCATAGCCATGCCCATAGCCATAGGGCCTTTTACCATAGTTAATATATACGACATTTTAACTATGCTTTTACCAAACACTAGCTAAGCTATAAACATGCGGAGATTGATGTCCACTCTAAAATCCGTTGAAGCATTTTACAGTTTAGAAGGTAGTAAGATACAAAAATTCTCAGGGAAATGTGGCAAATTATGATTTATGTTATTCGAGAACTTCCTTCTTGTTGCCGATTCTATAAACATGTACAAGTCTGAAGCCTGAGTGCAGGCAAAATTTTATAGCCTCGTCCGCAGCTGGGGGAAAATACAAATTACGATATAGTATTGTATTGTAAATATAGGCTATATGCAAAGGAATGATAGCGCATCAGGTTTACAAAATATTTTTCATACATAATTCATAAAAATTGATGCGTAGCCTTTCCACATGCAGATATATATATATATATATGTAAAATTTAGAGTTAGAGTTCCTTCAGAGTTAGAGTTCCCATTGAATCAGCTGTAGAGTGTATACACATGTAGATATGCACAGACACAATAGCATAGTGATATGGATACTTTCAGCAAATACTAAATAACTGTATTCTAATTAGGAAATAGAAAACATTTTCCGTGTTTCTATACACTTATAGAAACACGCGTGGGAGTTTGGGAGAACGAGAAATAATCAGTGGAAAATATACTTCCACGATATACAGTTATAGAAACACGCTTCTCGACCAATCAGCACGCGCGTACTATAAATGTTATATTATAAATCCCTTTTGTATATTATATTAGATCAAGCTAGAAAGACGATGAAAACTATTTAGGATTTAAAATGTGGTGTATACTAACACATATGAAGTATAATTACATATGTTTTATCGTTAATATTCAAGTTGTACCGCACGCACGGAAGAGTCGTTGAATTTGCCTTTATCGGATAATTTTACCGTACGTTTGGTAACATAAAGTTATACTTCGACATACTTCTTGATCGTCGAGTTTAGCGATGCCAAGGCGGGATATTTTACAATCTTGAACGAGATTTAACCTCTGGATAGCATTGTTTACACACAGTAGGATCTCGATATTTTATAGCAATTCCATATGTCAGCATTAAAAAAATCCATTTTGTTTGCAGTTTGAATACCAGACAGGATAAGGTTCAACACTGTTAACAATCATATCAGTCAGTCTATAGAAGATATGTTTTATTGATTGTGTTTTATATTAAAATACCGTGCGACGCGTGCTTTCCTTGGCTTGACAAGCATTGTTGTGTATTGAAATCTGATCCAACTTATCGCTACTTATCGCTTGAAATGTAACTCAACACTCCAGGATACAGTAGGAAGTGACGTGATGAAGAATGCGACTATTTTATAACAACAGTTTTGTCACAATTTCTTGTTGCAAATTTTCAATTCATCGCCCCAAAATACTTTTTTCCAAACGCAACAATATCACAGAAGACAACACGCTCCTGTACCACCCCTCCCTAAGTGTATTCTCAATTTATCACGCGAAATCCGGGTGACACGTGACCAGCTCCATACAGGGTATTATCTCCCCAAGAGATAAGAGCCTGTGAAAGAGGTTGTGGACAACTTCGACCGAAAGCTTGCTACATCCGCTTTCCAGACTTTGGAGAAAATAATTTACGCAAGAAAATTAATTCGCTAAATATGCAGCTGCTCGAAACATTAACAAATATGGCGGCAACCAAAGGAGTGTTTGATTATGCTCAGTTTTCTACAGCGTCTACACTTCTAAATGTTGACAAATTTTATCCAGATCAAGAAGAAGCCTTGTGTAATTGGTTTAAAGGCAAAGATTTGTCCGGATTAAGTATAGGTCAGTGGCGCGGGCCCAATGCTGGGAAGGACGTTCGCAATAAATCGTATCCTCTCCTCCCATATAATGAATTAATGATATAATTGATCATCAATCCCCTAACTGTTATATATTTTAATGTTTACACATCTACAGTAAGTACATGTAATTTTTCATATTGTTCTATTCACTTAACCATGATAATATTTGATACTAATTTCACTAGTTTAAACGATAAATCTGTTTAATCTCGATACAAATCTTCCTATTTAGATATGAACAACTTCCAATAGTACAACATCACACACATGAAGTTACACGGGAACGTAGAACCCGTGTGCATTTGCAACATGTCTAGGTCTTCCCAATTGTTCATGTTCTTGCCAACGGTTATCAGAAATCCTGAGACTCTCAACTGTATCCAGGTAACCATCCTCTTCATTTCTTCCGCCCATAACAATAATGCGGTCATGAAATATGACAGCCGAGGAACCCCGCCTTTTGTACTTCATTGGTGGTAATCTGGTACTTGTCTGCGTTTCTGTGTCATATATTGTGACTTCATTCAGGTCATTTTCTTCCTCGTCACTACCACCCAGCAATATTATTTTACCTCTCCAGGTAACTGCTGACATGTGGTGAACAGCATACGGCAACGGTAAACATGTTTGACACTCATTCTTCTCGATATCATACACAACCACGCTGTCTAGAACATCTCCATTTCTGGATGTTGGCGATCCTCCCAAGATGAATAATTTGCCATCCACAAGTTGTACTCTATGATAAACTCTGGGCTGAGACATTCGACACAAGAGCTTGACAGTGTATGGTGCGGTGAGAAGGACTTCGTATATAGCGTTAGATGGTTTCTTCTCCGTCCAATTGTATCCACCGATGACAAGTAGTTTTCCTTGATAGATAGCGACGCGATGACCATAAAAATTAGCAGGAAGTCTAGCATTCAGCATCATCCATTGCCGTGGTCGTTGGTTCACCTTCAGTATTTCTATGGTGTTTGTATAATTAGGGGTAAGGCCTCCTCCTGTGATAATGAAGTCATCACCTCGAACACATGAATCTGCTGCTCCTCTGGGGTGATTCATTGCCGCTATATTCGACCAAGTTACGCCAGGCAGGCTGGACTTTTCAGCAGAGCGCATCGGTTGATTATATGAAGCGAAACCTCCAGCTATAATTATTTCTTGTCTCACATTCTCTTGAAGGACACCTGCCTTTGCTCCTCGTAAAACCACTCGAGGAAGCATCTCTGCCATCATCTGCCTAACATCGTCCAACTGCTGACTCATTCTGGCTTGATTTCCCTTAATTTCGTCAACGTTTTCCTTAATAAATAAATAAAGAACCCTTTAGAAAAAGTTATATAATGGTGCTTGATCGGCCATAATCTGCTATATGGCTCCTGTTTCTCTATTTCACGGGTTTATATTTTTTATTTTCACACATTTTTCCTGAAGTACATTCATTCCAGCAACAACCCAATCCGAAGTTTCAAATGCGCATCCAACTGATTGGGGATAAGATGTTTTTGAGACCAAAAACATATCTATAAGAATCGAAATTATGACTCTAAGTAACACTATAAATTCAAGATTGACGAACATCATTTATCAATTTGTGTAGTAAGTACTATACTCTGCACAGCTTGTCCAGAAATAAACCGCGCAAAGGTTGAATAAATCTGATATGATGAAGAAAATGTTTGTAGCTTTCACGTGTGCATGTGGTAAAACGTTCCCGCAGACCTGCGCATGTAGGGAAAACAAAACAGAGTTCTGTGACTGTTTGCTTATAGACCAAACAAGCTTAACGAAAACAGCATTTGCATCATACTTTTGTGGAACTGATTGAAAAAAGACCGTACATTAATAACCATAACTTATAGTACACTTGTTGTGAATTTTGGCATCAATGGATTTTTTAAAATCTGTGACTTAGAATCACAATGTAGGTTCACAGATATACAAATCTGCAAAAAATACGTACAAAAACATGACTTTTATCAACAATTTTTTCACTTGTATTGAAAAAGAACCGGTGATGCCACCCTAATGAGAGGGGACATTCTATTTGTACCAACCTCCTATACCTAAAATCACCAAACATTAACACAATTGATGTTCTTGATGTGCTTATTAGTTAAATATTGACTAACTAACGGTAACTTTTTCTCGTTGTTTCGGACATATTAAAGTAAGTATGAAACATGTACACTATACTTTACAGTACCTTGATTTGATCCATCTTTGCATTGACTTTTGTCAGTTCGTCCACTTTTTTCTCCAATACCTTTTGTCGCAAGATTAAATCTTCGCAATTGTGACAGACTGCCGCTCCAAACTTACAGAAAAAGTTCTCATGTTCATCTTTATCCTTTTTGTTAACTTCCATTTCACATCCCTTATTTCCGCACTTCACTGGTGCGAATTCACAGTTATCTTCGTGATTTTCAAGATGCCCAAGTTCGATAATAGCAAGGCACCCACGACTGTTGTAGTTGCAGTAAATATTTAGTTCCGATAAACAGTTGAGGATCAAACGTGGTGGAGATTTGAGGGTTTCTGGAGTTAGATGTTGTATACATTCTGGGCATGTTTGAAAGTTGGCAAGATGAGGAGTAATACAATCATGACAAAACACGTGTTCATTCTTTCCACACATTTTGGGTTCTTTGAGAACGTTTAAACAAATACTGCATAAAAAATTAGGACTAACTTTTATTTCGAACCTATGTTCATCAAAACCGTACTGTTTTTCTTCCATTCTTGATGCCATTCTTTACGTTTTCGTCTACAATGAAATTTAACAAGATCGTCCGTAAGGCTACTTTAAGTGTTTAGGAAACGGAGTTTATTGTTTTGCAAGTTGTCCGCAATTGGCCCAAAGATTTTCTAAACGACGGTCTAAAACCGACGGTTTCTACGAACTGAATCACGTCCGAGGGCTATGAAGAGGTCCATACATTATGGGTGTTGCGGAGCCAATCAAAAGAAACTTAAGTAGTAATGTAAATGAAGATCGCCTTAAAGCCCTTTCTGCAAGTCAGATTAGAATATTTTCCTGGTATCCATTATGGATAGCAGCACTTTAATGTTGGTACCCACATTGCAAAAATGGTGTCCAATTTTGATATCAGAAGAGTAAAAACATGGTTGCATTCTAAAGGTATTTCCTAGGTGTTAAATATATTCATATTATTGCACACTACCTAATTGTATTACTCATAAAAGCCAGAACCAGCCGAAAATTTAAACATCTAATCTAATTATATCGAATAAACACACACATACAATTTGTTGCTCGAAGCACTTTGTGTTTATTGCTGCTTAAACGCTCGAGCTAAATGCCCTTACATAGTAAAGATTACATAGGCTACTTTACTTCTAAGATCTAAAATTTTAAGATCTTAATGTGAAGATGAAAAACCCAACCTGCATAAAACAGGGCGGAGAATATTTAAAAGTTCTCTTGAATACTGCCACTCAATTACGCTCAAGATATCGTCTTATGGTATAATACCATTAATCTATTTATAACAAATTTATCAACATGATAAATTAAAATATATACTCCTGGGAAAACCGTTCTTCACTTCAATTTATAAATGTTCCACGTATTTAACTTATTCGCCTAAGTTTTTAGACACATCGAATAGCATGCTTGTCGATGGTTTAATATACTTATTCTTCGATTGTACACATTTCCATCCTCCATGACTCTGCATTGACATATCAGACAAATCTTGACAACCCGGATCGGATGCTCCACCACTTCTAAGGCTGCGAGTTCCCAACTTGCTCAAATCCTCGAAAAAGACTCCTAAGTTCGCTTTGATTATATCTTTAGCCGTAGTGTAGGAAATCCCGCGTGTCTGATGAAAGCTTTGCACACCTTTGTTATTTTGAAGTCTACGAACAACTGGATAACATGAATTACGATTGTTTGGCAACATTTGAAGCAATCTTTCTGTGACAGAAACAGGGCATGTCGTTTTGTTCGTTTTAGCGATGTGGACGGTATTATCGGCGCGAAATTGGTCGTTTTTGCGTTTTGGTAGGAATATAGACATCCCTTCAGGAACTATACGTATATGTTTAACTTGGATGGATAGAATTTCACCGATAAGCAAGAAACCACTGCACCCAACGAGAACGATAAACAGAAGACGCAAATCAGCCGGAGATGCATTACTATGCCCGTGTTTCAGAATTAATTGTTCTAACATGTGAGGTTGAACAGGATCTTTCGGTTCCCTTGGCTTAGCGAGAATTCTTCTACAGCCTTCATAAGTAGATTGAACCAAAGGATGTTCTGTTGGAGAAGGTAAGCCTGCCAAAGTATGTCCCCAACGTATGCTATACACAGCAGTATCCAGAGGTGAAGTTGATTTGGCTGAATCCAATAAATGACGAAGATACAACGCAACGAACATAGGCTGAGCAGGAAGATACGTAACACCAATCTTAGACTTGGACCAGAGCTTCCATCGATTCCATCCGTAGGCATAACGTGTGGTCGTATTTCGAGCCTTTGCATTCAACACAACGCGAGGAAGCGAGGAAGCCATTTTCTTTTTTATCAAACAAACAAACAATTGCTGCTAAATGCTATCAAACAGCACAAACACCCAAAATATGGAGTAATTTTGTCAAAAAGACACGGTGCTAAAGACCGATTATAAAATGCTATGAAACTCTACAATTTGTCAAAAAGACATGATACTGAAGATCGATTACCATGTCATGAAATTGTTCTGACGTTTGAACAAAAAAAAGATGGCATATACCTCCTAGCAACCGCCCAAGCTCTGGGGCTTCAACCACCGGAAATCTAAACTATTGATAATTCTCTAGTTTTAGACTGCCCTCTTTCTCGGGCATTCAAGGAGGCTTCGAGTCCGGAGTGTTTTCTTCTTCCTCGACAGGTACGTTTTTATATGGTAATTCCTTCTATTTGTGTACTTTTCAATTAATTTAAATAATTTAGCTTTAGTCTAGGACCTGTATATGAGTTTGTATGCATTTCATTTAGGACAGATTATCTCAACTGTTTTAGGGTAAAATGACCATGGCGGTCAACATGGCATATGTGCCAAAACCCGAATCCGGTGCGAAAGTCCTGAAAATGACCACGCCCAGAAACTACACTGCCGACATAGCTCCATCTCCTGAACCATCAAAGCTACAGACTTTCTGAAGTGCTTATAGTGTTTAGAATGGTTGCTTTTAGGGTGCTCACTGGAGGGTGATATTTGTCTAGGTATCATATTTTACAAGAAAATGACTATGCACCATCCCAGGTCAACTGCTAATTATGCATCAAATTACTCATTCACCTGGCAAAGTCTATGTTTTCTTATTTCCTAAATTTTTTGCCATAGGATCAAAAACTATACTTATTCCAATATAATAATAATAGATTTCATCAGGGTTGATATTGTTAAGTTGAGATACAATACAGTTTATTTCACTTACCCCACGCCAAAACACGATTTCAGCCCTCGCTTTTTATCACCGAGGCTCACACATATTATCCACAAATTATACTTGAACATAATGATAGTTGACTAAAGAATAATTCAACCAAGTTTCGTCAGGTTTTGAAGCAGTGCAGTGTATTTTATCTTCGATGTTGTAGAATCGATGTTTTGCTCAATTATCGCGCCAGTACAATGTCTCGCCGCTTCTCTGCCCGATTTATCACACTTTTTCGTCGTCAAATGTAGTTAGATAACAGTATCCAGAAATACTTGATTGTAGAAAAGTTCCAATCGAAAAATTGATAACCTAACTGCCAATCCGTGGCAATAAATGGCCCTATGTGTTTCATAAACATGAATAACAAATATAATGCCCAAAGTAATTTGAAAGTCACGCGCAATCTTCACGAAAACACCGCGTGGGCTTGATGACAGGGGGGTGGATTATTTTCACGAATACATTTGTTCGTTAACACGGCAACTCCGACAGTGGTCACAAATTGGTCACAAACGTATTCGTGAAAAAATTCCACCCCCTGTCATCAAGCCCACGCGGTGTTTTCGTGAAGATTGCGCGTGACTTTCAAATGCCAGGTGAATGAGTAATTTGATGCATAATTAGAAGTTGACCTGGGTGGTGCATAGTCATTTTCTTGTAAAATATGATACCTAGACAAATATCGCCCTCCAGTGAGCACCCTAAAAGCAACCATTCTAAACACTATAAGCACTTCAGAAAGTCTGTAGCTTTGATGGTTCAGGAGTTGGAGCTATGTCGGCAGTGCCGTTTCTGGGCGTGGTCATTTTCAGGACTTTCGCACCGGATTCGGGTTTTGGCACATATGCCATGTTGACCGCCATGGTCATTTTACCCTAAAACAGTTGAGATAATCTGTCCTAAATGAAATACATACAACCTCATATACAGGTCCTAGACTACTTGTATCGCTGTATTCTGACATTGATACTAAAACTCGTTAAATTTAAATATTTTGTTTATTTGCCGCTCAAATATTTAATTTTAATTTTCCCGCCAATATACTTGGCGGCCATTTGCTGAATGAAAATGAGACGAGTTAATTTATACTGACAGACCCACCCCGGAAGATTTAATTGTTTATTTGTTTTGTGTTGGAAATGTCGGAACCGTGGCACAGTGCTAATTTTGAACTTTGTTTAAACGTTTTATACCACAAGGCACAAGAAAATATGATTTTTCTTGAGGGAAAGATTGGAAATGGCGAATTTTAAATATAGTCTTGATGAATATATTAACACGAATTATGTTGTATATCATTGATCAAATATATATTTTCATTATCTGTACTTTTGATATCGTTCTCGTATTAAATTTTAATTTGGCAACACATGCTCATACTTGATACTTTTATTTTTCATAGCTGATGACACCGAAGTTGATGAAGTTCAACCTGATGTCGATAGAGATTTTGACGAGGTTCCAGTGCATGGTATAAACTTAGTGAAATTTTATACTAGTTTGATATTTAATTATAGCAAGTGAGACCAAAACTATGTTATACAGGTATAACTAATAAACCTTTATGGATAATTTGGGAAGGCACCAATATTTTGGCCCATTTTGGAGTAAAAGTTCAATGGAGATCTTAAATTATATAATATGGTCATGGTTGCCAAATTATAAAATCCTATTTGAATTTTGTTTAAAGAATAAAATATATTCACACTAATTCAATTGTTGATTTGTTGATTTAATTTGTTTTCCTATATTTAGGTAGTGGTGGGTCATCTAGTGTATATAGACATATTGATGTAGATGCTGACCCACTTGTTGAGACATGCCAGCTTATGGCAGAAAAACCCACTAGGAAGCGTCCCAAAACTCAGGGTGAGATGCGTCTTGACGTGCAAGAGATACATCTTGAAGTGTTAAAGGCTGAGAGAGAGAAGATGGAGATTGAAAAGGGGAATCTTCTGTTACAGCGAAGAAAATTGGAACTTCAAGTTGAACTCCTTCAACGTAAAGTAAATGATGTTGGCCGTGTTGCTCGAAATATCGAGGAGCCATTTGATTGAATTTTAGTTTTATAATTATATCACTGCTATTATATATGATATGTGGGGCAGGAAAGCTTTCTTCAACGAATACAACTAAAATTTTGTTTGGCCTATCTATATAACACCAACATAGTTTGCAGAAGATCCGCATTCTTATGCAAAATATGTTTGTGCTATATAGTCCTTGGCAGTAACACCGTCACGTTCTACTCCTCCGAGATAATCTTCGCCATCTTCTAGCTCAACGAGCCCAATTTCTTCTTCCTGATGCTCAGGCTCCCTCCTCTCAACCGCAATGTTTTGCAGCACTGCACATGCCATAACAATGGTGCAAACTCTGTCTGGTTTCATCCTAAACAAACAAACCACCAATTAATATTAACTTTATTAATGGTTTGTTTACAAAACAGGTGTAATAATCACGTTATCCACATGATTATTACCTGGTCATTTACAAAGCGGTCTCCAGGATAACAAAGCCCTTTTAACCTTTTTGATTGGCCTAAGAGGTCATTTTGAGCCTACCTTATTTCCGAATGCAAAACATGAAAGCGTCTCTTCCATGTTCCAATTACCCGTTCAACCAGGCATCGTGTCTTCTTGTGGGCTCGATTAAACCGTCTTTGGTGGGGCTGAACAGGGTTCAGATAGGGCGTCATCAAATATGACCTCATGGCATATCCACTACCCCCCAGCAAAATGCCATCCTCATTTGAGGGCCATCCTCATTTGAGGGCCATCCTCATTTGAGGTGTTATGAGGGCCCTCTTCCAATCTTCTGCCAAGTGCCGAGGAACGGAAGATAAAAGAATCATGGCATGATCCAGGCCACCTTGCCACCACATTATTTAATTTCCCTGTAGAAATATATCCCTGATTTCCCTGATTAAAATATTTGTTAATAATTGACAGCTTTGTTAATTATGTAGAGATGCTGTTGTACCAATTAATATTGGAAATGAATAAAATTAAGTTATATTGTTGAATACTGCTGTTTTCTTTTGATTAGATTATAATGAACTATAAAATTTAGCAATACATTTTTTTTATTTTTTTTTATTCAACTTCGCCTCAATGGCAGGGAGTCCACAACAGCGTCAGCCAATTACTGTGGCCCCATTGTTAGTTCCTAAGGGTTAGTATTACATTGATGATATACTGGGTCACACCCATTTACACAAGCACAGAAGGAACTATTAAAACAATAGTATTTTCACATTTCATAATTTTGATATTATTATTAATGCATTCAGCATCCAACAATATTCAGACATTCCTATTGCATAAAGTGTATCCCAAAAAAATGCATATTTATTATTTTAATTTATGTCTACATAATTAATTTCTTCATGCGTGGTTGGGGACACACTATTGACACTATTTAATAATTGGGCTATTAACTGATATAAACAACAAAATTTTTACTCTAACCTTTGTCGTCACAAATCACTTGCACATTTATGCTGTGGTAATTTTTCCGATTAACATATTTTGCTTGTAACCGGATGTGCGTGCCGTCAACACATCCAATTGCACAGGGAAAACCCGCAATCTCGTACATTCCCGCGCGTATTCCATTGTTCGTGCTTATTTGCAAGGGCAAGTGACACTCTACGGACAATTCTGGATACAGTTGCCTTGTCATATCCGTGTGTATCGCCTATAACGTGCAAGGAGCTGCCAGAAGCAAAAAATCTTAGTGCAATTACCAATTGTTCCTCCGTGGATATTGCATGGTTTCGCTTCGTTACCGGACTCACTCGTAGATTAGTCTCGCTATAAACAAGAAGGATTCTCGGCCAAACCGATACCGCTTAACCAGTTCCTCATCTGAGAAACCTTCCCAGGGCAGATGGCGATTAAAAACCCTAGGTAAGCGTTGTCTTTCAATGTTGTCTCGCTCTTAAGTATAGCAGCCATTTTTAACTACGTTTTGGGAAGTTAACTATGCCCTTGAGCATAGTTAACTTTAACTACTTTTTAACTGCAGTTAACGCTAACTAGGTTTTTATACAACCGACTTAACTACGTGGTTAAAGTTAACTACCATTTAACTAGAAAATGGGTAGTTAAAACGTAGTTAAGAGTTTTATACAACCGGCCCCTGGGGCCTACCCGTTTTGTTGTTAAATAGTCGTTAACTTTAACCACGTAGTTAAGTCGGTTGTATAAAAATGTAGTTAGCGTAAACTGCAGTTAAAACGTAGTTAAAGTTAACTATGCTCTAGGGTGTCGTTAACTTCCCAAAACGTAGTTAAATATGCAGTTTTGTAGGAGTGATGAACTTTAATCAGTAAGATAATACTAAAAGCAACGCTTACCGAGGGTTTTCAATCGTCATCTTCCCTAGAAAGGTTTCTCTGATACTCATGAGCTTTTAAAACGCTATAATTTTGGTCTTTTCGGCGAAAACGGAATATATTCTTTGAATAGGAAGATTTATTGATGACGAGAGGCAACCCATAACAAAGAAAAACAATGTCGTTTTTACCAAAGAACTGCAGTTTGACTTTCATGGTAAATACGTCTTTTTCGTAGACTTTATTGGTCTTTATGTCTATGTCTTGTCAGCGGTTGCTAATCAATGCTTACTTTGTGTTATTTCATGTTTAATCACCCCACGCGAACCCCACGCGCAGTTAACTGTGTGAGTAGTTAACTATTGTAATTACAGTTAAGGATTTAACTACGGTAGTTAACGTTAACTATAGTTAACTTTAACTACATTTTTATACAACCGGCCCCTGTTAGTTTCAGTAAGAGGCTTTCATACAGCGGAAGTGGAATATTTATATGTACAAACCCATCGGAATAATGACAAAATATGTACAGAGTTGTGATTCTCTCTGACTAATTTTACGAATAATGTGGAAAATATTGATATTTAAGGTTACATCATGTGATAGATTGTAGTTCCAATGAGAATTTATTTTAATAATAGCACCCTTTGCGCCACGAGAATTAAGTACCGCTGGTTTCACCTAGGGCTAGGAATCTCAAAAATAGCATGAAAAAACTGTGCTCGGAGTTTTTGACAGGTATTATAATCGCTTTGATATAAATCAGCAAAGTTCAGTTAAATTCATTGTATTCAAGTAAAATGTAATTGAAGTTAGTTTTGTGACTACTGTAGACAATTTTCTTAGCCCACTGATACCCAACACTTTCAGTGTACATGAAACAAATGAATCGTATGGGATTGCCAGGGGATGCCCAAAAGGATCGTCTTTTGGACCGTTACTTTGGAACATATTCCAAAATGACATGGCCATGACGGTAAGAAAGTCAAACTTACATATGTATGCCGACGACCATCAGTTATATAAAGTTGGAAACCAAATTAAAAGCATTGAAAACGAGTTGGCCATGGAGACCGATATTGCGTCTGACTAAAAAATACCAGACAATGAAATTAAGCCCAAATCAATCGAAATCCAATGGTAGCAGTCATGACGACTTCGCCTTAAGAATTGATGATCATAATATTGCTTGCTCGGACTACCTCAAAATACTAGGAGTCAACTTTGATAACACCATTGATTTCAGTAAACACATTAGTGATATCTGTACTAAATGCAGTCAGAAAGTGGGAGTGATAATGAGACTACGCAAGCTCATTCCGATGACTGCCAAATTACAACTGTACAAATCAGCGATCCTCCCTCATTTAACATATTGTCATCTTGTCTGTAACTTTTGTCGGACAGAAAAAAATTGGAAAGAGTACAGGAAAAAGCCTTGAAAGCAGTATTTAACACTAATAATCTTACTTATAATGAGTTACTTTGTCGAGCTAAACTTCCGACATTATATAACAGAAGACTCCAGGACATCGCTGTTCTAATGTACAAGGTAAAGAACAATCTAGCTCCGCCACATATAATAGAACTATTTAAACAAAAAGAACAGAGTTACGAGTTGCGTAATGCGGACTTCGATCTACCTAGGTTTAAAAGTGTAAGGTATGGAAAGTATTCTATCAGATACTTCGGACCTTATTTGTGGTCCAGGTTAGAAACGCATGAGCGGGAAAATATCAACTTGAAATCATTTATTAACAATATAAGAAAGAAAGATCTGGAGAGTATGTTGGAGGGTGGATGCAAAAACTGCGGACTATGCTCTAACTAATATATAGGGCAAACATATATTACTTAGTGATATGTCTACTTAATATTTATTCTAAATCTTGTAATATATATATATATATAGACTGCTATTTTATATTGAAAGTTAGTGATAGGTAAATAGTGTCCCCTATTAGCTATTGTAGCTAAATACATTGACACTTCAATAAAGTTTTCATTCATTCATTCATTCCACAGGGTGAAGAAGTTTGTATTGTTGTCATTTTCAGTAGGGCAGGGTCACAGAGTAGAAACTATACACAGGTGGAACTGTGTATCAAATCCTAATGTTTTGAGCGTAACCGATGCTTAGCCAGTGCGCAAAGGAGAGGCTCTCACCCCCCCGAAAACATTCAAAATGGCGGACATTTTTAGACGTAAAAATACCGCAAAAATTCGAGTTAACTATTTAATGTTGTTAATCACAACTTCAGTTAAGGCAAACCGTTATAAAGAAAATAACAAGTGTTTCTTATGCCGGTTATTTTTCGAAAATATCGGCAGCCATCTTGTTCGGGGGGTGAATGCCTCTCGTTACCGCACTGGCTAAGGAACATGGCGGCCGGCCGACAATTTAAGAAAATAAAGAAAAAAACAAATTCCGAAGAATAATGTCATTTTGAAATTCAAAATATGAATAAAACAAGACGAGTTTGAGAGACTGTAAATTTTCGACTCTATATTAAAGTCATCATCAGACAGAATAGCGGCCGGTTACACTTTTTAGGCTGAGTTCCACCTCTGTATAGTTTCTACGCTGTGGCAGGGTGGTCAATTTCAAGGGCCTAGTCCTACAGAGAGGGTCTTCGAAGGGTTTCAAACTCGTGTATCCACGAACAAATATACTGTATTCAACCATTGATGCCATGAGTCTAGTGTAATAAGTCTGGGGTTATGTGCTTGTTTAGAAAAGCCAGCTGGATAACGTCCTGTAGTCATGAACATTTAACTAGCATCTTTAAATATCTTAGACATTTTACCGTGGCGGGGGGGGATGGGGGATTTTGCCACATTTCTACATTAAACGAGGAATTAAATTTAGTTTATTCCGTATATTTTGAAAGTAGAAAATAAAGATTAGTAAATAAATACAAAAAACTACACAGTTAAAGTACAAAGGTAAGACTGTCATAAACTGTTTTGTATGCGATTAAACTGTATATTCTAAGTATAATCTAAATATTCAGTGCAGTGTGGTGCATAACACAGTTGACACACTGACAGTCCAATTTCTCCTTGCCTTGTTTTATACAGGCCTTCAAATTTTAAATAATGTACAATAGATTACGTGCTCGTGCACCCCACCGGAATTTAGTAAATAGTAAAAGACGGCACCAGGAAAATAGGTACAGTGAAAAATAGAATGTGACGTAATGGGTAAGAGGTCCGATAAGAAAAGACATGTGCTCAAGTGAAGACATCGACAGAGTTTAGTTGTTGTAATTGTGTATTTCGATTTAAAAGCATTTATTAGACGAAAATAATGTAGAAAAATAAAACTAAGTTAACCATCGAACCCGTGTGGATACTAGAGTAACAATTTGGGGGCTCAGGCGGGAAAATATTTGGAAAGACGAAGTGTTTACAAGCATTGTTCTATGATGTTTTAACGTGCGATTAATTTGACTTTGTACGGGCGATGGCCACCGACGATAAACAGATCATCTTAGACGTCAAAATACTGTCTCTGGAGAAGAACGAACTGGTTGAATTTGCATTATCGCTAGATAGATAAATCAAAGGTAGAAGAAAAGAGTAAGGTACAAATAATTAAAGAAATTCGTAGTGTGCTCGATGCAAACTTAGTACTCTAGCGCAAGAAAATGACAAAGTTGATTATTTAGATGGGCTAATTTCTTCCCTAAATCCCGAAGCAAGTGAGAATGGGGCGAAAATATCAAAAGAACAAACTGGGATACAAAATCTCGAGAAGAAATTGAAGGAACTTGAGATAAAATGAAAGGCGATTGAAGATAAGCATACAAAGAAATCTAAAATTTACGAAAATGAAAGAGGAAGTGCCACTGAAATTTCTGCTGATTCGGCAAAAATACCTTTGTTTGGTTTGAGTTCTACAATCCTTCATAGAGATTTTAAAATTCAAGGCATTATTGGACAACCTACCCAAAAAGATAAGTTAGGCTACCAAGTCCTGATGTTCCAAATACCAAAAAATTGCGCAAAATATTAAGATTTCACTTTCACGAGAAAAATGCTACGGAACTTTATCAAGCACTGACAAACATGACACAGCAACCAAACGAAGACCCACAAGCATTTCTCATGCAGGCTTACAATCAGACAAAAGATTACTTATGCATCAAAAGAATGTGACAGTGCTATTAAGTATGATAGTTCATCCGTGCAAAACCTATTCCTTCATGCTCTTGAGACGGGGTTAAAACATGAAATTATTCGTGCCAAAATTCGCCCCTTGACTGACAACACTAATGTGTCTGATGAACAACTCATCGAGGCTGTGTTTTTGGCCGTTTCGGCAGAGACGAAGCAACATGTTTAATCATTCTCTAAGTAGGGGACGGGACACTAAGCCCCGCATTTCTGCAATACAAGGCGATGAAAGTATGGGTGAAAAGAAGGAAGGTTTGGCTGCAATTAAACAAGTAAGAACTGAGTTATCTGCAATGCAGTCTGAAGTTAAAACACTCCGGGAGACAGTTAGCCAACAGAATTCTAAAGAACTACAGTAACCAAAGACGATGCTAAAATTGCAACTAGGCGATCAAAGTGTGACAAGTGCAAAACATCCGAGGAATGTAATCACTTCTTTCTCTGCGGGGGGTCTATCACATAGCATGATATTGCCTTACGCGATCAAGAAATTCTTCGGGAAACGGCTGAAGGCTAACCCCGCGGGACAGGGAGTAGCCGTTGAACATAATTGAACAAAAACTTAACAACACGACTGCAACAGTGTTTACGGTGCAAGTCAGTTTTGTACTGCTCATTAGAATGTCAACAACAACAACATTCGGCTAGTCATAAAAACTTATGCAACGCTATCAAGAAGATAAAGAAAATAGAACAAGCTGCAAGTTGTGTCGCACCTGGTAATAGTTTGGACAAAAATGTTTTTCCTAGTCATATAGCACCAGCACGACAGGCGCAGGTTGCTCGTTTAGTTGGCAATAAGTGTTCGGTACACAGCGGCGTAAATGTGTGTGTGTGTGTGTGTGTGTGGGGGGGGGGGGGGTGGCACAGTCTCAAAATGTGCAGTCGGTCTCAAAATATTCATTGTTAAATTGGACGCATTATGCCACGTAATGCTATGCGAGACTGGCTAAATATTTTCAGGGATCGACTTCAATCGTTGCATTAATTAAAATATAAAGTTTGCCGAATATCCTGTTTCAATCTTTGTTGTAAAGCGTTCTTCTAGAATGTCATATCACTCATACTGTATGTGGCGTGCGCATGTTGAATATTTACAGAAGTACTGAAGCACTGTAAATGCTAAAACAAGCTACTTTGAAATAGAACCATAATATTGCCAGTTGCCTGTTGCCACAACTGCTATAATCTACATATTAAATACTTTATGGCAAACTTACTGTACAGGAAGTTAATGACCCAAGCTGTTGATATAAAACCATATTTATGAAAACACAATTCAAACAAAACATATTTTGTGGGAGAAGGGGTTCTGGGGTGTGAAGACTCATATTATGACAAACATCATCCCCACTCACGTCACACCTTAAGCTGAACTGATTGACTGAACTGAATGCTCTGACCATAAAGCAGAGCCTTGCCATGGGTAGCTTTTCCCTGACGACCCTGAACCAAGAAACACTTGGACAGTCCTTAACCTGACCAAGGGGAATGAAACCCCTATGGACAGTCCTTAATAACCTGACCCAGGGCGCTAGACCCATGTGGGCAGTCCTTAACCTGACCAAGGGGCAATAATGAATAAACCCCTATATGGACAGTCCTTAATTATATGGTATATGTGTGACGTATATTTCCAAAATGTCCTTTCTCGAGTCGTTGATCCAGTATATGGTGTTGAAGACAGTTGACGATAGCTGCTTCCATTTGTATATAATAGCTATTATTTCCATAATATATTAACTACCAATATTATATCGATGAATTTGCAATTTTGAACATATTCAAGGTAACTCTAACTTAGAGCAAACGTCAGGCTCATACTAGCTTCAACGCGTTGTCTCATTAACTTAAATTTATATTGTCTATAAATTTGCTCTAAACTTGTTCTTATCCGGAAAAACTACATTGTTTTTGCGATATAATTCGACATTTTTTACTGATTTCCACCTACAAATTGGAATAAAATATTTGTTCAGAACGCAGGAAATCGTGTCTACGAGGTCTTAGATTTCAAAATTTCCCAGAGGAGGATTCCCCCGGACCCCCTGCGAATGGGTGTCCTACTGCATCAGTCGTCCTATTCTGCTGGATCTGCCCCTGTGTACATGAGTTCAGTAAAAATATGAAACGTTATTTACGCAAGTTGAACTGTGCGGCTACTTATGCGCAAGTTATTGCATTTTTTGTATTATAAGAATAGGTAATAGATAAAATTTTCAAACGCTCTCTGGTTAAAAATATTTATTTTTCACAAGCTTTCGGCTGCCAGTCTGCAGCCTTCGACGGGTAGTTAATAATGAAAATACAATTACATATAATCACAATAGAAGTGTTGTATAGTGACTTCCTATACGTATGCAAATGTTAATAGGTAAAAAAGTATATATAAATTAGAGTTTCTTAACTAAGAAGCGATATTGCTCTGGCAAATGTTTTGAGTTATTGTCTGCATTCTCCGTAATTGCGGTGTGCCAGGATTCTAAAATAGCCCTGCGCTGATAGTTGCCTTTATCAATTATCTTGCCGTTTTTTAAATCTATCAGGTGGTCATGTGTCCAAGCATGGTTTGCGATATTTGATCCACTTTTGCATTTCTCGACATTTCTCTTATGTTCCTTTCCCCTGGTGTTAAAGGATCTTCCTGTTTCGCCAATATAGTTCATTATCATTACTAACTACCCGCCGAAGGCTGCAGACTGGCAGCCGAAAGCTTGTGAAAAATAAATATTTTAACCAGAGAACGTTTGAAAATTTAATCATGAATCCTGGTTTCGCCTCATGTAACATATTTAAAGGTAATGGATAATGAATCAAAACTAACAAAGCGCGGACGCTTGATAAATATATGACTATATTGATTAAATTTAATAATTCATTAATTCACACCAACGAACATATGAAAGATAAACTGTCTTGATCAGCTTCCACTCAAAATTTTCATTATGATACTAACGACACCACCCAAGTCTGTGAATCCTATCCCTAATAATTTTAGCACCTAAGAGTTTTAGCACTGACAGCACTGTGTACGTAATTTCTAAAAACTAAAGGCAGTATGACATGAACTCTCATGCGCAGTACTCAATGTAACTGAAAGTCAGAGAACAAGTTTCTGCTCAATTTCCAATTAGTGTAATTAGATATAAAATATTTTTTTCTTATAAAAGGTGGTCATTAGTATGTGTGTACATATTTTGTTTATTGAATTGTGTTTGCCATTCAACTTATTGGAGCAGCACACGTAATTTTTCAATTAACTTTTCGATTTAGAATTAGGGGGGAGAGGGGAGTGAGAGGTCGGTCTGAATTTATGAGTCGGTCTCATTTCGTAACTTCACCCCCCCCCCCTGCCAAAATCGATATGTACGCCCCTGTAGGTACATTTTCGTTTTAATGATAAAACTGTTACTGCATTGTGGGATACTGGTTCTCAAGTTTCAATTGTATCTGAAGAATTCCTCAATAATCAGTTTCCAACAGCCAGCATAAGAGATATAAAAAAAACCTTGGGTGTGAATGGCACAGTAAATTTGCAAGCAGCTAACAGCTCGTCAATTCCCTACAGTGGGTGGGTAGAGATTAAAGTACGACTAGAAGGTACTGACAACCAGGAAATTGTGGTACCATTCCCAATAACAAACAATAACATTGGACCTCCTATTATTGGTTATAGGGTTAATTGTGAAACAAGCAACTGAAAATGGTAATGCTGATCATTTTGGGGACTGTATGATCGCAAGTTTTGGAGAATGCAAACGAAGTTCGCTTCCGCTCTGCATCGCAATGCTTACAGGTAGCAACAACCAATAAAATCAGGTTTCATCCAGTTCAAACAATCAAATTACTGTCTAATATTAACAGCATTGTTGATAATTGTTTGAACAACTAAAAAAAAGTTGTTCATTTATCAATACTTGTTCTCACTTGTCATAACAATATTGTTTTGGCATGATGTTTCAACAGTGCTGAACAACATTGTTCTGACAACATTTAGCAAGCTTGTTTCATCAACTATTGTCGGCCCTTGTTCCAACAACTATTGTTCATTCATCAACATGCAGCGAACAATGTTGATGAAACAATGTTGATGAAACAATATTGATCAACATTGTCATTTCAACAATGTTGTTCAACCTTGATAACAGTATTGTTCAAGCATTGTTCAGCAAATAATATTGATCAACCTGATCAATTTTTACACATGTATATGCACCTTCGGAGTCACATTGATGTTTAAATTTCTGACAGTCGCAATGTGTACCAGGCAAATCCTCAACCCTTGCCCTCACCTAGCCTCCTCCGCAGGTAACTCTTCGTAAACGCCAGAATTGTGCAATACTTGGCAAAAATTGCGCAATAGCTTGGGAGTCAAAACTTCCGTGAGTTGCCTGCCAAAAATCGACATGTCCGCTCGTGGCTTTGGGCGGCTTTGGGCGGTGACAAAACGCGATTTTCGTGTAGGACTGTGGGTGGGTAGGTAGCCTGCGTGGCCGGCCCTCGTTGGAGGGGAAAAGAAGAACAGGGAAAGAGGGCCTGCAAGAAAACCCAGCTTTCATGACTAAACGCCGTTCAATTTTTGAACGTAGAATTTGATTGGTCAACACCAATAATTAATTGACATGTTTACGCACACAGGAATATTTTTATTACATTTCTTCGTCTTGATTGACATGTTTATGCACAAGCGAAACATTTCCTTCGGTTTGGGGTTTCCCCTATAGTCCAGCTGCATTTGTATTGGTCAATATTTGTATTAGGGCGTTTAGTCACGAAAGCTAGGTTTTCTTGCAGGCCCTCTTTCCATGTTCTTCTTTTCCCCTCCAACGAGGGCCGGCCACGCAGGCTAGTGGGTAGGTGGAGAAGAAAATATGGCGGATTTTATAGAGTGGGAATTAGATTGGACAAAAGAATTCAGATTTTTACGTGTTTTGAAGACGAGTTTAAACGTAGATATTCAAAGAAATAGATGTGGAAGTTTCCCTAAAACTATCAAAGATGGACAACGATATAATGAATATGTTTCATGGTTGTCTGATACAAGTTCTGAATTTATGAACAAAAATCATTGTATTTGACTTTGAATTGTTTCAATTAGCTAACAAATTTATTCTCCATGAACATATTATTATACTACATAAGATCTAATATATATGTAGATGTAAATTAATTGGCAAAATATTGTTGGACTTTAATCTTTATATGAAATCAAATGCTGATCAATGTACAATTATTCATGTTGTGATCATGTGATGTTGTCTAAGTTGCCAGACTTGCTATATCAGAGAAATGACTTCTACAGACTGTTTAAGTTTGTGATACTATTTAAATTATCTTCTTGATATAATGATATTTATTGCTAAAATCTAATCATCTATCTTTTGTTCCAATGCAACTTTACATGTTTTAATTTTGTACAGTATGCTATAGATTTAAGAGCTTAAATTTCTTATGGCTTCTCATTTGTATACATAAACGTTGCAATGCACTTCTCAATAAATAATATAACCTGTCCATTCTGTTGTCAAGAGAAACAATATTTTGTCCAAAGTGTTAATTATGACTTATTTATACTAACAACTGGTTATACTGTATTATGCAAAAATTCAATTTACTGGCTACACCTGGATATGTTTTTGTTTCCAATAACAGATGATTTTACTTATCAAGTGGAAGTGGTTGGGCAAATGGATTTACCACATTGTCTTCCCATGTCTATTGTTAACCATATAGACTTGCTACAAGTTGATTCGCATTAAAAACTGTCCTAAAGTATAATGACTGGGTTAATAAAATGGTTTAATTAAATGGGAAAATGAAATGAAAATGGTAATATCTGTAGATATGTTTTGCATGGCAGAGAATCCTTGTAAAATGTGTTGGATTAATTGGCATGAAATACTCTTAGTCTAGCTACCAGCTGCCTTGTTTGACTCAAGTGAGACATTGGCTGGAAGAGCTGAAATGTCAAATTGTTTCAAAATTAAGCCATTAAGGACATTTTTATGAAGTCGGTCCAGCCTGTCTAACTGGTTTCATATAAGCAGCTCCAGCTACTCATTTCATAATCTCAGCTCAATTGGAAAGTACTTGGGTCCATTACTTTGACAGATGCCATTTCTTCCAGAATTATTACTTAAAGGCATACCCAAACATATTGAGTTTAGTCAGGGCTGCAACACTATAATCCAACCAAAAGTTATTTGCATTCGATTGATACATAATGAAATACAGTACTAATCTATAATTATGTGCAATATTTGGGCAACTGTGTGAAGGTGTAAATTAACAAATGTCAAAATTGTAGTATTAGCAGTAGCTCTTTATTAAAATTGCTAACTTCTTTAGCAACAATCTTAATGATTCCAGTTTATAATTTGTATTTTGGGTATAATCAGGGGCGGACTGGCAGCTTTTTGGGCCTCGGTCAGGAATAAAATCTGGGCCCATGTATTAGTGAATAGTCATAGCTATGCTTAAGGTGAATTTTCAGCAAGTTGGACGTAGGAAGCTTGTTAAACTTAGGGAGGCCGAATCCCACGAGGCGCCACCATGACCTGAGTGGGAAAATTGTTAAAATTTGGAGTCTCTAGATTGTCGGAAATGGCATTTTCATTCTCTACCTCTTTAGTTAGGCCCTTTCAATAATTCTTTCATTATGATTTGTGAGTCTATGCTATTTGCTGCAATTCTTTTTATAAAATATTGGGGCCCCCTGCTTCCAGCTAGCCCTGTTAAGCAAAAGGAAATATTCTAAATCTGTCCTTGCAGTAATTCCGGGCCCCTAAAAGTTCTCCGGGCCTCGTCCGATCGCTCAGTCCGCCCCTGGCTCTAATGATTAACTAGTGTTTACTGCTTAATCTATTGAAGGCCATAGTGACCCAATGCAAATGGACCCTCACTCAAAACATATTAATACTGATAGTAAGATAGTTTGCTCTATATTATCTGTTCACTCTTTTCAGTACAGAACTTTATCAAAACCTGTCAGAGACCCTGGTCTTTGTTACATTGTTTGATTTGTTTCTTAAAATAACTGGCGGTCAAACTTCCAGAGATATCATCACATAGTGACATAAAATTGTATCAAAACCACAGTTCAAACACAGGAATATGAAATGACATCTTCCCCTCCAGGCTTTACACAAGATTTTAAACCATATTCATGTCTCTCTATCACGCTGCTTTTAAAAAGATAATATAGCATACTGTACAGATTAAATATCTCTTCGTTGATTTGGACCAGAGACCTCAAGCAATTCTGTTAATACTAGTTACATCATTACAATTTGTCAATCTAATTGTAAACATTCCAAAACTTGATTGTGTTCGATTCGGCAACTCTCCGCGATTTTATTTCAGATCAGCTCCAATTATCCCTCACTATCCACTGTTACTCCCTCATGCCTATGAAATGATTGCGTAATTCTGCCGTTTTCCACCAAGTTGCCTGCGGAGGAGGCTAGCCCTCACCCACAGGCAGCCCAAGCTCACATTGTTGCTATAGTAATATTTTTTTTATTAATAATTTTTTATTATTGCTGTTTGTATATTATGGTATATTATGTGTATGTGTTATATCTGTTATGCTATTTGCCAGAAATGGTATGATGGAATTAAATATATATTTATTATTGATGGTTAGGGTACTTCATATTAGCAAATTATAGTGGAGTTAATAGTCAAATATAAATTGTCAGAAAATTGCTAAAATATTGTGTCAAATGAAGAAATAAAGTTACTTACTTCTACTACAAGTTGCAATCGACTTTTCGGTGTTGACTTGGTGTGATTTTAAATCCACTTTGAGGGGATGGTATTCTATGTAATATTAAGGAGAAGGCAGGTAAATATAGCTCCAACGAACTCGCATCGGCTTCACAAATCCTTCTCGCGTCGCATAATAATGCATCGAATCGCCAAAAAAACAACAGATCCATAAAGCCCATTACATTTCACATCACATTCATCGTCTTCAGCAAACACAAGAGATTTTTTGTCGGTGAAAATCCATAATTTGTTCGATTTTCTGACAATCTCAGGCTCCGTGGCTGTCGATACCCGGGGATATTCAGTTGAGAGCTCGCGAGTTCGATTTACACTCTCTATTGTTATTGGTTCATTACGTTGTTGACGCGTGAACGCGATTCGAATCAACCAATAACAATAAAGAGTGTAATTCGAACTCGCGAGCTCTCAACTGAATATCCCCGGGTATCGACAGCCACGGAGCCTGAGATTGTCAGAAAATCGAACAAATTATGGATTTTCACCGACAAAAAATCTCTTGTGTTTACTGAAGACGATGAATGTGATGTGAAATGTAATGGGCTTTATGGATCTGTTGTTTTTTTGGCGATTCGATGCATTATTATGCGACGCGAGAAGGATTTGTGAAGCCGATGCGAGTTCGTTGGAGCTATATTTACCTGCCTTCTCCTTAATATTACATAGAATACCATCCCCTCAAAGTGGATTTAAAATCACACCAAGTCAACACCGAAAAGTCGATTGCAACTTATAGTAGAAGTAAGTAACTTTATTTCTACATTTGACACAATATTTTAGCCATTTTTTGACAATATATATTCGACTATCAAGTCTACTATAATTTTCTAATATGAAGTACCCTAACCATCAATAATAAATATATATTTAATTCCATCATACCATTTCTGGCAAATAGCATAACAGATATAACACATACACATAATATACCATAATATACAAACAGCAATAATAAAAAATTATTAATAAAAAAAATATTACTATAGCAACAATGTGAGCTTGGGCTGCCTGTGCGGCTGTGCCTCACCCTACTTTCCCAGGGATTTACATCTCTAGGTGATAATGTATCAGCAAAAATGAAAACACGAACAATAATGGTGAGTACAGTGAAAGAAAGCCATTAGCAACTGGTCATACTATGAAAATCTTAATGCTGTACATTACTCAAACCTCTATACAAATGTATTGCCTTTAGACTATCTTAGTGCACATTTATTAGCATATTGTCCCTTATTTGGATTTTATCAACTTGAATAGTTAAATGTACGTATGACAAGGGGCCTAGCTTGCTCGCTGCCTTGCAGTCATGTATAATATTTACGGTTTATATGCCAATATTTAAATCGCAACACTTACCAGGGTACTTGGTGCTGGTGGTTGAACAATTCTGCAGTTTCAAAGTCTACCATTTGAAGAAAACACACATTTTTAAGCACTCTTCCTCGAACACTACCAAATTTATACAATTATCTATTTTTTCCTGTCACAATGATCACATGACCCAGATTTAAGCTATTAGTCCAGTTAAATATGAAGATCAGTTGATGACATAATTGTGATAAAAGGGTACTTTATTCAATTTTATACGGTTGTAGATCGTTTGCCTGGTCGAAGATCATAAATATGCGTTTCTTCAATCGACTAATAATGGAAGACTTTGAAACAGCAAAATTGGTCAACAATCAAGAACAAGTATCCTAGTAAGTGTTGCACATCTATAAATATTTATTTTGCCAATACTTCATAGCCTAATAGCCTTGCCTTTATAATTGTTTACATTTTCGGATTTTCCTGGCAGACTAATTCCCATGTATTTGTGCTTCTAGAACGCATACCACAATAGCGAGGCTCTTTTGGGTTCTTTCATTTTATTTTTTTATTTTTTTTCCTGGGAGGAAAATGTAAACAAGTGTAAAGGTACATTTACACCTGCCTCGTACCCAGGCGCTATGACGTTGCGTGGTCGTTGCGTTTCTCCCACGCGCGTTACCCCGCGCGCTCCACACGCAACGGCGTAGCAAGCAAAGCGCCTGGGTATGAGGCAGCGTTTACACCACAGACAATCTCGTTACGAGATTGCACCACAGAGTGATTAAATACAGAGGCGTATCTTCATGTCGGCACCTTTGATGTCGGTGTAAGGGCCAGAGCTCTCACTTCTAAGGATTTTTCCTTAGAAATAGGAATTTTGCAAAGTTTTAAGGATTTTTTTAAGGAATTCCATTTTCAAGGAATTTTCTAAGAATTTTTTAAGATTTCGACCAAGGCCTTCAAAATATTAATATTGTCAGAAAAACGAGTATCCTTTGATTCTTATATGCATTTTAGTAACAATTGGCCATGTCGCGTTTTTGATAACAAGTATGTTAATTGGACTAGTATCCCAAAGCCCAAAGGTGAGGATTCGATTCCCACTGTGGTCAGGCTAATTTTTCAACCTTCCCCGGTGTGGATACACACTCAGAGTAACACCAGAAACATCATATTTAATAATTAATATTTACTGTCGTCTGTCGCTTATTAAGCGCAAAAGATGCTTTTTGTAAAGGACTAAAACAATAAAACCAGGATTACGGCTGATCTTGGCCTTATGGGGTACTTACAAGGATAAACAAGTCATTTAAGGAATTTTGGGGAAATCTGAGGAATTTTGGAGCTCACACTAAGGAATATCAAAATTTGGTTGTGAGAGCACTGGTAAGGGCTTTTTTGGTAAAATCTGCGATGTTCTTAGCCAGTCCGGTATGTTTGAGCGTTCAGCATGAATTTTTTACGTAAACTGCGCATGTGCAGTTACTGGCTAAGAACATGGCGGCCAGACATGCGCAGTAAAAAACGCCTTACAGTTTTTTCGCTAAGATACGCCTCTGTATGTAATTACTCTGTGTTTACACGCTGCGATTTGTCGGGCCTATTTCAGATGCACGTTAATGATATTTGAAAAATATGTGGCAAACGTCATCTGACAACATCACCAACTGAAAATATTCGTCATTAACATTCAGAGAAACCTAAAATCTGGCCGACAAATCGCACCATGTAAACTTACCTTAATGGTCTATAGTTGGTAAGATCTATGCTTCGGATGTACTGTAATAGACTAAATGCATAACTAATATCATATTTACTCGTTTAAACGCCACCCCAGATTAAGCAGTGACGTAGTTGGAGTTGTCGGCCCCCCTATGAAATGGTTGGATTAATCCCCGAGCCGGCGCGAAGCGCCGTGCGAGGGTAGTAATTCCGCTCGGATATTTACACCTGAGTATGTGAAAACATTGTGGAATGCAAAGTTGTCCGCCATTTTATTTTGTCATGGACTCGACGGTTTTGTAAGTTATGCGCATGCGCGAGTTGAAGCCGAGAGAAGACTTCCTTTTTGCAAACATTTTTCAAAAATAGTTTTGCAATCATTTTATAAGCAAGTCTCTATGTAAGTAAGTTTATATGTTAAGTCTCCAAAACAAGATAAATGAAAATTATTTAGAGCACAAATTAACAAGAGGAAAAACAGTCGAAAGACCGAAAAAGGAGCGTTTTAAACGGGCAAGTGTCTATTTAGACTTGGATCAAGTCCGCCTCTCTAGAGTCCGAGTCGCGAAGCGACGAGATCGAGCGCGCCGCGAAGCGGCGCGCGAGGTGTCCCGCGTTATTGCACCTCGCGCGCCGCTTCTCGGCGCGCTCGATCCCTCGGACTCTAGAGAGACGGACTTGATCCAAGTCTAGTGTCTATTTTGCATGCTTGCTTTGCCGATTTATAGCATGCAGTATAGTTTGTGAATTTGAAAATGTGTAGAGCATTCTGTGTGGTCAATACAACATTGATTGAGTTCCAAATTAAAAGGAAAGCGAAATCATTTCACGAGAGAATAATCTGATTTCATTTCAAAAACTAATTTATAGGTAAAAGGCAGTTTAGTTTTATATCTCGAACGTGCGGTGCCAGTGTGGGTAGAGTGTAGCAAATATTCGGCGGTTGACTGTTGTGTAAAACTACCTGAAAAATACAATAAGAACTTCGACGTTTCGAGCGAAGGCCCTTCGTCTGGAAGTTAGTAGAATGGGTCGAGGAAAAACATGTGCTTTTATAGTGAATACAAAAGCGATCACGTGATAACAATAAACCAATCAGATGGATTTAATCAAAACAAACTATAAACAGAATATGGAAATCACATCACAAAATATATTAGCATATAGAGTATGGAGCAGCAAACAGAGCAGCAAACAAAGACAGAAATTAAGGAACTATATATTAGAGGAGGTGAGATGTAGAGTATCTGCTGATGGCAGGCATAAACAGATAGGAGTTAAATGTAAGAGAGGCGCTCATTAATGCCGAGAGGATGAATGGTGCCAAGTTGGGAAATGAGACGCATTTCTTGCCTTTTGCGGCTATCATTACTACCAGAAATGGGACACAGAACTCGAATTTTCATATCTGAAACAATGTGATTGCCAGTGTTGAAATGTCTGGCAACAAGTTGTTTAGCATCATTGTTTACGACAGCACGACGATGCTCACCAAACCTTATCCTTAAATATCTACCAGTTTCACCAATATAGAGCATCCCACATTTACTGCAAGAAATACAGTAGATGAGATGACAGGAGGTGCACGTGAAATGGTGCTTAATGGTGTACTTAGATTTTGGTGCCGAAATTGTAGTGGAAGAATCTATATACTTACAGGTTTTACACAGCTTCACGCCACAAGGAAACGTGCCATTAGGTGACAACGAGTCCTGTGGTAGAGAGCTGTGTACTAGGGTTTCACGGATATTTTTACTATGTCGAAACGAGACTAAGGGATTATTGGTGAAACTGGAAGATGTTTCAGGGTCGTTTTTCAAGATATGAAAATTCTTCCTAATGATATCCCTTACTTTGAAATTGAAGGGATGGTAACTGAGAACTAGGGGTATTTTGTTGTTAGGAACATTAGACACAGGATCTCTAAGGGTTTCGGATCGGGGAATATTAGAGGCCTTCGAAAAGGCAGTATCTAAGAGAGGGGTTGGATATAACCGCGTTGGAAAAAAAGTTTCTCATTTCCTGACTTTTGCTATGGAAGTCCTCATCTAGTTTAGATCATCGAGTTTAGTTTTATAGACTTTTCGAAACGTTTTAGTGAACGGAAAGTTGCATTTAACATTAATTTGAAGCTTATAGAATGCATAAGAACATACCTACACCATATATCTCAGATTTCCATGGCTAAAACAACTAATATTTTTATTATTTTTGCAGCTTTTGTAACCTGCTTAACTGTTTTGTACTCCAGAAAAGAAATTTATATTATTAAGCGTGTTGCGATGGCTACTGTGCTTCCTCTTCTTGAGACAAAATTTCCATTTTTTATTCTTTCAAAAATTCCTAAACCAAAATAAATGTCCCGAAATATTAAAGGATTACCGAATGGTTTTCCGTGCAGGATTGCGTGATCCTAACACGCGGGATGTTGCGAGACTTTCTGAAAGCGTAAAAAAATACGAGCCGATAGGCGAGTAATTTTTAGCTTTCAGAAAGTCGAGCAACATCCCAAGTGTTAGAATCACACAATCCTGCACGGAAAACCATTTGGTAATTATTTTATAAAATAACGACAAAGAAACAACGGTAAAACTTTATTTCATTTTCGACTAACTTGTCAACGTCTTCCTCTGTTGCTAGAGCGAACCTCCGTTCCTTATTTTCCTTCATTTCCTTCTCGTTCGACATATTTTAATTGTCAAATTTTAATTCAGGAGTTGAAAAAATTTGCTTTTCCCGACATTTTAAAAACCCCGCGAAGCGCCTAAAATTTCCGTGGATGATTGTCTCATCCTGCACGGATATTGACCAATCACAGCTCGCGTAGTAAACAATTTATTTTACACTCTTTCCAAACTATTACAGTAATGATCAAAATTTTAATGGCGCATTTAAAATGAAGGAAAACACAGTGATTACGTCGAGTAAAACATTTCATATGGCGATAGCCTTTGAGTGCGTCGTGAAGAGGGGTGTGAGCCGGGGATCCAATTCTGTTTTCCAAGCCCAAAATTTTGTTTTGAACCCAGATATCCGACTCGTCTACAACCTTTGCATAGCAGATTTTGTGATGAAAAAGCTTAGTAATAGTAATGTTTTGGAATGTAGTGTCTGTCAATGTTCAGGTGGGGCGAGGGGTTACTGCAAGCATGTATTTCTAGTAGATTAATGTCCTTGGCCTATGGCCATTAGCTCCACAATTTTTCATATTAAAATGTTTGTAATTATGCTCACAGACAAGGAAACACACACAAAAAACAAACTGAGGTGAAAACATAACATCTTTGCAGAGGTAAATGACATTTGATATTTTCATTTCAATATTGGTTTATCGATACCGCAACAGCCTAGTGGCACAAAAGTTGAGTGTGGCCAGGTTGTGCACCTCTACTATTGTACTATAGGCCTTAAATTGGAGAAAAAAACAAATGTCCCTACGGCTACCATCACAAAATTTCGTTGCCACCATCCCTTCTTTTTAAAATAGATTGCATAATTATACATGTACAGTAGCTGGAATATGTTGAACTGCAACATACAAATTTCTTGTCAATCCGTAAGCAGCAATGCATCCAAGGTCAACCTAGTATGTAGTTTGTTTTTTAATCTATTTTGTATTGTGCTTGTGAAAGGGAAATTTGTGAACATTAATGAGTTTAATAACTTGAATTCTCAGAAAGTCTAATCATTTAAGTTAACTTTTATTGATTGCCAAATTTTCGTTACACACACTACCAGAATACAGTCATTTTTTATTACTGTTTATTATATGGTATTACGTTATCATTCAATCATGCCAAAATGGGGCTGGGGGAGGTACAGCAATTTATTACTAATTACAGTCGTTGCATAAATTAAATTGACTTTATCCATGACTTTAAGGCATTATACCGTACCAATGGACGAATTGAAATATTACAACTTAAATCAACTGCTTTTTTATGTATGTATGTTTTAATTATCCATCTTTGGCAAATAGAAATACAACGGATTTAGAAGAATTTAAATATAAGAATATATATACATCAAATACATACATCAAGAGTAATAGTTCACTAAAAATACAATTAAAATAAAGCCTAGAACTATTAGTATAAAGTAATAAAAATTAATTTAATCAGAAGTTAGTTGATGTACACGCCCTTGGAAAAAAGGACGTACTATGTCTGTCTGTTTTTGATATCAGTCTTGGTGCTGCCATTTGTCCTCCTTAACTCGTAAATTTGATTCTTATCACTGGCTAGGAAACGATTACACGGGTTGTTGGGGACTTCCAGGATCCTTTTCAGCTCGTTTAGCGTTGCTGTTTCCCTTCTTTCTTTCAGGATAGGGAGGGTGTCTTTTTCCAAACCTAAAATTTTCAGGCTTCTTTGTTGAACCCGTTCTATTCTGCTTCAAGATATTTAGGGATTCCACCCCACACTGGCGAGGCACATTCGAGTATTGGCCCTATCTTTGTCGTGTATGTTCGTAATCCAATATCTGGTGGTAGGAAGATTTCCTACATTCTCTGAGAAGGAATAATAACTTATTTGCTCTTTTTGTTATTTTACGAAGATGGGTGTTCCACTTTAAATCGTTTTGGACCCATACACCGAGAAGGTTGAAGGTATTTGCTCTTTCTAATTCAATGCTGTCAATTTGTACACGTGGGTGTTCAGTAGAGGATTGGGAAAAAATGATCCACATGTCCTTTGTTTTCTTTGGGTTACCATCATTTTATTTTCATTGGCCCATTTCAGCACTTCATTTGTCGATAAAAACTTCACCAAGAGTGCAGTCATCTGCATACTTGTGTGTATTTGTAAGGTGGTTGTTTGTTAGTGGGTCTTCCAGATCATTGATATGAATGTTAAACAAAGTTGGGGAAATAACGGAGCCTTGCGGGACTCCAGCTAGACAGGGGGCGCTTGAAGACATTACACCGTGTAGATTCACATGTTGAGTCCGATCTGTAAGGAAGCACTTTACCCATGACCAGAAAGCCTTTGAAACATTCATTTCCGCTAATTTTGTCAATAAAATTCCATGGTCGACAAGGTCGAAAGCTTTCCGAAAGTCCAAAAACATAATACGAACCCCCTTTCTTCCAGTATTGGAGTTGTCTATCACATCATACCAATTCTGGGTCATCAAAGTCAGAGCTGAAACAGTAGATCGGCTTTTAGAAAAGGCATGTTGGTTGTCCTTTATTTCCAAATCATTAAAATTGAGTTCCAATTGTATTTTCTCTGTTATCTTTGCGAGATGGGGAAGCACGGAAATTTGCCTGAAATCGTTGTTTATATCTTTTGGTTGATGTATCTTTGGCACCGGAGTTGTAATTGCATGCTTGTACGCAATATGGTACTTGGATTGAGTAATGCTGCTTGTTATGATACTGTGTATCGCAGGTGTAAGATCATCACAGTAAAGCTTTAGAAACCAGGCAGGAATTCTATCTATTCCTGTTGCTTTCCTCGGATTAAGGTGCTTAAGGCGGGATCGTACCTGTCCTAAAGAGGGTAGTGGTGGCGGTACATCTCTTAGTAAGTGGCTAACTTCGTTAATGTCCGGGAGGTCAACAATGACATCTTTCCATGGGCTAGTAAAAGCAGTTTGTAGGTCTTCAACGACCTCAGACAATTATCCTCAGAAGGAGTTTGTAAAGAATTTTGATTCGATTCAGCTCCCAGGAAAGTATAGACAATTTTGTACCATTTTGCAGGATCTTTTTGGCGGAGATCTCTTCCTTCGGTGCGATAGTATGCTTCTTTTGCATTTCGAATGAGCTTAAAGACCTTTTTACATAATTGGTCGTACTTGTTTTGGTCACCCCGACTGAATGCTTTTTGCCTTGCTTTAATCTGCGCCTTTATATTTGGGGTAATCCATGGTTTATCTGAAGGATGCATTCGGATTGTCACCTCTGGCATTGCTTTATCTGGCAGTCAAATAACCGTTCTATTAAATATTTCGACTTTATCGTCCACATCCGTTGCCATAACAAGATTGTCCCAGTTTTTGAGGGCAACAATTCTACTCAATTTTTGTTTGTTTTCAGGTTTATGTAGCCTGACTTTTATGGAAGTAGAGGGAAATTTGTTTACAATTTTTGGGTTTAACAGCAAACATTGATGGTCAGAACGACCCAAGGGAGGTAGATGTTGGACTGGTAAATAGAGGTTGGCCATGTTAGTTAAAATCTGGTCTAAGATGTTATTCCCTCTCGTGGGCGAAGAGACCATTTTTTAAAGATTGAAGCGATTACATAGACGGCTTAAGTTTAGTTTGTTAAAGTCTCCAGCAATAATTATCCCAGTCGAAGGACGAGCATGGAGGACGAGCATTGGCCAGTCCATCTGTGAGATAATTTAACATTTCGTGTTCTTTTTCAGCAGACTGCCCCGGAAGATAATAAACAGTGACCACAATGGTGGCACGAAAGGGTCTAGGTGTACGATGGGGTTTAATGAGCAGCCATTATCGATGTACGCTAGCACTCCACCCCCTGGGGTTTGTCGATCAAGACGAAAAATAAGATAGTTGTCACCAATATTTATTACACTATTCGGAACGTCGTCTGATAGCCAAGATTCTACTATCAAATTTACGGAGGGGCGATTATTTGAGACAACAGCAGATAGTTCAGTCACCTTATTTGTAATGTGGCAAACATTAGATACGAAGAAAGAAGGGCTTTTCTTATTTTCCTTATTTTGATGTATGTTTGTGTTGATTCCAATGCAATTGGACTTCACATGTCTACGGCATTTCGGCTTAGCAAGTGCTCTTACGTAATTATTGCGATTTAGTTGAACAACAGAGATAGTGTAGACTCTTGGAGTTATCTCTAGCGGTTTTGTGACAGGGGTCTCTGGGGTTACGACAATATGCGATGGACAAGATCCAGATAATTCAGCCAGTCTTTCTGGCTGGTTCGTTACCGAAAAAACTTATTCTGGCTGTTTTTCCCCGTTTCATTCTTTGGAGCCAGACGTGGGCACGGCGTATGCGTAGGAATATTATCCTTTGCCATAAGTAAATCAATTAAAGGTGATGTAAAGTCCCGCTATATTTAAAAAAATATGATGTGTGTTTTTTAAATAAATACAGATTCGAGTTCCTGATTTAGAAGATGTCGAATTTTAGTCGAAACAACGAGAAATTTGGGCATTTGGACCCCCCCCATAGCACATGCGCAGAATGGACTTTACATGGTCTTTAAAGGGAGGTGACCTATCCATTCGTTATATTGGTTAATCTTTCCCGTTTCATTTTTCGAAGCCGAACGTGAGCACGGCGTTTGCATAAGAGTATTGTCTTTTGCCATATAGGTAAATCAATTAAAAGGAGGTGACCCAACCATTCCTGAGGATGGGCCCGAACATATATTGATAATACATTTCCGTCGGTTTCATTTTGACTCGTTGCATTTGGTTTTACAAGATTACACGATCTGCGTGTTTCACATGTACTGTGCCATCATAATTGTGATCGGGCGTTTGTCTCAGTTGACTGGGTTTAACAGACTCGTGACTTACGTTTAGATGCTGGAGATTAACAACTTCTTGCTGCTGGCTTAGGGGACTATGTTTTACACGGCAGTTTTTATTGTGATCTGGTAGTTGATTAAATTGTCGTTGGCCTTGATTAGCAGATTTTAGATTGATATGATTTGCACTTAATTTCGAGTAAATATCAGCTTGCTTCGGCTAATTTGCCTTTGTGTTTGGCAGTTTCTATTGTATTTAAGCTGCTGATTCCTTTGACTTTGATTTGCATATTCTAATTCATCATTTATTTGAGCTTTTGAAAACTTTGAGGCAATTTGATTAAGTTTTTCCTCTTGAGTGATTTCTATTTTGGTTGTTCTTTCCAAGTTTTTGTCTAACTTAGCTCTTAGTGAGTTAATTTCCTCTTTAAGACTCTCAACATTTAACTCTAGTTTCCTATTTCTAATTCTTTCCACGTTGTTGTCAACAGGGGGCAGGTACCTGTTAACGGGAATTTGCTAAGGATTGAAGGGAATCTACTCTGCTCTGTAAAACCTCAATGTCTAAATTTATGGCCTGAAGCGCTCTTTGAACACATTATCGTTGCACGAACAATTACAACTGCCATTTGGCTTGCCATCAGTTGGAGTATATGAATTATTCGCATTTATTCCATGTGAAGTGTCTAAAGTACTTACCAACAGTTCTTTAAACGAAGCGTCATCCTTTCCTTGAAAGAGCAAGGACTTTTGTTTACCGTAGTACCATACTGCAACTAAATCCAGGCTTGAGCAAGTAAACTTTTTTGATTTACCCCCTGGCGACGTCCACTTGCCATTCAAACCGACACCGTTTTCGATAAAATCCTTCAGTGAATCAAAGTCTTGCGTCCGTTTTATTCGGGTTCCATCATATACTAAATAGGCGCAATCCTTAAGCGACTTTATTGCTTTCAGATCCACATTAAAGTGACTAAAACGTTCACATTTAGCAGAGCTAGATGAGACACAATTTGCCGCCATTTTGGCTGAGCACATGCGTTGGCCTATTAATGAGAGGAATAGGTGTGAATCCAAATAGTTCTTTTCCAATGTGTCTTTCATATGCATGTTTGGCCTGCAGCAAGCCACTCGTGTTGGCCTCAATATAAAATGCCTGGTGTCTTTGTTGACTTGTGAATTGTGATATGGCCTACAGTAGCTTGGTGGATATAATCCAGACCCGGTTATCCACCTATGAGATTCCTTGTTATACTGGTATACTGCCCAGAGCCATGGCACTAAAAATTTGTTACCAGACTCAGCAGCCACCTACAGTAAACCAATTGCCTATATATCCCTGATCAAACCGGTACAGGAGCCCCCTATTCGTATCATTAGAACATGAAATACCCTCCAGTAAAATATTTGCTGACATATCCAGGACCATGAAACCCATTGAGGAGCAGAGGGTGCAACCTGCCCTGTTCCTAATATGACAAGTCTGCACCACAAGTAGTGGTGAAAGTTTATAGTTGCCTCCTTCTCAATGGGACCTAACACCTCGACATTGCGTTTTCGGGATTTTCCCTGACATTGATATGAAAATGATTTTTAATCTGGTTAAAATAATATTTCTTATATGCTACTCATTTTTCGCCTGGATATCAGCTCCAATGGTCTCGTAATGGTCTCAAACGTCTCTTCAATTTCAAAGTTGTTCATATCCAAATTCAGCTGTCGTCGTTCTTCAGTTAGAGTTCTTTATAACAGTAACACTACCGCGTCATCTCACCCCATTATCAAACTGATTCATGATGTGGACCTCAACCCTGGTCTAACTCAAAATAACACTGAATCTTTACGTACTAACTCACATTTTCGTTGTTTGAGTTGGAACTGCCGCAGTTTGCTCAGCTTACATAAATTATCTGAAGGAGAATTCATGTCTAACCATCTCAGTCTCCAGGATTTCGTCTATTCCGAGTCACTTGACATAATTTGCCTTACTGAGACCTGGCTGTCCGACAAATATTTGAATAAAGAAATCCTCCCACAAGATTACCATGTCTTCCGCACTGATCGAAAAATTAAAACTGGAGGCGGCGTTCTTATCGCTTCAAAGGATTCTTCCTTTACTGATGCCAAACAAGTGGCCATAAATCAATACTCTGATCTGGAAATTATTTGCGTTGAATGTATTACAGGCAACCGGGGCAAAGATTCACGAACTCTTGTTCTGTGCTGTTACAGACCTCCCAACTCTTCTCAGAAATGGTTTCTCTCGTTTAAAGAATTCCTGGACTAGGCTGGCTATGTTTACGACAAAATAATCATTACTGGTGATTTCAACTTCCCTAGAATCTCATGGTCTGAAACCGTCGCTATGGCCGCCGGAGAACAAGAGTGTCTCTTCTACAATACATTATCTGACCATTATTTGAGTCAACTGATTTTCACTCCAACACGAGAAAGGAACATTCTTGATCTTCTGATTACAAATATGCAGACAACATCAGTAATATTGAGGTCTTAAACCCAAACAAATACAATTTGTTTTCAGATCACAAATGCTTATTCTTTGACTTTAGACAAAAGGTAACCGCTTCTCATAAAATAAGAAGAACAATCTATGATTACCAACGCGCGAATTTTAATGAAATGAATCAGACATTGCAATCGCTAAAATTTGACTGGATGACAAATGATTCGACATCTGATATTAACGATGATTGGATTTCATGGAGAGACAGTTTTCTCGCAATCGCTGATAAGCACTGCATTCCTCAAAAAGCAATAAAAGGAAAACATAACCCACCATGGTTAACAGGTGAAGTTTTTAATGTGCTCAAAAAGAAGGAAACATTACGCCGAAAACTTCAGCGCAGTATTGGCAGTCAAGTCCTAAATTTGATGCGCACTCAAGTCCTCTATTTAAATATCTTAAAATAATAAAGTTTCCCGACCTTGTTACTCTATACATATTACAATTTTTATGCATAAATTTCATAATAATAACTTGCCATGTGCATTTAATAATTTATTTACTCCTGTCAACCAAATACATAACTATAATACTAGATTTAAGGCTGGATATTGTATCTGTTGAGCAGCCAGCGAAGACAAGGTTGTAGACGGGAGAGAATGGCGAGTATTGGGGCTGCGAACTTGTAATGGACGAGGTTCACTTGAAGCGCTGACGGTGTGTACTTCTGTGCCGCTGATGATGTTGGATAGTTGCTTCGAGCGCTTGCTGGTAAACGAATCAACGTAATCATCTAGAGATTTCTCATTACGGTGGCCGGTGACAGATACGATTTGTTCTCGAGGAACATTTGCATCGTCCAACTTTTTCACAACGGTTTTCCTTGCACTGTGGTTGGTAAAACGCTTTCCGCATAGCTCGACTGAAGTCCCACGAACGATTCTCTTCATGATGTCGCCAATTCGGTTGGAGCCCATCTTTTGCTTCTTGTACCAAACTTCTGTTTTGGGTTTTTGAATCACAGCAAGGTATAGTGGACCGGAGCTCCTTAAATCGTCAGGACGATGGGAAAGGTAACTTTTAAATACCGCAACCGGGCATTTGGAATCGTTGGTGGCAAACATTTTGGGGAGCTGCTTTCTTCGCTTCATTCTTAAACCGCCTTGACGAGTTTTGGTTGGCTTTAAGTCGTTGAATTGGACATATTCTACGTTGTTTTCGTCTGTCCCAAAAACGAAATCATCAATATCAGCCAAATCATGCTCTTGTCGTCCGCGAAGTCCCATATGCTGTGTTAAAGTGAACCACAAAGTATGAATCAAGGTTTCAGGGTCGTTTGCGCCAAGCTTTCCTGCTATCCACAGCTCACTCTCGTCAGACCAGGTTAGTGGTTTTGCTGAATTAGGTCTACTGCCTTTTCCTTCCTCTCGTAGTCTTGTTGCTTTTCCTTTAAGTATCATGTTCGATGAGAAAAACTGTGGGTCCCGAGCGATAGACAATTGATAGCCTTTTTCTTTCAGATGTCGATCGATTGATGCTTGCATGACCGCTAAACTTTCAGGCTCGTAGTCTGCGCCGTTTTTCTTCTTGAGTTCAGCATAAAATTACCCAAGGACAGTGTTCAGGTCTGCTGCGGAGAGATTTTCTATGTCTTTGTTTAGCCCAAGAAAGATAGGCATTTACCCATGTTTTTGTTGACTTTTTTGTGTTGCGACATGAAGCTTTATCGTAAAACGAGTCTACTTCATCCAGACTTAGGCGAGGAAATCTTTCGTTTGAATATTCAACAACTGGAATTTCTTGACTTTCCTCAGCAAGTATTTGATCAATTTCCTCTAAGGAAACTTGGTCAAGGTCAAAATTATGAAATTCAAAACTCATTTTTGATTTTTTTTTAAATGTCTGAAAGTTGCTGACGTTTGCTGACGTTGCTCAATTTTTACTAGGGGTATTTGGGAGAAAATACCACATGTGGTATTTTCTCCCAAATACCCATAGTAAAAAGAATTAAGAGAAAATTTTGATGTTCTTAGCCAATCAGAAACGAGGAAAATTGTTAATAATGATATTAGCATCTAAACTGTCCTACTCTATTCCTAAAACCAGGACAAATTATGGAATTTTCAATCTAAGATATCAAGGAGCTAAAATATGGAACTCTCTAGATGAAAAATGTAAGATTATATCTGTTTCCTCGGTAATAAAAATCTAAAAGCTAGTTTGATTAATAGCTATTAAATATTTTTTGCTAATCTGATCAATATTTGGTATTTGATGATCTTCTATGAACCAAATTAATAAAATCTCCTAATGATGTGCAGTAGTTTGTTTTCTCTGTCTGTGTTTTTTCTCTGTCTGTATCATCCACATTGTGCTATTTAATTGCTTATACTGTACTTTCACTATTTATCTGGCTGCCTGGTTTCTAGCCCTCATAATATGGTTATTACAGGTAGCCAGTACCTAATTTAATATCATCTATTTAATTAAATGTTGTTTTTTCTGGGTACAAATAAATTGTTGTCTTGTCTTGTTGTCTAGTACAAGAGTCGTTTCATACAGACTTGTAGTAGTATACTAGTATTTGAAGTTACCTTTGTGACGACTTCCGAACAAAGGAAAGTTTTTTCTTCAGTAAACGAGTAAAGCATGGCGTCAAACATTGAAGATAAACAGTACGGTTTCGATGAACGTAGATTCGAAATGAAAGTCAGTCCTAATTTTTTATGCAGTATTTGTTTAAACGTTCTCAAAGAACCCAAAATGTGTGGAAAGAATGAACATGTGTTTTGTCATGATTGTATTACTCCTCATCTTGCCAACTTTCAAACATGCCCAGAATGTATACAACATCTAACTCCAGAGACCTTGAAATCTCCTCCGCGGTTGTTCTTCAACTGTCTATGTGAACTAAATATTTACTGCAACTACAACAGTCGTGGATGCCTTGCTATTATCGAACTTGGGCATCTTCGAAATCATGAAGATAACTGTGAATTCGCACCAGTGAAGTGCGGAAATAAGGGATGTGAAATGGAAGTTAACAAAAAGGATAAAGATGAACATGAGAAATTCTTCTGTAAAGTTGGAGCGGCAGCTTGTCACAACTGCGAAGATTTAATGTTGAGACAAAAGGTATTGGAGAAGAAATTGGACGAACTGACGCAAAGTCAAAAGAAAGTCCATGCAAAAGTGGATCAAATCAAGGTGAGTTGACAACATCACAACAACGAAAAAGTTAATTGTTGAACGTTGATTGGAGGTGAGGTTTATTCAACTTTGATGTAAAAATATTTGTGTGACGAGCTTCAATCTGTGAGGGTAAGCGAACAGGAAATTTCGTCGCCATTCATTTATCAAGTTGCTCCACATCTACAAGTATATAATAAGCACATCGATAATTCACATATCCACCCCACTAGCAATGTGTGTACATGCATTAGATTCTTTACAACTCTAGAGGACAGTGCTACTTACCAAACCTAGTACTATACAGGGTGTGTCAAGAAAAGTAATCCAATTTTAGCATGTTATCGTCCGTTACGTATTAAGTTTTTAAATATCCGACTTTTCGCTGTCAAATGACAATTTTTTAGGACTTTGCGATAAAAATGGCCAAATATGATCCGATTAAGACTTTCAAATCGATATCATATTTTCTAACTCTGTGGCTATGCATAAAATGTTCGAATTTTCAAACACATAACCCAGTGGGGTTTGCCTATCTGGGCAACTTTAAGCATCGCGAGATTTCTGCAAACCTCCAGTTTCGTGAAATGTTTGAACCATGAAAGTTCGTTGTTGTCGTGCGTTGAACCATCTTTAAATCTGCTAAGTCTTCATAAGAAACCCATACGTTAGTGCATCTTTATTCGCATTCTTTATTCGCATTCTTACGACAATAGTTTTGCGCTTATCCACAAAGGTGGAATATGCAAATTCGACCGGCAATATTTAGTCGGATCGCATTTGGCCATTTCTGTTAACCATGATACAAAAAGGGTAGCATTTGAGAGCTATATTTCAGGAAATTGAAATTGGATTACCTTGTTTGATACTCTCTGTATATATCTCATATGTATTCCTATAATTATATATATATATAGTAACTTAGCAAAAAGTTCGAATGTGCAAGCAGCACAACAATTCTCGATAATTGTTCACAAAGGCCCTTGATCCCCACGTTTTTGGATTCTCTGCATCTTAATCGTTTATGAATTCTTTTGTGGAATTGTTAATTTGCTTTCCCAGTCACGGAATGCCCGAATAGAATTTTACTCCAGATGAAACTATATAGTGAAAACGTCTTGGATACATACGCGTGAAGGATTAGAAAAAGAACCCTATAGGAAATCATGCCCGGCTAATCAATACCGTATAAATATTTCTTCTAAGTGGTTTTTCATTTGTTAATTAAGGAAAATTTTGATGAAATGAAGGGAAATCAAGCAGATATGCAAAGAAATTCAGAAAGGTTAGAAGCCATAATGTGTAAACAGTTCCAGGATCTGAAAGAGATGATTATGGGTCGAGGCCTTGGATTAAGGGCAGATGTCGTTAAAGAGAAAGTGAGTCAAGAGATAATTATAGCAGGAGGTTACAGTGAATCTGGTGAAGCGACCAAGAGTGTAGAAATGTCCAGCCTGCCGGAGATAACTTGGTCGGATATAGCGCCAATGAATAACCCCAGAGGAGGAGCAGCATCGTGTGTTCGAGGTGATGACTTCATTATCACAGGAGGAGGGTTTTACTCCTTTGGAGGCAATGCTAGTACTAACACCATAGAAATACTGACGACCAACCAGCGACCACGGCGCTGGATGACGCTGAACGCTAAACTTCCTGTCCAACTTTTTGGTCACCAGGTGGTAATCTATCAGGGTAAACTGCTTGTCATCGGTGGATTAAACTGGAATGAGAGGACACCGTCTAATGCTATTTACGAAGTCCTTCTCACCCCACCATACACTATCAAGCTCTTGTGTCGAATGATCCAGCCCAGAGTTTATCACAGAGTGCACCTCATGAATGGCAAATTATTCGTCTTAGGAGGATCGTCAACATCCAAAGATAAAGATGTTTTGGACAGCGTGATTGTATATCATATCGAGAAGAATGAGTTTCAACCATGTTTACCGTTGCCGTATCCTGTCCACCACATGTCAGCCGTAACCTGGAGAAGTAAGATAATATTGATTGGTGGTACTGATAAGGCGGGAAATGACCTGGCTGAAGTTACGATGTACGACACCGAAACGCAGACGAGTTCCAGGTTACCACCAATGAAGTACAAAAGGCGGGGATCCTCAGCTGTCATATTTCATGACCGAATTATTGTTATGGGCGGAAAACATCGGAACGATGGTTACCTTGATTCAGTTGAGAGTCTCAGGTTTGGTGACAACCGTTGGCAAGAGCATGAAGTTTTGGGAATACCTAGACAAGTAGCAAACGCACATGGTTTCTGGGTACCCGTGTAACTGTGTGCAACTATCATGGGTTTTCGAAGTTATACAGAGGTATACTAGTACATTATGATCCAACATTAAGCAAGTAGTTTAATTTAGTACTGTAAGTTATGTAAATATTAGAATATAGAGAAGATGGGTATTGGTTCTCGACATCCTGAAAATATAATTACGAACCCAGACGTTTCAAACGAAATTCAATCGCCAGAGATTCAGCAGGAAGAGACAGAAGAACATGCTGCCTTAAAGCAAATCTACAAATAAATTCACGTTAAAAAATTGTCATGACCGATAAATATAGTGCTAACACAGCCACAGTAGTAAATGATTTAGACGGCCAGCCAGCCTCGAAAAAAGTGACTGTCGATGGCATTTTTTGTTACAAGCAGGAAACCACACTAAATGTCATCGGAGTGTGTTCACTTTGACGGTGAAAGTGGTTGCCCTCCGTAATTTTTCTAATAATGTACCGAAATTGGAAGGTTTATATAACGACATTTCGATGGATGGGATTCCATTTAAATGCAGTATTCGATATTATGATCCTATTTTAATTGGTTCACTATCTAATTAACATGTGCAAATTTCTCCTTTCTTAATTCCCATAACTCAAAGTGACATGTTAATGAGAAAATGGTATTACTATTACATTTGTTAAAATACCTCTATGGAGGCGAGTTTCAAAATAAAGATGGATTTATTAGGACGAGTAGTTACACAAAAGCTTAAATTCGTAAATTCTTGATTTTTTGTTTCGAATATTTACCGATTTCGAAGGTCTATGTGTTCTAGTAAAACTATGTGTTTGCGCCAACATGCTGTTTTTCAACCATTTACAGGCCAAAACTCGACTGCCTCAACAGCAATATATTGTGTTACACGGGTGGCAACCGGGCGTGTAGTACTGATTCATATGTAATCTAAACATATGATGTTGTTGCCTGCCTGTAACACAACAAAAACAGATTGTTTTGGCTTCTTTTGGAAAGGTCGTATTTTGATGTATTTGCGCCATGTCATTTTGAATTATGCGAACGAAGATTACCCGAACTTTACAAATGTTAATTAGATAGTCAGCCAATTAGAATAAAACAATGATATACAATACATCATTCGACAAAAATCCCATCCTTCGAAATTATTTAGAAAAAACCTTCAAATTTTAGCACATCAATACAAAATTACGGTTGGCAACCACTCTCACCCTCAAAGTAAACACTATCCTAAGACATTTTGCGTAGTTTCATGCTTGTAACGAAAAATGCCATCGACAGTGTTTTCTAGACACTTTTTTCAAGCTTGGCCGGCCGTCTAATTCCACTGGATGTTTGCACATATGAATATTTTGTTATTATTTAGCCTTTCAAACATTGCGTATAATTATTATAGCCTGTGTTTATACAATTATAAGTATATGTTTTCAAGCTGTGGAAAACCTATACGCAGACTGTGCATTTCAAGAGATCACTCGGTTTAATGCAAACATTAAAATGTAATGGGTACATGTTGTAAGCCTAATATTTAAATGAAACGTGCTGGGAAATTGAATTGATTATGGGTGACCCTTACACCTGTAAAAAAATATACTGTATATAATTGTCACTACTTTTTCCACTTCGAAATTAATTGGAGTGGGTCAAAGAGGAGTGGTATCTCAGATCGACGATACTCCATGGTAGAAGTTTCCGTTTTTTCGGCGTTGTGTGTCGCTTCACTCGTATAGAACGCATAGCATGACGTAACGACAGGTGTGGGGGGGGGTGCAAGAAAAAGAGCCTTGTCAACGTGGGACCCCAAGGTAAGTCAACACAATTAGATATCTAATGCAATTTATGTTTACCACTTAAGTAAACTTAATAAATTACTTCTGAATATACAATATAAAATTGAACACTACAGAATAAAGCTATACGCGTACGGCATATCTGCGTGCCCCGGCAATGTTGACAAGTGTTTCGCTTTCGCTATCCCTTGCGTCGCAATGTAATAATACACAAATGCAGAGGATAGTGGATTGACACATAGTATGCTCCGCCTGAGATCGTAAGCGAGATTGCATAACGGTTTCCATCTAGGATGATATCTCTTTAAACCGCTACCTCAATAATATACCAGTTGAGACCACCATATATTGTCGTTAATTCCTTTATGAGGCCGGAGGGGTGTTTACCGATAAACTTGCTTGCTTTTTAAGATAATTTTAAATTGTCAATATTGAAAATTTAGTGGTCATATATTAGAGCAATAAAGTACAATAAATTTCAGTACAATAAATCAATAATACACCTCACTATGTCACATGTGGATAAAATATAGTCAAATAACTTTTGATGTTTCTTACTTCTAAATATAATGTCTATTTAGAATTTCATTTTCATCAACTCAATTCTTAAATATTATTATAGACGTAGAGTATTTTAACCAATTATTCATTTCACGTCATCCATACAGCAAGCAACCCTTAAAATTTTGTTATTAGTTGTTACTTTTTCTTACGACTTCGTTTCAAACCTTCAACAAGTTTCTTATCCAGCACTCCATAGATGAAAGGATTAACAGAGGATGAGCCAATCATGTATGAAAGATAAAACCAACCTTCGTAGTCGCTTTCTAGAATTCCCAAATCGTTTGTATTACAAATCCACCATATTTCAAAAGGTAACAATGCTACTCCGAAAATTCCAACGCTAACATTTTATAGTATAACACCGACATGATTGTAACGGGTAATATATAGTGAATATTCAAGGAAAGCAAGCTATAAATGAGCCTTAATGTTTTGTTCGACCATTCCTGATGGCATCCTTTTATTGGACTGTACTCAAAGGCTATAATATAAGGAATGAGATAGATGCTTATTGTAATAAACAGAATTAATGGGATAAACTTTAACTTTCTTCGAGAAATAGGGGGTTTCAAAGGCTGCAAAACTGCGCGGTAACGAAAAATACAAATAATTGCCATAAGTTCCACTCCAGAATGGCAAAGGAGCATTTCAAAATAAAGCCAAATTTTACAATCAGCTGTATGGGTTAATGGCCATGCTTGGAACCAATTCCTGTAGTTTAAACGAAAAGCAGTCAGAACGTGGAATGCATCGCAAACTGCTAAGTTTAATACGAGATAATAGTAATTGCTTCTGAGTAACCGTCGTTCCTTCATAATGGAGTATATGACCAAAATGTTCCCAGATGCACTGCATAGTATAACCAAGGTTAGAAATGATCCAAGAATATAATCATTCCTTAAAATTTCTTGGCTTGGCATCGACGTAAAGTTTTTGGATGGTACGCTGATATTTGAATACATTTTTATTATGTAGTGTTAGTTGTCCGTTTTCTCCTTCGACTTTGTCTTCCTCATTTTGCATTCAAATATTAGTGTTTCTTGTCGTGTCTTCTTGCCGCCAAACGGCCGTCTGGCACGGTGCTCTTAAGTCTTATTCACTCTTCAATTTTTTTGTGGTAATAATGACATATTGAACTACAGTTTGATAAATCATTAAATTAAAGATTGTTCCTCCGCTGTAATTGCTTCTTTCGCTATTAAAAAATGTAGTTTAACACATGATTAAAAATCATTAACACATCATTAGGCCTAATTGACATATGCATGAATCATGCATCAGTTTTAATCAAAGAAATCCCACTGTAATTATAGAGTATTAAGTAAGTGACGTTCTTAAAACTGGAATTAATAAAGTCAGACAATGTTTGTTAAATTCTATTTACCGGATGTTATTGAAAAATAGATTGAACAAATCTAAAATTGAATGACAACCGGGAATTGCAATGTCTCAATTAAATATAAGCTTGCTCCATCAAACCGCTGCATAGGAGTGAAATTACGTACTTTCTTTCAGCATAAAATTCGCAGTGTAAATACCCGAGCGGAATTACTACTCTCGCCCCCGGGCTTACGCCCGGAACGCCGCTCGTGGATTAGTAAATTCATGCAGCCTTTCGCATTGTGTTAGTATAACTGAATGACGAGTTGGCTCGATGTAAATATTACATTATTAATATCGGAAAGAACTGCATCACGTTGCAATATAATTTGCAAACGTTTCATCAGTACTAAAATTCTGTCTATACATGCACTGTAAATCCAGGTTGATTAAAATAACATTTCTCTCTTGGTTAAAATAACCAAATTTTGGTTATATTGACTAATAAAATATTGGTCAAAATTAATAGTGTATCTGAGAACCAAGTGATTGGTTATTTTAACCAATCAGTTTTTACCATGTAATCCATAACTGACTGTTTGGCTAGAAATGATCGGAATAAGAACGACTAAATAAACCTGGCAGTGTCAGCCTAAAAAAAACGAAAAGAAAACGTGAAAACCGTAGAAAAACCCCGTAAAGGGCTGCAACGCAGTGCTTGGATATTTTTAGCCGCATTGCAGTGCATCATATGTCAACTTGTGACCAGTCAGCTATCTGACTATATCTTAAAAATAGTATGCATTTAGATTTCAGCATTCAATATGAAGAGTAACCAAGAAAAAGCAAACGATCCAATATTATGATCAAAGGCGGATGTGGTAAATATTCAAGATCCAATATTCTTGAATGCTCTGTGCCAGTTGCCGGCTGCTTGAAAATGGAAAGAAGCAACTGCACAAATACATGGCTCAAAAGCAAAAGACAATACGAAGAGCAAGCGGCCCAATACTAGCATTAAAAACGTACTTAATTAGTCAGTATTCATGAAACAGCTTGAACATTACAAAAATAGAATTGTTCTCGCGTAGGGACAATAAAATCATGCAATTTTGCCACATTACTGACAAAGCAAGTCTTAAAAGGTCTGATATAATTACAAGTCCAAATTCATAATCTGCGCACGTCATTCATGACATATGTAGTAGACATAGGCAATTTTGAAAGACATAGACAATTGGACTAAATATTCTTATAGACCAGCTGCTAAAAGCGGTCAAAAAACTATAATACACATTTTGTATAATATAATACACACTATTGTATTTTTGTATTGCTCAAAATATACAACTCGCTCTTTTATTACGACTGAATGTAGGGAAAGCCCTGGGTCAGAATAGTCATTGAATTTGTCTCATGTCCCATTCAGGACACACTGAGTCACTTACAATGAGTGACAATAAAGGCTCTTTTCCACTCGTCGCAAAAACCAACTCGCAAGCTCGCTGCGAGTACTTTCATCCAATCACAATGCTCGACAGTTTATTTTAATTACATGCAAGAACTCGAAGCGAGTTTGCGAGTTGGTTTTACGATGAGTGGAAAAGAGCCTTAAGAGACCGAACTGTCTTGATCCTATATGTCATTATTTGTTCTCTAAGACAACATGAATCCCATATAATCTTGATATTAGTCCTTGCGGAAAATGATTTATGATTATGATTTAATCATGAAAATGATTTATTAATCACAGCTGCAGTATATTCAAAAATTAGATTTTTCAATATTATGCATGCTATACAGACAACAGTTTCAATCAGCTGTCCGTCTGCTTCAGTCGCGCTTTATCCTTCAACACGAACTTTGATATAAGTAAATACTCGCAAGAAGTTAAAAGAGAACAAAATACATGTACGTCTAAAAATGTTGGCAATTATGTTTATTTTTGCCCTCGCATTTTCTTTCTTTGGCTGCGATCAAGCCTTTCCATGGGTAAGTATATTTTAATAAGTGAAAATACAAAAAAATATATGGTACTTTTCCATATTATTCTAAGGTTCATGTACTACTGAAGAGTATTAAACATGCTATTACTTAGTGCTATTACATAGCAATTAATATACGCAGTGTTTGCTAATTTTTCCAAACATAATTAACGACCTAAAGCTTGACGGTGGGTGGTGATCTCCGATAGGATATAGATAGCCTACACACGAGAAATAGAACGTCAGAGAATATGCGAATCCACATAAGCAATTACTGGCCTTTGTATCAGCTTCAGCGATTTTGTTAATACTTTTTGTCCAGCTAATAAATTTCCGAGCGATTATTCAATAATTCAAGTTAATATCTTTGAGTCTCATTTTAAGTTATTCAAATTTAAAACAGATGTCTGTAATGCCGTGGTCAAATTCCCTGTGTGCAGACTTGTATCAGATATGCGGAAAGAATATCGATTGTCATAGCTGTGGTACTATTACATTAAAATGTTCTCAACAAGCTAGTGGAAGCCGTGAGTGTTTGCCGGAAGATGAAAGTAATCCAGGTGAACCAAAATGAATTCTTTTAAACAATATACTATAGTACGTATTCATGTTGATAAAAAATTCGAGGGCTGCAGACAGGAAAAACAATTCCCTGTTACAGCATTTACAATTTATTGTTCATTATTTTTCTTACCACTACTATATTTAATTTTCTGAAGACATTTGAATTCAAATTCTATTATTAATAAAATGTTATTACAGTAGTTAGTTTTAAATTAAATCTGAGGGTTTAATATAACCTGAAGGTGTGCAATAAGCCTTATTTAAAAAAAGCTATAATATAACAGTTAACTGTAATGCAGTATAATTGGGAAAATTATTAAATAAACGATAAAAAAAATGTTGTATCTCGGATAAGTTGGCAGGAAGCCTGAATGCTTCTCTGAAAAGCCTAGGATTTAAAAGTTGGATGTGAATTGTTATTTATAAGTGGAAGGAGTGTAAAAGGCTAGGCCATTGAATACGTTGCCAGACAAAAATTATGGTCAGAGCAATAGCGAATAAATCGGCAAATTGACAACTTGATCATTCAAATAGTCTGAAATGCTTTAAGCTTGCAGGCGTTTAAGTTTGATGGCGTTCTGCTCATTATGCAAAAAGCGTATTTTCACTGCCCGCAGCACATTTTAGGGGCGAAACTTAAAAGTTCAAAACGAGTTAAAGAGTGTTTGCAACGACACCGTGGTTCAAAAGCCTGTAGACTTTTATATGAAGCAAGAACGCTTCATATCATGGATTGAACAAATCACGTTTGTTAGTGCAATCTCTTTTTTTCTTTATTCCTCTGATCTACGATTTGCTCCACTTTTTTGACACCATTGGCATTTTATTTACGACATAATTCTAATTCCAGTCTTCATCTGCGTTGCGCTTTAATTCACTCGTCTTCATTTATCCGTCTCAATGTGAATGAAAACGGGTTTCTTGTTTTGACAGATTTCCGTCTAACTTTCCCGTCTGTTTGTAAACTCGTCTGTTATATTTCTTATAAATATTATAGACGCGTTTCCCGTCTAAGACGGAAATTCGTCTACAAAATGTAAATTCGGATAATAATGCAAAAACTGCGTGATTATTCAAATTTAAGAGAAGAAGGGAAATGCGATCAAATATTAATAACAAAGACATCTCTAATATAGTAATTATTATACATTCAAACTCTATTCTCGTTTCTGATTGGCCAAAAAGCCCCGGATAATTCTCATTATATACACAAGCTCTGGATATGGGGTATTCTGCAATCTGATTGGTTCTCTACTAGCAGGATAATAGCTCAATCCTGCTAGTAGAGAAAAGTAGAAAAATGGCTGGCAGATTTGGACAATTAAATGAAGAGGAAATTCGATCCAAAAAAAAATTATTGGACGCTGTTGAGCCCAGGCCCACAGCGCGGTCGGCAGCTTGTATAAAAGCCCGTGAAATTTTGAAAGCCAAAACAAAATGGTTTCTTGTGATTTTGCCTTTACGAAATAAGAGAAAACTTGGACTCAGGTTAAGATCCATGCAAGTGGTATCTTGAGCTGGCCACCGAGGGTGATGAACAACATCACACACTCCATGCAAGAAACAGTCCAAACAAACCAATAACATATTAACCCATCTATAATAAGACTTTGAAAATAAAGGGCTGAGATATATACAACGTTACGCTACACACAAAGCACGAGTGATCTACTCAATAGTACCAGCACGCATTACCAGACTGTGTCTCTCTCCTCCATAGAGGCTTCCTTTGAGTTCGGCAGGTTTGAAATACAGCGATAATTTGGCGAGAGAATTTTGCAGTGTGCGCTGGAGCGTACGGAAATTATGAGGAAGATCGCTGGAAATAGAAGCGCGGACGACGAGAGAGGAAGAAGGGGAGAAAGGAAGAATCACCAGAATCTTGAAATGGCGATTTGTTGTCATCCGTTTAATATCCAAATCATTTTGTTCCAATTTTTCGTGCAGTGAGATTTATGACCAATATCCTAATATGACTAATATCGTTATTGTTGTATTTTAACGTTATTCTATTGCGATGGAAGAGCTGAATTCTAAGTTTTTATGCATCATTATATAACGTTGTTGAAGGCAATTACGAGAGTAAATATCAGGGTTTTGACTACAATAAACAGAACAACAAGATTTTCCGCTCGGTCAAGCTACAAGAAAATCTCTGCGTGAACATGAATTATTCAGATTAATGCACGCCATGTTCTTTGTTCGCGAACATATCGCAGCAGATTGCACCCCACGGTTTGACGCCATATTTGGCCACAAATCTGGCAGAGGCTTCCTTCTCCCCTTCCTCCTCTCTCGTCGCTCGCGTTCCGTGCGCTCTAGCGCATGCGACCTAATCGTTCCCAGACTGTATGGGAAAATATCATAAAATATTGCGAATTGCGAATTAATCGTTCCCAAACTGTATGGGAAAATATTATAATACATTGCGAATTGCGACCTAATCGTTCCCAGACTGTATGGGAAAATATTATAAAACATTGCGAATTGGGACCTAATCGTTCCCAAACTGTATGGGAAAATATTATAAAACATTGCGAATTGCGACTTAATCGTTCCCAAACTGTATGGGAAAATATCATAATACATTGCGAATTGGGACCTAATCGTTCCCAGACTGTATGGGAAAATATTATAAAACATTGCGAATTGCGACTTAATCGTTCCCAAACTGTATGGGAAAATATTATAAAACATTGCGAATTGCGACCTAATCGTTCCCAGACTGTATGGGAAAATATCATAATACATTGCGAATTGGGACCTAATCGTTCCCAGACTGTATGGGAAATATTATAAAACATTGCGAATTGCGATCTAATCGGTCCCAGACTGTATGGGAAATTTTATAAAACATTCCGAATTGCGACCTAATCGTTCCCAGACTGTATGGGAAAATATCATAATACATTGCGAATTGGGACCTAATCGTTCCCAGACGGTATGGGAAATATTATAAAACATTGCGAATTGGGACCTAATCGTTCCCAGACTGTATGGGAAATATTATAAAACATTGCGAACTGCGACCTAATCGGTCCCAGACTGTATGGGAAAATATCATAAACATTTCGAATTGTGGGCCACAAGATCAATATCGTATCGAATAACATTTTGAATTTGTGGGCCACAAGCGATACCCGGCTGTATGGCAAATTATCGTGACACATTGCGAATTGTGGTACGGTTTACGCCCACGAACACACAAAGTAACAAAGAAGAATACGTCATACGAAGTTGATTATTCAATTATTTTCTTCTTTTTTTCTTCTTCTTTTTTCCCTATTTTTTTTTATTATTACTATTATAATCCCAAACCCAAATATAAAGTACTCGTGCAATCTAAGATGTTATATTTAGCAGACGCGAACAGTGTGGTCGATATACACTAATTGTCAGAGACCAAACGAGCTGCAACACCGTCGATTAAAGCAGACTTAAAATATTTGTGCCACCATTGTAGGTCGAGACGTGCTTGCTTTGTCAGACGAATAAATTTCTGGCGCGTTTTAGAGCAGCGAAGCAGAGTAATAGGGCGTTATAAGAATGTACGGCCTGGAGCTACTACAGCACAAGCGTGACTGAGTTTACCTACCAACGATTCTAGTTCTTAACGAGTACAGAATTTTTTAAATATCCAAATGAGGATTAATGTTTGTAATTCAGTCAGTTTATAATAAAGATGTCAATAATAAAGATGTCAATCAATCAATCGAGAATAATCGAGTGAATTCAGTTCAATGCCAAAAAACGTGATGCAAGTTGTATGTCTTTCACATTTGTCTGGTGCTAAGGAGAAACCTATGTCGAGCGATGCTTGTTGTCTGGCGCGAGGTCTGGCGTTAAGAGAATTCGAGCAAACCATAGTACCGGCTGGGCCAAGCGTGAACAGAACAATAACAGGTGACTTTGTCCAAAATGTTTACTAAGTTTACTTTGAGTGCGCTCAACGCGAGTAGTAGATAAGTTCGGGAGAGCGGTTTCGTTTTCTTGACTCGAAGTCAAGCGATGGTGTTCGAGAAGACGGGACTAGTCGTGGCAGTCAGGGTAGGAGCATTTACCAGAAAACCCCTCCGAAATATTTTCAGAATGAAAATACTCCGTCATGTAATTCTGCCTTGTTTTCTCAATCGTTCATGGCCCGTTACGTAATATAATGGTTCATGTTTGAGTAGCCAATCAGAATGCAGAATTTGTAATAAACCATGCATGGTTGAGTGTATACTAAATCTGGATGATGACTTATACAACACTGCTAAAAATACTGTTAACAGCGCGTTCGTAAGCAAATATAGAAATCTATAATAATCACAAATCGAACTTCTTTACAGCATTTTATTCATTTTCCTACGTTAGGGGGAAAGCCCCTTTGTCAAGAATGAAACCAAAATCAAGCAGTTCACACACAATAGTTTCCGCTAGCCATCGATTGCTCAAAGTTCTGAAGAGGTATTCAATATACCTCGTTGCGTTTGGCGGCGGACTACTTTAAACTCTGGCTTTTCATCAATTTTGATACGATCAGTAAAGAACTTTATCGTTATACTTTGCTGGCTCTAATCACTGAAGACACTTTCAGAGACCTTTTGTACTTCATCGTTATAAGTCTTTCCTTCAGTACGGACCACTCCTTCGTCCTGCTAAATACAATATAATCACAGTATAGAGACGACCAGTAGGGCCACTCATTTGAAATTTTGTGTGGCCGCTCATTACGCATTGGCAGCCAGTCAATTGCTTTTTCTGGCCAATAAGCAAGCTGGACTAACTTTCCTGGCCAGTAAACTGCATATTTTTGCATAAAAAGCCGGCTACATGTTGCATCGCCGAGTGGCCCTACTGGTCGTCTTTATACTGTGGTATAATGCTCTCCTCCAAGCAGTGGTAACTGTCCCCCTCACGCCCCCACCGGAAAAAATGAATTTTCGCCACTGCCTCCAAGATAACTCTAGTCTGCCTCAATTCGTACACGTGTTCGCCTTTTATATCCTTTTGGCTTACATTTACATATGCACACATAATTATGGTCCCTAAGTTACAGTATCCACAGCTAAGGCTAGTTATCTTGGCCGATTAATCGATTATCCCTGTTCGAGTTCTAAAACTCAGGCTGCCATTATAGTATCGCTTGACCATATACTAATGCCGCCTCATTAAACAAGTACGGGATCTTTAAAGTTCATGAAGAACGATGATATACAGTACTACCCGCCGACACAGGATGCACAATTGTCGTTACTGATCAATCTGATTTTATTATTAAAGCTGAAGCACCATACTAAAAGATAGAAACAGCCACTTGATTTTGACCTTAGAAAAACCACGGTAAATCGTATCAATAAAATATTCAAAACCCTCAAAGACCAAGGAAAACTAAACTGCAAAACATATGATTACATCAGGCCCGATCAGGCAACAATTGCAAAATTCTATGACTTCCTAAAATTCACAAAGAAAATAATCTACTTCGGCCAATTATTTCTTTCCCAGGATCTCCTACCAAACAGGATATCCCAACAATTAATTTTAGAGATGATAAAGACAGAATTCAATGTAGTAGAGAAATGAAGTTTTCTCTCGCGTAATAGACTAGGCGAGATTTCAAAATATCGAACTTCATGAGGCATATCTTAGTAAAAGTTGGCGACAACCTTATTGTTATGTAATTTGACCTGCTGAATTCGAATTTACTCATTTTGCGTTTTTCATGGAGAAAATGTGCTTCGATGACGTTATAATAGAGCTGAAAATTCCAAGGAATCGCCTGCTCTGTGCCATTCTCTTCCTAATCCTATCAGTTTTGAGCTTTAAAACTTTATTGCAAAAATGGCTACGAAAAATGTCATTAATGGGCATATCATGACGTCATACGATGACGTCATAGGCGATTGAAAATCCTAGATTTTCATTTAAGGTGGCTCCCTACAGTTAGTACAGTTTGAAACACGATCTATATTGATCAGACGTCATCCTCGCGTCCCACGAGTGGAATCTTCGTGACCCGGCAGAAATTTTGAAACATGCCGCGGGAAGTTATTTTTGGAGACTTTATATCTGCGAAGAAACCACAAGTTTTTCATTATAAGAATAAATTTTGGAAATTTAAACAGTACGTATGTTTTTAACCAGCTTGTAAGCTTTCTTTTAGTGTTTTTTTTTACCTATATACGTTCAGTATTATCTTTTATAATGTTCAAAATCTTTGACTTGTTGCATTAACTAAAAAATTCTGAAATTATATTATTTTTATATTCTCTTCAAGGCAGTCTAGGACTGTCAAAGTAATATAATACTCTATAGTCTTAAAGCAATTGAAAGTTTGAAACTTATGTTACTCCAACCTCGTACCCAGCCGCCCGATTTTTTTTAGTCTGGCCATGTTACTCCTGTCTTTCAACTCAATTCACGAGTAGTGTTTGACCTGCTAAACTATCACATATTAAAAACTACAATGCAGACAGTAATTAATTTTGTAATTGGTAAGATAATTTGGTAATTAATCTTCCATTTTCATCTCAAACAAGTAAAGAATATTTGCTCAAGTCGGAATGAAAATACACAGCAAAGAACCAAGCATAAAACTACACACGTTTCGTTTCAGTTCGTGTTGTTCACGCATTATAATTCACACGCATGCGCAAAATGCGATCAGGTCGACTCGATATTTTTTGACGTCAGCAACTTCAACTGGACTTTCGAGCTGTTTCTCTCGTGTTTCCTTCGGTGAAACTTTTTAAAACTTTGCACAATTGTTAAACAAGGCAAGAAAAAAAACATATCCAAATCTTTCTCTGCAATCCAAATTCCCAAATAACTCGAATAAACTACCCTTCAAATTTTGATACGTTATTTCTTGGTGAACCATTAATCTTCCAAAACAAATTCAGAAAAATTTACAGAAATAGAAGTATTGTCGATCCAATCTGAAATTAGACAATAAAAGCGCAAAATATAAGAAACCATCGTTGCCATAGAAACATCAACACTATTCCTGTTTGTCCATAAATGGACAACCCAAGACCTCTTTTCATTCCTGGAAATGCTCATTTTGCCTGTCGTAAGTGTATCCAATATAGATTTGGTTGAAAGCGAAATTTCCTGAAAAGTGCCCAAAGTTTTACAGAAGTGTAGGGAGCCACCTTAAAAAGAACTCATGGAGCAGCTAAAATTGTAATCATTAACCTTAGCACTAATACTTAAATCCCCAGAGAATCAATTGACCATAACTCAATTATATCTTGTTAAATCGTAGCTGTGTGCGCTGATGACGTCATCATATTGACGTTAAAATGCTATACTTTTAATATCTCGTTTCTTTGCAGAGTAACCACAAATGCCAGTGCACAACAATTCTAATTTAATGCTACCACATCGTTGTGTTGTGCATTCTCTTTTACAAGAACAAAATTAACTATTTCATTGTAGGCGTTTGGGATCAGTTCCATTGTCATCATGAGCGGAACAAGTCTGCTGTCATCACCTTTCTAGCATCCTATTCCTTCAGGCTTTGGTAGAGAAGGTTGCTGACAGGAAGCCTGGCTTGATATATAAATCCAAAGCATCTTTAGTGGGGGGGGGGGGGGGAGTAATGCTTCCGGTTTCGCAATTTTCGAGAATGACAGATTCAGGAATTCCACGACACTCGTACATTTTACAGTAATGATCCTATTAGGGGACAGCGCTTCTTCATCCAGCACGACACAAGGAGGTGATATTTCAGTTGGAAGAGCTAACACTTGGCTTTGGTTGTATATCGTCCAGTTAGCGCATCGAAGGAGCGCGGACACTGACCCTGCTGGAAGATTGTCACTGGTGTCCCTGATGTCTTAGTATCTACTTCGCCCTGCTGTTCAGGCCATTATCCATATATTTTCTCAACGAATATCAGATGCATGTGCCATGAGAAGCAAGAAGTACATCCGTATCATTTGCTGATACAACTACAGTAACCCAAGTCTTCACAATGCAGTGTAACATCAGACTAGTGTCATTTCCTCATACTCTGCACAAAACGCCAACGAATACCTCCCTTCTTTCCCATTTATAAATCCGCCAGCGGTATCGATGACCTTCTCTTAAGGTGCACTGGAAATTAAATGCTCTGAAAGGACCCTTGTTAAGTAAAAAGAGAACCTTATTTTCTAGTCACGTCAAAAAGTTTGTCTAGCTGTAAGGAAGTGGAATGTCCCGGTTCTCGACGACTTGTATTTGATAATAACGCGATCTGTTTCATAGAGTGCGGAGCGGAAGTTACCAGCCAAATCTCGGAAAGATTGAGCTTCGGTAGATTTCCTAATTTCTGCAACGAGTGCCGTTCCATTAATCAACAAGTAGCACTCCCCGTCTTTATTGATATCATTCGGACTTTCCTACCCCATAGTAATCCATCTGTCAACAAAGCCTTCTGCCCGGTTCTTAGTCTCCCATTTTTCTCTGCATCATTTCATGTGAGAGGACATATTGAGCAAATCTCACAAGCAAGGACGAGACGCTGTAGAACACTGGAAAAACGTTTTCCTCTTCTGTCGATCCAAACATCTCCGACTTCAATTTAAGAACAAAGCTACTCTATTGGCGAAGGACCAGCACACAGCAGCTTCTCCATCTCTGCGATGAATATCGATCACCATTTTGCGTAGTTCAAATTCGAACGTGCAGAACTACGGAAACATACAGCGAAAACTGTAGAAATACAACTCTCATTTTTCTTTTTGTTCTGCCCGTGTAAAATTAAGTATAGACCCATGAAGTTGATATTCTCCTCGGACTTCTGCGCTATAAAATCTGATCAACCACCGTTTGAAATCCCGGCGACTTCGAAGATGCAATCAGTTATTTTACTCCCTGCGATGATGACTGATGTGGAGATCCGAAATCTGCTTTCTATATGATCCGCTGGTTTTGAGAGAGTACATTGATTTTGAAGACCGCCAAGTCATATGACAAGCTTCTCTTAGTATTCAAGTCCAACCAATACACTTCTTCACGGTATTAAGAGTGTCCATTTCACGCAAGTGCTTCTTGCGAATGTTCACCCTCCTTGGTCACTTATAGTTCTTCATCTCGCGATAACGACTGGTTAAACGCCGCCCGTCCGCTTTTGGTTACGCTATTATGCCGCAACGTTTTAAGGAGGCATGAACGCTTGTAGTGCAGAAGTCCGAGGAGAATGTCAGCTTCACGTTTTCGTGAGGCTATATGGAGTTGGTGTTTTTTCTTAGTGTGGAAAAAACGCTATTTTGAATGATAGATACTGTAATTAACAACTCAAATATGTGCAATCAGTATGTAACATATAATTTTAAAGCTTAGGCGTCATCCATAATTATCAAAATTTTTACAAACGTGCAAGATACTCTTTGCATCGACCCCCCCCCCCCCATCCCCAGCACAACCACCACCCATTTAGAAAGCGTATAATGGTCAAAAACACCTCCCCCCAGCGTACGGTCTGTACGCTTGTGAAAATGTTGATAATCATGGATGACCCAATCCAAGATGTTGAAAGCGAATATCATAACTAAATGTTACAAGTAGTATGGTCTCTGAAACTTTCAAATGTCATACTTAAACTGAATACTTTAATACATTTAAAAAATCTTTTCAAACGGGATTGTCGAGGGTTAAAATGTCAAAATATTTTCAAGCAACTTTTCAAACATTTTAACTGGTCTTATTAAGTTATTAACCTGAAAGAAGAACAGTTAAACTGTTTGAAACGTTGAAGGGTTTTGTAAATTATATACCTTTATTAGACCTAACCAGGAACAGCTGCGAAAAATGCAACTATAGGTCCCTGGCAGGAATCGAATCTGCGGCCCTGCGATTCCGGTGCAGCGCTCTAACCAACTGAGCTACAGAGTCCAGTCACAGTATAGAGATGACCAGTAGGGCCACTCGGCGATGCGACATGTAGCCGGCTTTTTATGCAAAAATATGCAGTTTACTGGCCAGGAAAGCTAGTCCAGCTTGCTTATTGGCCAGAAAAAGCAATTGACTGGCTGCCAATGCGTAACGAGCGGCCACACAAAATTTCAAATGAGTGGCCCTACTGGTCGTCTCTATACTGTGGTCCAGTTGTTGAGCTCTAAGCTGCACAAGTCATTGTGACGTCATTTTCATCCCTGAAAACGCAAAATCGGCGTTGGCGACAAGCAAGTTCGGATTCTGAAAAAAAATCACATAAGAAGGCACTTGTTGCCAGTTTTTACTAAAAATGCCTCATGCGTCATAAATATTCGACTTTCATTGCGCAAGGCTGATGCAATTTTCCAATTTACCACTTCCTGGAATTTGGTAATCTAACCTTGTTGTATTGTTATCATTTCCTGCTATAATCAAGCGAAGTGCAATATTTTGTTCTTCCGTCTGTTGCGTTGCAATAGCAACTGAAATGCCAAGATTTTCTGAATGCTGGCGTTGTGGAAAAACATCTGCAACTGTAGTTTGTGGTTCTTGTAATGTGGCCAAATACTGCAGTAATAAATGCAAAGTAAATGATATCGCGAGGCACAATGACGCTGAATGTCGCCCAGTTTCTATCATAAAAACATGTTTATCATGTTGTAAGACTGGTTCATATCTACAAACATGTACTGGCTGTTACCGTGCTTTCTACTGCGACGTGACATGTCAGAAGAATCATCGACATGAACACAAAGTCGAATGCAAACGTATCGTAGAAAAGATAAAATCACTGGCCGGATTACTCGAGGGTCATTTTCTTCCCAATACTGCACGGGGTTGTTTGGGGCATTATTACTGGGGCAATGTACCGGCATATGATTTTCTTAACTTATCAGAAAACGAAGGCGTCGACTACAATTCAGCTATGAATCTTCTAGTCCTTGGTGTTGGTGATTTACGAAATATCGTGCTCACTTGTGCTTCGTTGCCTGAAAGTTTCACAGACAAGGTCAAGTTTATATTAAACGACTCCGACAGATGTGTCTTGGCAAGATTGGTTTTGATGCTCTACATGATGATTAAATGTAAGTATGTGATCTCTCATACGTGGAGGTTCCGTGTTTCTACTCAAAGCATGATAGTACAAATTTTGCATAATATGTTTGTTTGAACGAAGTGGCAGAATAGAAATATTTAAGCAAACATACAGGTGTTCGTTTCAAAACCGGATGTTGCAACACATTGTATTAATTACAAACGTCGGCGTTCAGCGTTCAAGTTGTTTCATCTTTTAGGCTGAGTGGCTAAAGCACATAATAGGAGAACATTGTCTAAAGCTTAGTAAGATTTGAAAGCAAAACTACACTTCGAAAATAGGGCGCTTCGAGAATTCGTTCTAGTTGGAAAAAATTCTCGAGAATTCGAAATGGATTTGAGACACAATGCTGTGTAATAATGACTACATTAGACCTGCAAGTCATCTCGCTATGCCATTTTTCAGGGGAAATAAAAATTTTGCCGGGTTCAAAAGTCAAATATAATGCGAATTAAGGTCGACCCGACGTTTTTATTCAAACGTCGAATTTATTTAGTCGAATTTAATAGTAAATGCATGCATTTCTGTAAAGTTATATCTGTCCAGCGGATTGATCTTTAGCAGTTAAATTGAAAACGCGATAATAAATATATTTCACGACAAAAGTATGTTTCACGATAGCCATATGAATTTACGAAGTTTTAAAAGAACCTCATTTTTAACACAAGTATATTTGTTCCCGAGCACGGCGCGTATATAATTATAATTTTAATAAAATTACTGTTCAAAAAGAAGTTGAAGTTTTATTAACATATTATATTTTTTGACGTTTTTGTGAAATGTCTAAGGTTGAATTTTACAGCAAATCAAAGCTAAAAGAGTAGATAATAATACACCTACTTTATATAGTTGGGCAATTCATAATTTTATAGTTAAAAATACAAATCTTATCACTATTTTACCATCATTTTGTACATGTAAAATAAATACACAGTGTTGCGTGTTACCATGGTTAGTGATTACTTCATGTTACAATAACTTTTGGGAAGTATAATTGCTTAGTTCGAATGGGCGAGGGAATTCTGCATGCATGTATTTCTAGTTTATAACACGAGAAGAACAAACAGCTTCCCAAAATGCGGCTAAATGCAGCAATCGATATATCGCATTTGGTAGGGTTAAAAATTCGCACTCTACCAATCCGTACTGCTTCAGGAGACGAGACATATAAAGTTTACAATGTAGGATCCAAAACACCGATTCTTTATACATTCTATCCAAAAACAAACTACTAAAACGATTACATTAAATATTCCGACCCCTAACGAAAGCCCTGTGTCTATATCCTCTACCGCGTTCGTAATCCTGATATCTGCAAACAATTTATTAACCCCAAACATCTTTTTTAAATAAAAGTTATAATTATTATTGCTCTATGGAATCATGAGCGCAAATAAATAAAGTCAAAATATTTACGTATCGCTTAATATATAGTGCATCTTCGATTCCAGTATTTAATTGCTTGTGCCTCGCTTTTGCCGCCACTTTAAAGTTTAAACTGCATTATATATTATATAGGGGTCATTTATGCATCTAATCTCTAATAATCAGAAACAAAATATTATATGCTGACAGTTGGACAAATACTTCATGTAAGCTTGTCCTCAACTTAACCCAAAATACTCAACTGTCTTAGGTCAAAATAATAGGCATGCATGAAGTATGACTGACAGTTGAATACAATCTATTTACTTTCAAGATGCCTCTGATTTTCTGTAAAAAATGTTTGTAAACCCCGTTCGGACCTTTTTTAAAAGTAATGAATGACGCCCTTCTCCGCCCTCTGGAGTCTGGACTCTGCCACTCTGCCACTCTAAGTGGTTTTCCAATGCTAAGTTCATTGATGTTCATCTCAACCATTGTTTTGAGTCTCTGACAACTAGCCAGGGGCCGCGGAACTGGGGGGCACTGGGGGCATGTGCCCCTACTTTTTTCAAAACTGAAAAAGGTCCCCTTTTTTGAAATGAAAGTGCCCTCTTTTCTAGTCTGAAAGTGCCCCTTTTTTGGGGCAAAATCCATGTACTTATAACTTGTAGACTAGGTAAAAAAATATGGAGAATGTAGTAAATGGTGTTGTAGGGAAGATCCCGTCGAACCCCCCTACAATGCTTGTTCCTTACATTGTACGATCAGGATAATTTTGACCCCCGAAAAAATGACGCCGGGTGCCCCCCTAGTTTTTAGATGCTTCCGTGGCCTCTGAAACTAGCAATTGCTTTTGGCAATTAGCAGACCATTTCATGTAGATAATTAATTTAAATGTACACATTGGTTATAAGAACAACCATTAAATACCACATTTTATTAATATTCAAGTTAAATTGTGTACCAAAAGTTAGAAACAATCTATTTTTTTATTTTTGACAAATTTGGTGAATTCAATTGTTTAATCATACTTGTAATTTGGATGATTTGTCCTTCTCTGCACTCTGTTGAACTGCGATCTTGTTCAGGTGATTTAAACCATTCTATAAAATCCACTCAAATTCTTACTTGGGACCATTTTGTTTATTTGTTTATAGGACGTAGAACTTTAGAAATTGGAATTCAAAAATTGCTTAATAGAGATTCCTTAGATATCCTGTAAGAATTCTCTAGAAATGCCTCAAAAATCCATAATACTGTAGCTTCGTGTGTTTAAAAAATCCTCAAGGAAATTTTTAAGGAATTTCAGAGGAAATTTTAAATACACTATTTCGAAATAAAACTGCATCAGAAATTCAGCCTACAAAGTGACAGTTAAGAAAATGTAGGAAATGCAAATTGCAGATGAAACTTCTTGATGAAAATATTTTGCCACCAGCTAATCTATCCACACCACCACCACCACCGCCACCACCACCACTACAAACAACAACAACAACAACAACGACAACGACAACAACAACAAAACCAACGACAACAACGAGGACGACAACAACGACAACGACAACGACAACGACAACGACAACGACAACGACAACGACAACGACAGCATCAACAACAACAACAACAACAACAACAACAACAACAACAGCAGCAGCAGCAGCAACAACAACAGCAACAACAACAACAACAACAACAGCAGCAGCAACATGAACAGCAACAACAACAACAACAACAACCGTACAACTACACGAAATCTACAGTTACCAATAAATTGTAACCACTACAACAACAACAACAACAACAACAGCATCTTGGTGCAGATACATGTATGCTTACCGCACCATTTGTAAGGTTATAATGTTCCTTTCAACGTACGTTTGCGTTATTATCACATGGGGTTTGACGTTGATAATTTATTTTTCAAACGGCTTAAATCAGTTCCTCTCACCGGTTATACGCGAGTACATTTAGGATCTGCACATTCGCGCAATTATACTAACAACTTTCAGCGAATTTTTAACCCCATCTACATTAACCAAGATCGTGCTAAATATACAATGCTGTTTTTATTCGTTATTTTACCTATTAAACAGTTCTCAAGAAATGCAATGCTCCAGGGCGCTTATATTGTGAGCGGTGAAACGGCTATTGACGCACTGATCGATGTGTTATGCGGATGACTGGTAACGACTAACGAGTCTCTCGTTGTCAGCTGTCACCATTGGCGACGTCGTCTTACCGCAAAATGAATATGGCGGAAAAGGTGAATACAACTGAGCTTGTAGGATATAATTCCGATGTTACATAATATTTTGGAAGATTCTGATGCTATGTTTTCAGGTATTACTGACAATCTTCTAGAGTCTTTGCTCGAGGCGCTCGCGAAGTCTTACGAACCGTTGCTTTTACATGACATGAGACATGACGCGAAACGTTTTTAAAACTTTTCGTATGTACATGCATGTACACGTAGCTTTCACATTCGATAGACTACAACTCACATTGAATTTCAGCTTGTAGCTTATTTTTTCAAATGAATGTCAAGAAATGCTCAACTTTAATTTGTGTTTTCTCGATGAATCCTAACAAGAAGTAGTCTTGGCTAATAAATCACAAAATATCGTAATATGGACGAAATTGTATCGACCATTGCGCTCAAGATATGACCAAAACAGGTCAGTTGATAAACTGGCCAGAGAGTAAAATTATGTTTACAGCTTACAGTTACTTCACCTAAATGCTGTAAAAAGCCTATATTTTAATATTATATTATAAATAGTATAAAGCCTATATTTAAGTATTGATATAATGTCCAAGAATCGTAACGTAGGAAAAATACAATTTTGTTTACTTCCCTTGCAGCTAGCGAAATGATAGTCAAACGGGGTAAATGTTAACCAATAAAAATACCTAACTTCCGCTCGCTATATATTCGAACGCTCAACTCGGATTTTTATATAAACACACAATTGTAATCTTCAACATAAACTAAAACCCAAGGCTTGGTCAACTTGATAACATGCCCAAATGTTGTTTTGAAAATTTCCCTCCATCGAAGTTATCAAAAATGCGAGTCATTATCCTGAATATTTCTTCTATAGTACATATTTATAATTAAGCCATACAAACACTCATACCATAAATTAGTTTCTACTTCGTCGTTACAGTTTAAAATGTTCTTCAAAAATTTCATTGTTCCTTGTCATAATTTCAAACTACGTTCCTTGACAACTTTTGTCGAAAAGTACGCTCGTGCCAGTCCTTTTTTGCATCACACATCAATCAGCGCGATATCAGCGCGTTGCACAGCCCAGTATATAAGTATACAGTATTGTCTTTATTCGTCGTGTGTTAAGAAGGAAGGCATAATGTAGCCAGACGTACTGTGGCAATATTTTTAAACCTACAATAATCTGAAAGCTATCCGTAATAAACAACATGTTTCAATTTTAGGTGATCCAAGCGTTAGTAATGCGGTGACAGAAATTTGGTACTCATTGTCACTAAGCGAGAAAACGTACAACTACCTTTGTTCGTCGCTCCAGGGACTTCTTCGATTAAAAAGTGCTGAAGATTTAAAGTCTGCAACAGGTGGACTGATCAGTTTGTATCAAAACCATTTTAAAGAGTTGCAAGAGGTCTGGAGACGATGGCTCGACCTGAGGGTGGAAGGTACATCAAGCATTCGAAAGCAACGTGAGAAATTAATGAACGCAGATTCTGAGAGTTTCGCGGGCAAGACTAATTATTGCAATTGTATTCCTCCGGAACATGCTCCCTCTGCCAGGAAGTATATGGAAGATGGTGTCTTCCAGCGGACACAGAAGTGTTCATTCGCGGAAAATCCCACACTGACAGGCCCACCATTCCATTTCAAAGATGGCCCCTTTACCTATTGTTGTCCTACCAGTGTTCTCCCATTTATTGGTTGGGATTATCTCGAGGTGAAGAAATTAATGCATACGAAGTCACTTGTCAATATGTTTGGAAACTACATCGAGTGTAAGTTACGCAGTTTCATGGAAAAACTTACTTCAAAACAAGTGAGCTTTGAAATTATTTTGGGAAACTGCATGAATATAGAGGAATTTCTCAACAACGAAATGAAATATGATCGAATTTTGACATCTAGTCTCATGGACTATATTCTTCTAACGGATTTGTTAAGGTATATAGTATATTCATGCTTAAATAATTTTATGTTTTAACGTTGACCTTTGTACTCGAGAGACCTATGAATATCTACGACAGCATTTCTAATTAAGAAATGCTTGACCAGGAAAACTGGAATTTTATTGATCATTGTGGGATTAAAAATCGGTGTTGTATTTCTTTTATATTCTACAATCCACTGGGCTGTGAAAATAGGTGAATCCTAGAAAAATTTGCAGTGAACATCATTAATATTGATATAAGTAAATATTATTTTCCAAAAGGAGTTTCGCACATAAAACACATGTATTCCAGGATTGAGGACTTAAGGTATACAGCGGCGCAAATATATCACGATTCTGGAGGGTTTTCCTCAATGAATGTGGTTGAATATAGAACAATAAATACAAAGGTTTGTGGAGGTAATGACTGTACAATATGCCAAGCGACAAATACATTCTTGCTTCTCCGGGATATACAGTAAAAGAATACTTGACATTTGCTGTGTGGTGTGCAGTTTCTGATTACTATGATTTTTATCACCATTATCATGATAATCTTTATGATAATGGCGATGATACTTTTGGACTAAATAGCTACTAACGCCAAACTTCTTCTCACTTGAAACCTTTCTTCTTCTCAGTTCAAACCTTTTTGTATTCTATTCCGGCTGAATTTTATAACATCAAACGACCTTATTAAGTTATTCAATTTCCACAACGAGTTTATATGAGCTTGCGATCCTCATAGTCATCCAATGCGACATCATGTTAGAACCACGAAATAACTAATTGTCAGAGTGCATTTTGAGGAGTATTTTTCCCTTCCCAGATTTTTACAGTTGGCGAATCCGTAGATCAAGTAATTAGACACTTTTCCTTACTATAGCTACTACTAACAGTATATTGTTCATTTTAGAATTTACTCTGACAAGCTAAATCGAGCTAATCCTTTCGCAACATTGATAACAGAGTCCGAAAACTGGGTGGATTTCTGTCCTGATGCAGATGTGAGTAATATGCCACTTACAACCACCATGAACCTCTGCAGAATTGTGATGCAGGACACAAATGACCTAAACCTGGCCCGTTCTGCATGTGCAACAACATATAGAGAATATTTAGACAACTCTCAAGAACTGCAAGATTATCTTCGTGCCTTATTTTACGTACATCACAAACGACATCAAACCGAAACGTCGTTAAAGTTGGCAAGTTTGAAAGATATGGGAAATGAATTTCAAATGCAACTGCGTGATGGCTTCCGTAATGAAAATAGAATTGTTTTCTTTAAACCAGCGGTTAATCGACGAAGGGTGACTATGATTACTGGTTTTGAACGATACATGGAGTGGATAGCTTGCTAAAATAACCAAATGGAAACCCGAGCGTCGGCGGGAAAACGCAATAGCAGTCAAACATGCTATGCAAAATTTAAATGATTTGCATTATTCAAACCTTTTGAAACGTATTTTTAAAAACTATTTCTGTGCAGTTCTATTAGAGAAGCATGACGAGTTGCCGTGGCTAGCTTGACCACTACGCAATATATGCACATACTAGCAAGATCAAAACCAAATGCTATGTAATATAACAATAATAACTAATTCCTTAACAGCGTACTCTGCAGAACTAAATCTATAGATGGTTTCAAAAACTCCTCCCCCGTGCAACGTTGGATTTTGCCAATTGGTAGGCATATTGAAATTCAAGTCGGTATTTATCACTGCCCATGGAGCAATATGCAATTGAAACACGCAAGTTGCAACTGTCATTTTTTCAAGTTCCTTGCGCGTCGTTCCTGCATCTAAGTGATCACGAACGGTTACAATTACTGTATTTTCCCTATTTTTTATATAAATTAGTGGTTGTTTCGTCAATATCGTTCATGAGAGAAGGTCTTCAGGCGAGGTTAAATACAGTAGAGCCGTTGTGTAAAAAATGCTGCTTAGTTAAGGATTACACACTTATTTTTAATAAATTTGGAAATTCTTCAGAGTTCTTCAGACGGGGGGTAAATCACGTGTTTTCTGCACCGGGGGAAAATATGAATGGCCTGATTTTGGTTGCTGCTGGCCGTGGTCTGGTTTGACGGGTTGACACACTTCGCTGATTCCGTCGCGTGTATGGCGAAGGCTGCCTTGTTCTTCGAGGCGCTGTTGCCGTAGCCATAGTTTTGGCTTGGATTATATTGCCGAGACAACTGGCCGAAATTCGTAGCATTTGAACTGCCTTGGCCTGTTTCACCTTGAGTTTCGTTGACGTTATTGCGTGGAAACCTACGATTGAGCTCTTGTCGTGAACTTGCGGCGTCTACCTCAGCGCCGCTTCTTAAGTCTGCATATCTCTCACAGAATTCAATATTGTTCGCACAAGATTTTCAACCCCATTTTCTGGATTGGGGCTCAAATTATCCATATAAACAACGAAAGAAAATCCTCGAGAAGATCACACGTGTTCGAAGCGGCGATGGGCGCTAAAATTGTAAATCTTCGGTTCGGCAGGAATTCGGAAAATATCAACGGTCCCCCGTTTCAATTTTGCCTTGCCCCATATTTTCCCCCGGTGCAGAAAACACGTGATTTACCCCCCGTCTGAAGAACTCTGATCAAAATACGTCCTCTCCCTTCTTGATATAAAACACACGCGAAACTTGAATTATAAAAACGTCTAATACTTCATGTAAAACGCAATTTACTTGATATAAAAATATGCGCTTTAGCTTGATATAAAACATGACAGTCTTGATTGTAAAATATCGACACTTGATATAAAAACGAACGTCTTGATTGTAAAATAGCGACACTTGATATTAAACACGAACGACTTGATGTAAAAATATTATACTTGATATTTTGTCACGTTTGGCCTAGCATAGTACTTCAAATGGTATTATATTTGCTGATCTAAATTCGCAATGTCTAAATTCCGTAATAAGTTTTTGTTTCAAACGATAAGCAAAATATTTAGTTTTGTCATTCTAATTTAGTTATTGTTTCAACTCAAGAAAGACGTACTAGGAAATTCACAAAATCATCGTTGCGACTTGCCTCTTTTGACGTTGCTCGGAGCAATTAGCCAAAAAACATTCCCCGATTGATTACAATATATTTGGAATATTCCCGCCCGGGAGAAATATAACTTACCTAAATAACATTGCAACACATCTTATAATATTTTGTATAGCAGCTTTTCCGACTAGTTCTCAATTATGAAACCGTTGGTCGTTAACCCTCCTTTCGGCAAAGCATTCCAGACCTATCATCAGACAATCAGAACCAACCCTCTGTCTCTAGTCGGAAGAATTAAGGGTCTTCACTTAAAACTTCGAAATACAGTACTTACTTTGTAGAAGCTGACCAGAATTAACACCCAACATAGTCTACAACGGCGCACGCTGCAAAAGACCTAATGTCAAGTAAAGATTTTAACCTTGCTCGTTAGAATATGACATTTTTAGAACACGTGGGTGACATGAATGAGACAAAAGCGAACCAGTTCTTTTACAGGCAACACCCTAGTATATAGATCTATTTTCAATCATGGTCGCATATTCTGACTAAATGTGACTCCGAAAACCTTTCAGTAACATGCTCAACAAAGAGGCACATCCTGTACTGTATATTCTGTAAATGATCAAAATCTACAATATATACAAGCAAATCATTAGGTGGTACCTGGAGGAGATTCTCCGAAAAGCATAGGCAAAACAATCGTGTATAAGCAAAATAATTTAGAGCGTAATATACTACACGCAGTATGACTACAACTTTTCTTGATGCCATAGTCGGGTATTTCACATCTGTAACGACTGTACTTGAGCTGCTCTCACAGAGCAGATTTTCACAAAGGTCCTACATATACCGTAGAGACCACTATACATACAATAAACATACCAAAATATGTGTAACTAAAAAATAAGTAAAAGTAAGTCTAAGCTAAAAGTTTAAAAGTCGTCAATGTGGGATCGGAGCATTCCTTATTTCACTGTCTAGGTTATTCCAGTCTTTATAGCTTGCTGATTCGTGCGCTGTTTTCCCCAATTGCGTTTAACCTTAGGTAGCCTTAGTGTGTCCTTAATTTGGGTGTTATAGCTATGAATCTGAGTACGTCTAACAATGTCTAAAGAATGTTCCGTGAGACCATTAACGCACTTGTAGATATAAAGGCAGCGATGGTAAGTCCTGCGACGTTCTAAATCGAGCCACTTCAGGGCTGACAACGCATCAGTTGCCGAGGAGTACAAAGGTCTATCTAATATTATCTTGGCAACCTTCAAAACGACACCCATCAAAACGACATTGTCCTACTCCCCCCAGACTAAATCAGGATAATCAAAGATAGGTAAAACTAAGCTATTGTAAATAGTGGTGTGGCAACATATGCTTAATTCTGCGTAAGAGACCAAAGTTCTTGTTTATCTTAGATTAAATGTATTCTATATGATCAGCCCAGGTAAAATTCGTAGACAGCATTATTCCTAAGTATATAAAGCTAGATACAGTATTGACATCACCATCAAAAACAGATAATGAAAACGAGGAAATATCACCAAGCTTCCTGTTACTGCCTATTATCATTGATTTAGTCTTATCAAAGTTCAGGGAGAGCTTGTTTTCACGAAGCCAGTAAACAAACCTTAAGAGATCTTCATTTAGCTTTTCTTCAAGCAGCCATGGATCTTTAGAAAAGCAGTACAAGGCCGTATCATCAGCATACAACATTACTTCCGAGTTGTTAACTGCATCAGGTAGGTTGTTTATGCAGACAAGGAAAAACAGCGGACCCAGGATGCTTCCTTGGGGAGCACACCGAAAGTTACGGGGAGTGCATCGGATAGTTCATTGCCGCAGGATGTTCGTTGTTTCCGACGACTAAGATTCAAACCACTTGAGAGAACTGGGGAGACCCCAATTGCCGACAACTTAGAAAACAGGATAAAATGATCCACAGTGTCAAAAACCTTAGTCAGGTCCAAGAACACTGCGCCGAAGAGGTTCCCCTGCAGCCCTGTTCCATGTTTAGTAAGATTCACCTTATCTCGAACAGGATCGCGAAACATGCCTTGCCACGTTGTTAAAAATTTGTAACTGGTGGGTCACGGCAAAAACTCAACCAATCTCGTCGACGCTGGTCGGAAAACTGAGAAAAAAAGCAAAATGTGTGGCCTCTTTTATTGGAAAATCACCTATCTGTACCGGAAACACGTCATCACATCTTTATCGTTTTTTTTAGCTATGCTTATGTATCATGGAACAGTTTGCTTTGAAGTTTGAGACAATAATTTTTTTTTTTTAAAAATTTAAACATGAACTTAAAAAAAGTTTAAATTTAAAAAGATTTTTTGAAGATCATTTTTTATTTTTTTTTTTTTTTTATATATAGTATTATTCTACAATCTTGGAGGTTTTTTTAGTTTTTTTATATTTTTTTTATTAGTTTATATAATATATTATAGTTATCTTAAAAATTTTTTAGTTTAAATACTTTATCATGTAATTAAGCACTGAAAAACCCTTTTGGGAGTGTTTATATGTAATAATAATAATAATAATAATAATAATAATAATACCTCTCACATGTAACTTAAAACACTGTATATTAAACTTCGCGCTTTGCTTCTTTACTGTTGTGAATAGTTGCCAATCTGATAATGTCGCTCCAACACAACCTTCGGTTTTTTGGACATCACCTGGTAGATGCTATTCCCAACGTAAAAAAATCAAGAAGCGAATTCCTGGTACAAAGAATCAATACAAGTATCCTACTCCAATCCATAGTATGATCGCTCTGCATAGCTTTATACTGCAATATGGTTTACTTGTCAGTAAATTATAACTTTTGCAGCAATGGAGTTGTAAAAACTGGTTAAATCTATTGGTAAATATCAAAAACAATTTCTCGGCATCTCGTAATCTCGTTCGATAAGACTATTAATAGTAGAAAGAGTTTGTAGATGGAATACTCGAACAAAAATTTATATACATTTTTTAGACCTAGCCAGGAGCAGTTGCGAAAAATGCAATTTAGGCATTCTGGTAGGAATTGAACTTGAGGCCCCGCGATGCAACGCTCTAACCAACTGAGCTACAGAGTCCAGTTGCTGAGCATTAACCGCAAGTTCGGAATATATGATGGGAGCTAGTGATGTCAGTATTAGGTATGCGTAAATATCAAGATTTTTTCTCGGCATTTCGTTCGATAGGACTAATAGTAGAAGATGTTTGTAGATGGAATACTCGAACGTAAATTTATATATATTTTTTTAGACCTAGCCAAGGGCATCCCATCCTATATGCTCAGCAACTCGACTCTGTAGCTCAGTTGGTTAGAGCGCTGGACCGGAATCGCAGGGCCGCAGGTTCAATTCCTGGGGCTACACGGGCTAGCCCGCAAGCGTTGGGAAGAAATTCCCGCGTGATTTTGGATTTTGTGGAAAACGAAATCTATTTTATTTAAAAACACCACCATTTTATTTTCAACTGCTTCAGTACTCGAGAGCTAATTTGACATTTTAGACATATTTAGGCCGAATAAAACATGCGCTGTACGTGATACGATTTCCTGCCCGGTTTACTGGGTTGGTCCAATATTCGTATCTGTGAAGGAGCTCGGCAAGGATCTTTGCTCCTCTCGCGGAGACCGGCAAACCGGGCTTCCGGTTCCCAAATTACATTCGTATGAGCTCAGCAGTGCATTTTGCCCTCCTCTCGAAGCGGGAAAACTGGGCTTCGGGCTGGTTCCCATGCATGTGAATCAAATCTAAAGAAACGTATAAAAACAATAAAAGGTGGAATCTCGGCTTTTTAGAGTCAGCGGGCCACGTGCATATATAAACAGGCCCTAAATGGCAGTTAAATGGTATTTATCCTATAACCCATTACTTAGCATGTAATTCACTGATTAATGACTGAATAAATTGGTGTAAGTTGTTTCTTATTTGCGTTACTCAAACACTTGGCAGGACCTTGTCATTTCAATGACAGTCAGTGAAGCACGCTATTTAGGAGTACTTATATGTATTGAAATTGGAAAAATATAACAAACTAACTTGAAATTCCAAAAATTTTACAAGGGTTAAGGTGTATGCTGACAGGAATTGGAATATAAGCTTTGGGGACAGATTGTTGGACTCAAATAACTTGCATGATATCAAAACCGATAAAATCACATATGTGGATGACATGGCTCATGTAATGTCAATCGCAGACAATTTGCGCTCGTGTACCGGTATTACTTGTACATTTTATGAGGATCTACCAACACTGACTAAGAACATTACTGGAACTGTGATTGGCAAATACAAAGAAGAAACTGTAATCATTCCAACAGGATGAATGCATAACTCTTGCAGGGGATCCAGAGCTTTCCTGCAGTAAGCTAAGCTTGCAACGCAGCTCACAACTTTCCAAGTTAAAGAAGAATAAGCAGCAAGCAGCACAAACAAATTCATGCAACTCAAATAGCAAGGTTAATAAGACATTCCTTACAACAAGGTAAATAAGAAATTCCTTTCCTGCAAGGAATCTATTATTAACTTTGCTTTTACAGTTGCATTAACAAGAAGATGATCAAAAACAGAGGAGAAAAATATGGAGAAAAGAGAAATATATTGACATGCCAAAGCGGTGGAGGAGAAGAGAATGAGAAAAATCGCAGAACAAGACAACAACCTTGGATTTGCTTATTATATTTTAAACATCGAACCAAGAGCAAAATACTCCCTTTCCCGATAGTCCTGAAATGGCCATGCCTTGTCACAGTTAACAGTTACAAATTTCGTAATATTTATATTTGATAATAATTTGACTTTTCCAAAGTGCATTTGCACAAGAATTGCGTGGAAATTGACTTATCCTTAGGGCTTTATAAGAAAAAAATAATTTCCCTATTTCCTTCCAAATTTCGTTCCAAAGGCAAAAATAACCTTCGTTTTGGCCTTGTTTTAACATCGACTGATCCACAGTTAATAAAAACGACTGCAGTTTATAAGTAAACATTTTAATACAAATCTAGACTAGGTTGTAGTGTAAGGAAATTAAGGAAATTTCAGCATTTATGGGAACCTTTTTGCAAGTCACAGATAAGTAAGACAACTAAAATTCACGATTAACAGTTAATATTTTGATAGAATTACTGTAACTTGGAAAAATCACGCTTAACAGTAAACCCTATATAAACACCTTCTAATAAGTCCCTTGTGTATTAGCACATGCACTGTATGACTCGAGGTCACTCGTCACAGGGGTAACTCATCCCCATGACACAGGTATCTTTACCAGCTGAATATCTAACGCAATAGAATAATAACGGTTTTAATTTATTGCATTCATGGAGTTTGTAAATACAATATAAAACTATGAACTTACATAATACCCATTCAAACTTCTCACCTAAAACAGAGGGATTTGTTATATGCATGGGGATTTGTTATATGCATGTCTAATCATATCATGTTTGAGTTCACTAAATGTTTAAGGCTGCTTCATTCGAAAGAACAGTGCCTAAGAGCTTGTGCGCTGATTTTGTTCCAGTATTTATTTCAGATAAGGCATGAATAGTTGATCCATATATATTGACTGCAGCAATTCAAGTCGAAGCAGTCACGAATAAAAGCTCGACAAGCAGATTCTCTCTTCATGATTTTCTTTATCAAACACGATAAACGACCACTTATTTGGACTTATTTCAAAATACTTCTAATGATTCAGACTAGCTTTTGAGAAGTTTTCTTTAAAGTTTTCCATTATTAATCGAGGATCAACCGGCCCAGGTCGAACAACCGGCCCAAAGATATTTTGCCATACATTTAAATAACTAACCCTTTGCTCTTTTCGCATGGGTTAATTTCCACATTGACAACCTCAATTAAAATACAATCGTAACCCAATTTCTAATTCTAATCCTTAGCCTAATCCTAACCGAAAGTATTACCAGATTTTTCTTATACTTAATCCTAACCTTATAATCATAACTGAAATCCTTATCCGCAGTCCGCAGTCCGCAGTCCGCAGTCCGCAGTCCGCGTTTTCCACCAAACCAGCACAAACTCCGATAGATGTAATTGCCTGATATTATATTCGAAATTGCGTTGCAAGACAGTTAATTAGTTGCATAGACCATTACGTCTTATGCGTGGCATGTCTTGCAATGGTCAAAATTGCGGAATATATATTTTTACCTCGTGCTTACTTCAAAACAATCAGTCCCTTCAGACTGCACATTTGCTTATGTTTCCATATGAACCTTCCTTCTAATCTCTTTAACATATATTTGTCAATTATATTTATATTTAAGAAATAAAAAACAGTTTCTCAACGTTTTGAGCCTAGCGAAAGCATTCGTCGATCGTCGTCAGGATGTTGGGAATTGGATATTAACTAACCTCCTGACGAAGAGCAATGGCTCGAAACGTCGAAGTATTTATATATACTTTTTCACATCATACAAGAGCTCGATCTGTGTTCCAATTATATACTGTATGCAATGAAATATTGTTTATCTTGTCGATATGAAAAAGTATACAAGGCATATAATAGACATACCATATATTAACCTTGTATTCTAGTGTTGATCCGTCTAAGAAATGAAATTGATACCGAATTGAAACGGATATAGCCAGATATTGTTCAGGACTGCATGTGGTCTTCTCATTTTTCTTGGTGAATTACAAACCAATACACTCTTTGTTATTGCCAAACAGACAACATAGAGTTGTTCTCCTGCAGTTTAGAAGCCAACACTATTGCAGAATGCAAAATCCGCAAAATCCGCAAAATCCGCGGCTTCCATTTCAAAATCTATCATCAACACAATTCTTTGCAGGTAAAGTTTACTGGCTCTGCATTATGTTGATTAATCGATCCCACAATAATAACGCCGCGTCTTTCCTTAATACCATGCAAATATTGAATAGTGCTGTAGGTACTTTACGATTTTTGCCTACCTATATACTTTAGCGTGTATTAGTATATTTAGAATTAAATTCTGTTCAATGGCTATAAAATAGTAACAATTTTAGTGAGACTAATTGTATACATTTCTAGTATTTAGGTTGTAAAATCTTTATTATGGCTTCTTTTTCAAAAGTTCTAGTTCACCTCCTAGTCCTAGACAATGTTATTTGTGACAACATAAAAGTTATTCCAAGTTTTATCATTATTATCAATCTAGTTATCATGTCTTAAAAGGTACGCTCATTTCACGGTAGGAAGTGTCATATAGCTGCATTGGCATTTATATTTTTGGTCAATATATATAAATGGAAAACCCTGAAATATATTCAAAGTAAAGTTACAGGGTTTGAAGTAGGTGTGTACAGCGACAACAATAATGGCTAGTTTTTTAGTTCAGGTGTACTTGGATCTAAATAAGCCAAATTACCAAAGGATTCACATTTTTTTGTTCTGATTATGGCTGGTTGCCGTGACAACTGATAACTGCTACGTGATAAAAGCGCATCACGGATGTCGCGTCAGCAACATTAGCGCTTTGCCCAGCGTTTCCAGTCCCTGTCTTCTGGATAGTCTATGGTCAGACTGCTTATGTGCCCTTAAGCACAGAGTTATTGCCAAGGTAAGTACGTTTTTATTTTTCCATTTTGACTATAAATATTAATCATAATTCCAGTTTTGTCGTAGCATGTACATCAAAATGGCGCACGTAAAAAGCATCCGTACATAAGTGGTTTCCTTTCAAACCCTGGAACTTGACGAGAAGGCTATCACTTGTCTTTTACAACATATATTTATCATCTCATATGCAAGGTTAATGCAAATAGGGTAGTTACAACTTTGTGCGATATGCCAATCTTGTACAAACGAGGTTTTTGACGCCTCTGTTCGCGCGACTACGAAAGGATTGCAATTTATGTTGTCCTCGCTTCAAACCCTGTAACTTCACTTTATATATATTTCAGGACTCCACATTTACATTTTTTAAAGAAGAATAAAAATGTCGATGCAACTGTCGACTTTTCAAACATTTTGATGGTTTAACAAAGGTAAAAAACACCATTGAATGCGTGCATTCCCTTTTTGACTACAAAAATGTCACCATGCATTGTTGTTGTTAGTGTATGCACCTACTTCAAACCCTGTAACTTCACTTTAAATAAATTTCAAGACTTCTCATTGGCTTCTCCTGGGTCTAACAAAACAAAAAATCACTTTTGAGTGCATGCGTATTATTTTGAAATACAAAAAGCTAGCCATTGTTGTTCTTTCTGTACACACCTACTTCAAACCCTGTAACTTCACTTTAAGTATATTTCAGGGTTTCTTATCTATATATAATGAACAAAAATATAATGTCAATGCAGCTATCGCTTTTTTAAACTTCCATTGACTTTAACAAAGCAAAAAATCACCTTTGAGTACATGTGTATTATTTTGAACTACAAAAACTCGCCATTGTTGTTGTCGCTGTACACACCGACTTCAAACCCTGTAACTTTACTTTGAATATATTTCAGGGTTTTCCATTTATATATATTGACCAAAAATAGAAATGTCAATGCAGCTATCGCCTTTTCAAACTTCTATTGGGATTACCAAAGCCAAAGATCACCTTTGAATGCATGCGTATTATTTCGAACTACAAAAACACTCGCCATTGACATGGTTGCTAGGTTGTTCTACAGGCCGTATCACGGACAACACACGCAAAACAATATGGCGTTTCCAGTCCCTGTCTTCTGGATAGTCTATGGTCAGACTAACTTGCTAGACAACCTGGTCAAAACAGATTTTCACTATATTAAAAAGAAAACAGATAAAAAAAATTCTATTGGACCCCCTTATTAATCCAGGATCAAGCTAACAGGCCGAACAACCGGTCTATGGATATTTTGCCATAAAAATAACAAACCCATTGCCATTTACGCATAGGTCAATTTCCACGTTAACAACCTCAATTAAAATACAGTCGTAATCCAATTCCTAATTCTAATCTTTAGTCTTAGCTTTATGTAAGTCCCATGCATCGTTGCAAGTGAGTGATTCATTGAATTGTCCGACAGTTTAACTTGAGGGATGATAAAAACGGACTTATTTAATGGAGAAGTGAAGTTTTCTCTCGCGTAATCCAAGGTTCGTGAGCACGAATGACACATTTTCCGCTGATACTTCGTGGAATTACCATTTCCTGGAATTTGGTAAACCTATACCTATTGGTATTGTTATCAATTTCCGGCTAATCAAGCGCCGTGCATTATTTTATTCTTAATTGCTTCCATGTATTTCGTAAGATACTGTTGCAATAGCAAGTGAGATGCCAAGATTTTCTGAATGCTGGCGTTGTGGAAAAACATCTGCAACTGTAGTTTGTGGTTCTTGTAATGTCGCCAAATACTGCAGTAGTAAATGCAAAGTAAATGATATCGCGAGGCACAATGACGCTGAATGTCGCCCAGTTTCTATCATAAAAACATGTTTATCATGTTGTAAGACTGGTTCATCTCTACAAACATGTACTGGCTGTTACCGTGCTTTCTACTGTGACGTGACATGTCAGAAGAATCATCGACATGAACACAAAGTCGAATGCAAACGCATCGTAGAAAAGATAAAATCACTGGCCGGATTACTCGAGGGTCATTTTCTTCCCAATACTGCACGGGGTTGTTTGGGGCATTATTACTGGGGCAATGTACCGGCATATGATTTTCTTAATTTATCAGAAAACGAAGGCGTCGACTACAATTCAGCTATGAATCTTCTAGTCCTTGGTGTTGGTGATTTACGAAATATCGTGCTCACTTGTGCTTCGTTGCCTGAATGTTTCACAGACAAGGTCAAGTTTATATTAAACGACTCCGACAGATGTGTCTTGGCAAGATTGGTTTTGATGCTCTACATGATGATTAAATGTAAGTATGTGATTTCTCATACGTGGAGGTTCCGTGTTTCTAACTCAAAGCATGATAGTACAAATTTTGCATAATATGTATGTTTGAACGAAGTGGCAGAATAAAAATATTTAAGCAAACATACAGGTGTTCGATTCAAAACCGGATGTTGCAACACATTGTATTAATTACAAACGTCGGCGTTCAGCGTTCAAGTTGTTTCATCTTTTAGGCTGAGTGGCTAAAGCACATAATAGGAGAACATTGTCTAAAGCTTAGTAAGATTTGAAAGCAAAACTACACTTCGAAAATAGGGCGCTTCGAGAATTCGTTCCAGTTGGAAAAAATTCTCGAGAATTCGAAATGGATTTGAGACACAATGCTGTGTAATAATGACTACATTAGACCTGCAAGTCATCTCGCTATGCCATTTTCCAAGTGAAATAAAAATTTTTCCGGGTTCAAAGGTAAAATATAATGCGAATTAAGGTCGACCCGACGTTTTTATTCAAACGTCGAATTTATTTAGTCGAATTTAATAGTAAATGCATGCATTTCTGTAAAGTTATATCTGTCCAGCGGATTGATCTTTAGCAGTTAAATTGAAAACGCAATAATAAATATATTTCACGACAAAAATATGTTTCACGATAGCCATATGAATTTACGAATTTTTAAAAGAACCTCATTTTTAACACAAGTATATTTATTCCCGAGCACGGCGCGAAGCGCCGTGAGTGAGTACTAATTCCCCTCGGATATTTACACCCGGGTATGTGAGAACATAGCGGATTCCAAAGTTGTCCGCCATTACGTCATGGACGGTCTTCTACTTTATGCGCATGCGCGAGTTTAGGCCGGGAGAAAACTGGTAACTAGCCACCTCAGATTGGCTAATACAAAAATTTAGTTTTTTTAATGTTGCGTCAGAATTTTAACTGCCACTTTGCAAACCTTTTTCAAAAAAGTTTTTTATACTCGGGCCATCGAAAAGTACAGACAAATAGAGTCTTCGTAAATGAAAATTTTCAAGAGGAGAAAGTCAAGGAGAAGTCAACAGGAGAAAAAAACAGTCGAATGATCGGAGAAAGGACACAATTTTGAAGTTCTGAAGCATTTTAAACGGGTAAGTGTCTATTTTGCGTACTTGCTATTAGCGTGCAGTTTAGTTTGTGGATATTTGGCAAAGGCGTATTGATTAAGCTTAAAAGGTATTTTAGCAACATAATCTCAAAAACTTCATTTCAAAGTTAAAGCTTAATAAAATTACTGTTCAAAAAGCAGTTGAAGTTTTATTAACATATTTTATTTTTTGACGTTTTTGTGAAATGTCTAAGGTTGAATTTTACATCAAATGAAAGCTAAAAGAGTAGATAATAATACACCTACTTTATATAGTTGGGCAATTCATAATTTTATAGTTAAAAATACAAATCTTATCACTATTTTACCATCATTTTGTACATGTAAAATAAATACACAGTGTTGCGTGTTACCATGGTTAGTGATTACTTCATGTTACAATTAATAACTTTTGGGAAGTATAATTGCTTAGTTCTAATGGGCGAGGGGATTCTGCATGCATGTATTTCTAGTTTATAACACGAGAAGAACAAACAGCTTCTCAAAATGCGGCTAAATGCAGCAATCGATATATCGCATTTGGTAGGGTTAAAAATTCGCACTCTACCAATCCGTACTGCTTCAGGAGACGAGACATATAAAGTTTACAATGTAGGATCCAAAACACCGATTCTTTATACATTCTATCCAAAAACAAACTATAAAAACGATTACATTAAATATTCCGACCCCTAACGAAAGCCCTGTGTCTATATCGTCTACCGCGTTCGTAATCCTGATATCTGCAAACAATTTATTAACCCCAAACATCTTTTTTAAATAAAAGTTATAATTATTATTGCTCTATGGAATCATGAGCGCAAATAAATAAAGTCAAAATATTTACGTATCGCTTAATATATAGTGCATCTTCGATTCCAGTATTTAATTGCTTGTGCCTCGCTTTTGCCGCCACTTTAAAGTTTAAACTGCATTATATATTATATAGGGGTCATTTATGCATCTAATTTCTAATAATCAGAAACAAAATATTATATGCTGACAGTTGGACAAATACTTCATGTAAGCTTGTCCTCAACTTAACCCAAAATACTCAACTGTCTTAGGTCAAAATAATAGGCATGCATGAAGTATGACTGACAGTTGAATACAATCTATTTACTTTCAAGATGCCTCTGATTTTCTGTAAAAAATGTTTGTACACCCCCGTTCGGACCTTTTTTAAAAGTAATGAATGACGCCCTTCTCCGCCCTCTGGAGTCTGGACTCTGCCACTCTAAGTGGGTTTCCAATGCTAAGTTCATTGATGTTCATCTCAACCATTGTTTTGAGTCTTTGACAACTAGCCAGGGGCCGCGGAACTGGGGGGCACTGGGGGCATGTGCCCCTACCTTTTTCAAAACTGAAAATGTCCCCCTTTTTTGAAATGAAAGTGCCCTCTTTTCTAGTCTGAAAGTGCCCCTTTTTTGGGGCAAAATCCATGTACTTATAACTTGTAGACTAGGTAAAAAAATATGGAGAATGTAGTAAATGGTGTTGTAGGGAAGATCCCGTCGAACCCCCCTGCAATGCTTGTTCCTTACATTGTACGATCAGGATAATTTTGACCCCCGAAAAAATGACGCCGGTGCCCCCCTAGTTTTGAGATGCTTCCGTGGCCTCTGAAACTAGCAATTGCTTTTGGCAATTAGCAGACCATTTCAAATAGATAATTAACTTAAATGTACACATTGGTTATAAGAACAACCATTAAATACCACATTTTATTAATATTCAAGTTAAATTGTGTACGAAAAGTTAGAAACAATCTATTTTTTTATTTTTGACAAATTTGGTGAATTCAATTGTTTAATCATACTTGAAATTTGGATGATCTGTCCTTCTCTGCACTCTGTTGAACTGCAATCTTGTTCTGGTGATTTAAACCATCCTATAAAATCCACTCAAATTCTTACTTGGGACCATTTTGTTTATTTGTTTATAGAACGTAGAACTTTAGAAATTGGAATTCAAAAATTGCTTAATAGAGATTCGTTAGATATCCGTAAGAATTCTCTAGAAATGCCTCTAAAATCCACAATACTGTAGCTTCGTGTGTTTAAAAAATCCTCAAGGAAATTTTTAAGGAATTTCAGAGGAAATTTTAAATACGCTATTTCGAAATAAAACTGCATCAGAAATTCAGCCTACAAAGTGACAGTTAAGAAAATGTAGGAAATGCAAATTGCAGATGAAACTTCTTGATGAAAATATTTTGCCACGCTAATCTATCCACACCACCAACAACAACAACAACAACAACAACAACAACAACAACAACAACAACAACAACAACAACAACAACAACAACAACAACAACAACAACAACAACAACAACAACAACAACAACAACAACAACAACAACAACAACAACAACAACAACAACAACAACAGCAGCAACAACAACAACAACAACAACAACAACAACAACAACAACAACAACAACAACAACAACAACAACAACAACAACAACAACAACAACAACAGCAGCAACAACAACAACAACAACAACAACAACAACAACAACAACAACAACAACAACAACAACAACAACCGTACAACTACACGAAATCTACAGTTACCAATAAATTGTAACCACTACAACAATATCAACAACAACAACAGCATCTTGGTGCAGATACATGTATGCTTACCGCACCATTTGTAAGATTATAATGTTCCTTTCAACGTACGTTTGCGTTATTATCACATGGGGTTTGACGTTGATAATTTATTTTTCAAACGGCTTAAATCAGTTCCTCTCACCGGTTATACGCGAGTACATTTAGGATCTGCACATTCGCGCAATTATACTAACAACTTTCAGCGAATTTTTAACCCCATCTACATTAACCAAGATCGTGCTAAATATACAATGCTGTTTTTATTCGTTATTTTACCTATTAAACAGTTCTCAAGAAATGCAATGCTCCAGGGCGCTTATATTGTGAGCGGTGAAACGGCTATTGACGCACTGATCGATGTGTTATGCGGATGACTGGTAACGACTAACGAGTCTCTCGTTGTCAGCTGTCACCATTGGCGACGTCGTCTTACCGCAAAATGAATATGGCGGAAAAGGTGAATACAACTGAGCTTGTAGGATATAATTCCGATGTTACATAATATTTTGGAAGATTCTGATGCTATGTTTTCAGGTATTACTGACAATCTTCTAGAGTCTTTGCTCGAGGCGCTCGCGAAGTCTTACGAACCGTTGCTTTTACATGACATGAGACATGACGCGAAAAGTTTTTAAAAATTTTCGTATGTACATGCATGTACACGTAGCTTTCACATTCGATAGACTACAACTCACATTGAATTTCAGCTTGTAGCTTATTTTTTCAAATGAATGTCAAGAAATGCTCAACTTTAATTTGTGTTTTCTCGATGAATCCTAACAAGAAGTAGTCTTGGCTAATAAATCACAAAATATCGTAATATGGACGAAATTGTATCGACCATTGCGCTTAAGATATGACCAAAACAGGTCAGTTGATAAACTGGCCAGAGAGTAAAATTATGTTTACAGCTTACAGTTACTTCACCTAAATGCTGTAAAAAGCCTATATTTTAATATTATATTATAAATAGTATAAAGCCTATATTTAAGTATTGATATAATGTCCAAGAATCGTAACGTAGGAAAAATACAATTTTGTTTACTTCCCTTGCAGCTAGCGAAATGATAGTCAAACGGGGTAAATGTTAACCAATAAAAATACCTAACTTCCGCTCGCTATATATTCGAACGCTCAACTCGGATTTTTATATAAACACACAATTGTAATCTTCAACATAAACTAAAACCCAAGGCTTGGTCAACTTGATAACATGCCCAAATGTTGTTTTGAAAATTTCCCTCCATCGAAGTTATCAAAAATGCGAGTCATTATCCTGAATATTTCTTCTATAGTACATATTTATAATTAAGCCATACAAACACTCATACCATAAATTAGTTTCTACTTCGTCGTTACAGTTTAAAATGTTCTTCAAAAATTTCATTGTTCCTTGTCATAATTTCAAACTATGACAACTTTTGTCAACTTTTGACAACTTTTGTCGAAAAGTACGCTCGTGCCAGTCCTTTTTTGCATCACACATCAATCAGCGCGATATCAGCGCGTTGCACAGCCCAGTATATAAGTATACAGTATTGTCTTTATTCGTCGTGTGTTAAGAAGGAAGGCATAATGTAGCCAGACGTACTGTGGCAATATTTTTAAACCTAAAATAATCTGAAAGCTATCCGTAATAAACAACATGTTTCAATTTTAGGTGATCCAAGCGTTAGTAATGCGGTGACAGAAATTTGGTACTCATTGTCACTAAGCGAGAAAACGTACAACTACCTTTGTTCGTCGCTCCAGGGACTTCTTCGATTAAAAAGTGCTGAAGATTTAAAGTCTGCAACAGGTGGACTGATCAGTTTGTATCAAAACCATTTTAAAGAGTTGCAAGAGGTCTGGAGACGATGGCTCGACCTGAGGGTGGAAGGTACAGCAAGCATTCGAAAGCAACGTGAGAAATTAATGAACGCAGATTCTGAGAGTTTCGCGGGCAAGACTAATTATTGCAATTGTATTCCTCCGGAACATGCTCCCTCTGCCAGGAAGTATATGGAAGATGGTGTCTTCCAGCGGACACAGAAGTGTTCACTCGCGGAAAATCCCACACTGACAGGCCCACCATTCCATTTCAAAGATGGTCCCTTTACCTATTGTTGTCCTACCAGTGTTCTCCCATTTATTGGTTGGGATTATCTCGAGGTGGAGAAATTAATGCATACAAAATCACTTGTCAATATGTTTGGAAACTACATCGAGTGTAAGTTACGCAGTTTCATGGAAAAACTTACTTCAAAACAAGTGAGCTTTGACATTATTTTGGGAAACTGCATAAATATAGAGGAATTTCTCAACAACGAAATGAAATATGATCGAATTTTGACATCTAATCTCATGGACTATATTCTTCTAACGGATTTGTTAAGGTATATAGTATATTCATGCTTAAATAATTTTATGTTTTAACGTTGACCTTTGTACTCGAGAGACCTATGAATATCTACGACAGCATTTCTAAGAAATGCTTGACCAGGAAAACTGGAATTTTATTGATCATTGTGGGATTAAAAATCGGTGTTGTATTTCTTTTATATTCTACACAATCCACTGGGCTGTGAAAATAGGTGAATCCTAGAAAAATTTGCATTGAACATCATTAATATTGATATAAGTAAATATTATTTTCCAAAAGGAGTTTCGCACATAAAACACATGTATTCCAGGATTGAGGACTTAAGGTATACAGCGGCGCAAATATATCACGATTCTGGAGGGTTTTCCTCAATGAATGTGGTTGAATATAGAACAATAAATACAAAGGTTTGTGGAGGTAATGACTGTACAATATGCCAAGCGACAAATGCATTCTTGCTTCTCCGGGATATACAGTAAAAGAATACTTGACATTTGCTGCCAGAGGTGTGCAGTTTCTGATTACTATGATTTTTATCACCATTATCATGATAATCTTTATGATAATGGCGATGATACTTTTGGACTAAATAGCTACTAACGCCAAACTTCTTCTCACTTGAAACCTTTCTTCTTCTCAGTTCAAACCTTTTTGTATTCTATTCCGGCCGAATTTTATAACATCAAACGACCTTATTAAGTTATTCAATTTCCACAACGAGTTTATATGAGCTTGCGATCCTCATAATCATCCAATGCGACATCATGTTAGAACCACGAAATAACTAATTGTCAGAGTGCATTTTGAGGAGTATTTTTCCCTTCCCAGATTTTTACAGTTGGCGAATCCGTAGATCAAGTAATTAGACACTTTTCCTTACTATAGCTACTACTAACAGTATATTGTTCATTTTAGAATTTACTCTGACAAGCTAAATCGAGCTAATCCTTTCGCAACATTGATAACAGAGTCCGAAAACTGGGTGGATTTCTGTCCTGATGCAGATGTGAGTAATATGCCACTTACAACCACCATGAACCTCTGCAGAATTGTGATGCAGGACACAAATGAGCTAAACCTGGCCCGTTCTGCATGTGCAACAACATATAGAGAATATTTAGACAACTCTCAAGAACTGCAAGATTATCTTCGTGCCTTATTTTACGTACATCACAAACGACATCAAACCGAAACGTCGTTAAAGTTGGCAAGTTTGAAAGATATGGGAAATGAATTTCAAATGCAACTGCGTGATGGCTTCCGTAATGAAAATAGAATTGTTTTCTTTAAACCAGCGGTTAATCGACGAAGGGTGACTATGATTACTGGTTTTGAACGATACATGGAGTGGATAGCTTGCTAAAATAACCAAATGGAAACCCGAGCGTCGGCGGGAAAACGCAATAGCAGTCAAATATGCTATGCAAAATTTAAATTATTTGCATTATTCAAACCTTTTGAAACGTATTTTTAAAAACTATTTCTGTGCAGTTCTATTAGAGAAGCATGACGAGTTGCCGTGGCTAGCTTGACCACTACGCAATATATGCACATACTAGCAAGATCAAAACCAAATGCTATGTAATATAACAATAATAACTAATTCCTTAACAGCGTACTCTGCAGAACTAAATCTATAGATGGTTTCAAAAACTCCTCCCCCGTGCAACGTTGGATTTTGCCAATTGGTATGCATATTGAAACTCAAGTCGGTATTTATCATTGCATGTCCATGGAGCAATATGCAATTGAAACACGCAAGTTGCAACTGTCATTTTTTCAAGTTTCTAACGCGTCGTTCCTGCATCTAAGTGATCACGAACGTTTACAATTACTGTATTTTCCCTTTTTTTTAATATAAATTAGTGGTTGTTTCGTCAATATCATTCATAAGAGAAGGTCTTCAGGCGAGGTTAAATACAGTAGAGCCGTTGTGTAAAAAATGCTGCTTAGTTAAGGATTACACACTTATTTTTAATAAATTTGGAAATTTGCTAGTATATCTTCGACAGCATACGAGGAACGCACTTCACATTGTACTTCAAATGGTATAATATTTGCTGATCTAAATTCGCAATGTCTAAATTCCGTAATAAGTTGTTTCAAACGATAAGCAAAATATTTAGTTTTGTCATTCTAATTTAGTTATTGTTTCAACTCAAGAAAGACGTACTAGGAAATTCACAAAATCATCGTTGCGACTTGCCTCTTTTGACGTTGCTCGGAGCAATTAGCCAATAAACATTCCCCGATTGATTACAATATATTTGGAATTGTAATATTCCCGCCCAGGAGAAATATAACTTACCTAAATAACATTGCAACACATCTTATAATATTTTGTATAGCAGCTTTTCCGACTAGTTTTCAATTATGAAACCGTTGGTCCTTTCGGCAAAGCATTCCAATTATGTGGAGTCAAGACCTATCATCAGACAATCAGAACCAACCCTCTGTCTCTAGTCGGAAGAATTAAGGGTCTTCATTTAAAACTTCGAAATACAGTACTTACTTTGTAGAAGCTGACCAGAATTAACACCCAACATAGTCTACAGCGGGGCACGCTGCAAAAGACCTAATGTCAAGTAAAGATTTTAACCTTGCTCGTTAGAATATGACATTTTTAGAACACGTGGGTGACATGAATGAGACAAAAGCGAACCAGTTCTTTTACAGGCAACACCCTAGTATATAGATCTATTTTCAATCATGGTCGCATATTCTGACTAAATGTGACTCAGAAAACCTTTCAGTAACATGCTCAACAAAGAGGCAAATCCTGTACCGTATATTCTGTAAATGATCAAAATCTACATTATACACAAGCAAATCATTAGGCGGTACCAGGAGGAGAGTTCTCCGTATAGCATAAGCAAAGCAATCGTGTATAAGCAAAATAATTTAGAGCGTAATATACTACACGCAGTATGACTACAACTTTTCTTGATGCCATAGTCGGGTATTTCACAACTGTAACGACTGTACTTGAGCTGCTCTCACAGAGCAGATTTTCACAAAGGTCCTACATACACCGTAGAGACCACTATACATACAATAAACATACCAAAATATGTGTAACTAAAAAATAAGTAAAAGTAAGTCTAAGCTAAAAGTTTAAAAGTCGTCAATGTGGGATCGGAGCATTCCTTATTTCACTGTCTAGGTTATTCCAGTCTTTATAGCTTGCTGATTCGTGCGCTGTTTTCCCCAATTGCGTTTAACCTTAGGTAGCCTTAGTGTGTCCTTAATTTGGGTGTTATAGCTATGAATCTGAGTACGTCTAACAATGTCTAAAGAATGTTCCTGGAGACCATTAACGCACTTGTAGATATAAAGGCAGCGATGGTAAGTCCTGCGACGTTCTAAAGGTCTAACTAATAATATCCTGGCAACCTTCAAAACGACACCCATCAAAACGACATTGTCCTACTCCCCCCCCAGACTAAATCAGGATAATCAAAGATAGGTAAAACTAAGCTATTGTAAATAGTGGTGTGGCATGCAACAGATGCTTAATTCTGCGTAAGAGACCAAAGTTCTTGTTTATCTTAGATTAAATGTATTCTATATGATCATCCCAGGTAAAATTCGTAGACAGCATTATTCCTAAGTGTATAAAGCTGGATACAGTATTGACATCACCATCAAAAACAGATAATGAAAACGAGGAAATATCACCAAGCTTCCTGTTACTGCTTATTATCATTGATTTAGTCTTATCAAAGTTCAGGGAGAGCTTGTTTTCACGAAGCCAGTAAACAAACCTTAAGAGATCTTCATTTAGCTTTTCTTCAAGCAGCCATGGATCTTTGGAAAAGCAGTACAAGGCCGTATCATCAGCATACAGCATTACTTCCGAGTTTTTAACTGCATCAGGTAGGTTGTTTATGCAGACAAGGAAAAACAGCGGACCCAGGATGCTTCCTTGGGGCACACCGAAAGTTACCGGGAGTGCATCGGATAGTTCATTGCCGCAGGATGTTCGTTGTTTCCGCCGACTAATATTCAAACCACTTGAGAGAACTGGGCGCGACCCCAATTGCCGACAACTTAGAAAACAGGATAAAATTATCCACAGTGTCAAAAACCTTAGTCAGGTCCAAGAACACTGCGCCGCAGAGGTTCCCCTGCAGCCCTGTTCCATGTTTAGTAAGATTCACCTTATCTCGAACAGGATCGCGAAACATGTCTTGCCACGTTGTTAAAAATTTGTAACTGGTGGGTCACGGCAAAAGCTCAACCATGCAATCTCGTCGACGCTGGTCGAAAAACTGAGAAAAAAAGCAAAATGTGTGGCCTCTTTTATTGGAAAATCACCTATCTGTACCGGAAACACGTCATCACATCATACCTCTCACATCTAACTTAAAACACTGTATATTAAACTTCGCGCTTTGCTTCTTTACTGTTGTGAATAGTTGCCAATCTGATAATGTCGCTCCAACACAACCTTCGGTTTTTTGGACATCACCTGGTAGATGCTATTCCCAACGTAAAAAAATCAAGAAGCGAATTGCTGGTACAAAGAATCAATACAAGTATCCTACTCCAATCCATAGTATGATCGCTCTGCATAGCTTTATACTGCAATATGGTTTACTTGTCAGTAAATTATAACTTTTGCAGTAATGGAGTTGTAAAAACTGGTTAAATCTATTGGTAAATATCAAGATTTTTTTCTCGGCATCTTGTAATCTCGTTCGATAAGACTTAATAATAGTAGAAAGAGTTTGTAGATGGAATACTGGAACAAAAATTTCTATACATTTTTTAGACCTAGCCAGGAGCAATTTAGGCATTCTGGTAGGAATTGAACTTGAGGCCCCGCAATGCAACGCTCTAACCAACTGAGCTACAGAGTCCAGTTGCTGAGCATTAACCGCAAGTTCGGAATATATGGTGGGAGCTAGTGATGTCAGTATTAGGTATGCGTAAATATCAAGATTTTTTCTCGGCATTTCGTTCGATAGGACTAATAGTAGAAGATGTTTGTAGATGGAATACTCGAACGTAAATTTATATATATTTTTTTAGACCTAGCCAAGGGCATCCCATCCTATATGCTCAGCAACTCGACTCTGTAGCTCAGTTGGTTAGAGCGCTGGACCGGAATCGCAGGGCCGCAGGTTCAATTCCTGGGCCTACACGGGCTAGCCCGCAAGCGTTGGGATGAAATTCCCGCGTGATTTTGGCGGGAAAACGAAATATATTTTATTTAAAAAAACACCATTTTATTTTCGGCAACTGCTTCAGTACTCGAGAGCTAATTTGACTTTTTAGACATATTTAGGCCGAATAAAACATGCGCTGTACGTGATACGATTTCCTGCCCGGTTTACTGGGTTGGTCCAATAATTGCATTCGTATGAGCTCGGCAAGCAGGAACGTCGCGAAGGCATGAACATTGGGGGGTGTCCTGAAATTTTGACCAAGTTTTGGGGAACATCTTGACCAAGTTTTAAGTTTTGACAACGTCACTGAAGAAAGGAGAACTGAATGCTTGTTTGGGGTTGTGGCTATAGGTAATTTAAGTTCCAAAAAAATTGTAAACAGCATTTTTTTTAAATATTTTCAATGACTTAACATCTTTACTCCAAACTAAATTACTGCACAGTTGTTACAAATTATTTGAACTCAGCTTAGAAAAGCAACTTAGCTTATATTGACTGATAAGCACTTCATCTTGCAAGGATATAGTGGATCAAGAATAATCAAGGTGAGGTTTACTGGTTTACTGGTTTAGCTAGAAAATGTTGACTGTTAAACCGGATGTCAATTCGCTGCTAATTCGCTCCCTGTTGGTCAATAAGTATTTTGGTTTTTGACTATATACTTTCGCACTTTCAGCTTATAAGTGACCAATTATTTTGACCAAAATATTTCCAGTTTGACCAACTTTTCCCGCTTAAAATTATTGGGGGGGTGTAACACCCCCCACACCCCCCAGTAGCGACGTCCCTGTCGGCAAGGTGGGATCTTGCCCCTCTCAAGCGGGAGCCCGGCAAACCGGGCTGCCAGGCTGGTTCCCATGCATGTGAATCAAATCTAAAGAAACGTATAAAAACAATAAAAGGTGGAATCTCGCCTCTTTAGAGTCAGCGGGCCACGTGTATATATAAACAGGCCCTAAATGGCAGTTAAATGGTATTTATCCTATAACCCATTACTTAGCATGTAATTCACTGATTAATGACTGAATAAATTGGTGTAAGTTGTTTCTTATTTGCGTTACTCAACAATTTAAGATATTATTACAAACACTTGGCAGTTAAAATGCGAATTGAGCAACATGATTATTGTAAAGAAAATGTAAATCCTTTATCAAACAAAATTGTAAATGCAAAAAAGATGTTCAAATCATCGTTACTATATACAGTTATGTGATAAGGTGGAGTCTTTCCTTAAAATGCAGGAATTACCAGGACCTTGTCATCTCAATGACAGTCAGTGAAGCACGCTATTTAGGAGTACTTATATGTACTGAAATTGGAAAAATATAACAAACTAACTTGAAATTCCAAACATTTTACAAGGGTTAAGGTGTATTCTGACAGGAATTGGAATAATTATAAGCTTTTTGGGACAGATTGTTGGACTCAAATAACTTGCATGATATCAAAACCGATAAAATCACATATGTGGATGACATGGCTCATGTAATGTCAATCGCAGATAATTTGCGCTCGTGTACCGGTATTACTTGTACATTTTATGAGGATCTACCAACACTGACTAAGAACATTACTGGAACTGTGATTGGCAAATACAAAGAAAAAACTGTAATCATTCCAACTGGATGAATGCATAACTCTTGTTTTAGATAAGTAAGACAACTAAAATTCACGATTAACAGTTAATATTTTGATAGAATTACTGTAACAGTTAAGGATTTTGGAAAAATGACGCTTAACAGTAAACCCTATATAAACACCTTCTAATAAGTCCCTTGTGTATTAGCACATGCACTGTATGACTCGAGGTCACTCATCACAGGGGTAACTCATCCCCATGACACAGGTATCTTTACCAGCTGAATATCTAAAGCAATAGAATAATAACGGTTTTAATTTATTGCATTAATGGAGTTTGTAAATACAATATAAAACTATGAACTTACATAATACCCATTCAAACTTCTCACCTAAAACAGAGGGATTTGTTATATGCATGGGGATTTGTTATATGCATGTCTAACCATATCATGTTTGAGTTCACTAAATGTTTAAGGCTGCTTCATTCGAAAGAACAGTGCCTAAGAGCTTGTGCGCTGATTTTGTTCCAGTATTTATTTCAGATAAGGCATGAATAGTTGATCCATATATATTGACTGCAGCAATTCCAGTCGAAGCAGTCACGAATAAAAGCTCGACAAGCAGATTCTCTCTTCATGATTTTCTTTATCAAACACGATAAACGACCACTTATTTGGACTTATTTCAAAACTTTAGAAATAATACTTCTAATGATTCAGACTAGCTTTTGAGAAGTTTTCTTTAAAGTTTTCCATTATTAATCGAGGATCAACCGGCCCAGGTCGAACAACCGGCCAACAGATATTTTGTCATACATTTAAATAACTAACCCTTTGCTCTTTTCGCATGGGTCAATTTCCACATTGACAACCTCAATTAAAATACAATCGTAACCCAATTCCTAATTCTAATCCTTAGCCTAATCCTAACCGAAAGTATTACCAGATTTTTCTTATACTTAATTCTAACCTTATAATCATAACGTACTGAAATCCTTACCCTAATCCTTGTGACGTCATTGCGGGATATGCATCGTTGCACGTGAGTGATTTCATTGAATTGTACGACAGGTTAACTTTAAGGAATAAGGATGATCAAAACAGACTTCCATTTAATGAAGAAATGAAATTTTCTCTCGCGTAATCCTACACCGTAGTACATTGGGCACGATTGTTCCTTTTTTCGGTGAAACTTCGTGGAATTACCATTTCATGGAATTTGGTAAATCGAAACCGATTTGTATTGTTATCATTTCCTGCTATAATCAAGCGAGGTGCAATATTTTGTTCTTCCGTCTGTTGCGTTGCAATAGCAACTGAAATGCCAAGATTTTCTGAATGCTGGCGTTGTGGAAAAACATCTGCAACTGTAGTCTGTGGTTCTTGTAATGTGGCCAAATACTGCAGTAGTAAATGCAAAGTAAATGATATCGCGAGGCACAATGACGCTGAATGTCGCCCAGTTTCGATCATAAAAACATGTTTATCATGTCGTAAGACTTGTTCATCTCTACGAACATGTACTGGCTGTTACCGTGCTTTCTACTGCGACGCAAAATGTCAGAAGAATCATCGACATGAACACAAAGTTGAATGCAAACGTATCGTAGAAAAGATAAAATCACTGGCCGGTTTACTCGAGAGTCATTTCCTTCCAAATACTGCACGGAGTTGTTTGGCGTATTATTACTGGGGCAATGTACCGGCATATGATTTTCTAAACTTATCAGAAAACGAAGGCGTCGACTACAATTCAGCTATGAATCTTCTAGTCCTTGGTGTTGGTGATTTACGAAATATCGTGCTCACTTGTGCTTCGTTGCCTGAAAGTTTCACAAGCAAGGTCAAGTTTATATTAAACGACTCAGACAGATGTGTCTTGGCAAGATTGGTTTTGTTGATCTACATGCTGATTAAATGTACGTTAGTATTTATAATATATCTCATACGTGGAGGTTCCATGTTTACAATAAATTGTTGTGGTTGTGGTCGCAAATATATTCTTAAAAAGATAGTTTCGATCAAAAGTATGATCGTAAGTTTCGCATAATTATGTATTGTTCGAACGAAGTAGCAAAATCGAATTATTGAAGCAAACATATCGTCACAAAACCGGATGTTGCAACATAATATCGAATTATTACAAACGTGGGCGTTCAGCGTCGCTCGAAAATTCGGGAGGTTTTTTCATATTTTAGGCTGAGTGGGTGAAGAGAACATTGTGAATTGGCTGAAGAAAATTCTTTCTTGTTCGAGAAAACCTAGGATTAGATTCCAGTCGTTGAGGTTCTTTGCTGAACGGCATCGTGAAGCCATCGTTTTGGAAAGATTTCGAAATAGGATTTGAGACACGGGATTCTAATTCTGTAATTCTGCATTATCATATGCCGGCAAATCAACTCGCTAATATACAATTTTGCAGGCGGAATGAAATTACCGTTTACAATTTACTATTCGCCCAAGGAGACCGATTTACTAGGACAATTTAAAGAGTAAAGGTGCCGAATGCACTTCAAGCGATCGGTTCCTAAACGTCCACTAACGTATTCATGTCAGTACATGCAGGGACACTTCCACCCAAATAATAATTTATTTGTTTGTGAAAGAGAATTGAAGTACGTTGCACTTACAGTTTTAGTTCCTAAATTATTAATCCAAGAATATGCTACAATTGTATTCTGGCTCACTGGCCTGCGAGCAATGTAGGAGTATAGTTAATGAAGTAAGGGTCTGCTTAATTCGAGCATGCCTAAAGCTTTTGTTTGGAAATTTAGAAAGTTTATAAATAATTGGGTGCATTGTTGCGAATTCGAAGTTTAAGTTACTACCGATGTTGAGCGACGATTTTTTGTATCTGCGCATAAATTGTCATTGTCTGCGTACGTTTGTGTGTGTGTTAGCTTGTAGTCAATCAGCGACTAGTATATAAACTTCTGTCCAATCATCGACTAGTCTTACTCGAAATTAAGCAATTTCTAGAAACACTGATCTGTATATAAACGGGATAACTGGATGTATATAAATAAGTGCCGCTGTAAACAATAGGGCAGCTTCGAGGAGTGATTGTGTTGTGAGAGCAAACTACATTAAAAATTTTGTAAAAATTTGAAGAAATAGACGTGATATGAAACATAATGGTAAAACTATAAAAGACTAAAGCCTGAAAATTTTACAATTACTTTCCGTAGCTTTCCAAATAGTTCTTTTAACTCAACGAGTTTCGTTTCACATCTCGAGAAACTAATGATTTCTTTCATACAGTCATAAAGGAGCATGCCAACTCAAGCAATCAAAGTGGCCCCGTGCGAAAAGTGTGCACAAGAAGGAGAAATCGACATTATTCCGGGAATAACGTCATCCATACTTACAAAAAAATTTTTTTTTAGAAATTTCAAAATGTAACAAAACCATCAGATAGATCTACATAATACAATAAAATAACTCTATTACGTCGTAACGTCGATTACTATCAGCGAAAATTTTTAGAGATTGCTGAGTGAGCATTTTAAAGCATTTTTGTCTAGTATATATCCCTAAGTGGTTCATTGAAACTCGTTTGTTTTATTTTTCTATTAAAACGTCTGTTGAGAGACTGTATGTAGGAGAAGAGGTAACATATTTTGTTACACTAGTACAGCAAATTGGGCGCTTCAATGAATGAGAGTTAGTTGATCGTTGAAGCAGGTAAAAATTGGATTTTCTATCCCATCCAAGCGTTTAACGAACTGCAACAATACATTTTCCATAAGTGATGTACACATACATCTTACTCTCCTCCTGCACTCAGTCTCTCAACAAAAGTTTTACTAGAGAAAGAAACAACCGAGTTCCAATGAACCACTTGGAAATATAGACCAGACAAAAATGCTATATAATGCTGACTCAGCAGTTTCTAAAAACTTTGGCCTGCGTCATTTCCGTAACGAGCGACTGGAAGTAGTCGACGTAATAGAATTTTTTATCGCATTATGTAGGTCTATCTGATGATTTTGTTTTTCCTAAGTATAGATGACGTCATCGCCAGAATAAGGTCGAATTCTCCTCCTTGTGTAAACTTTTCACATAGGGCCTCCTGGATTGTTTCAAATGGCATGCTTTTCTATGACTTTATGAAATAGATCATCAGTTTCTCGAGGTGTGAAACGAAACTGAACGATAATGGTCCTTAGGGCTCAGTCCACGGTCTAATAGTCTATTTTTAATCTCTTCAAAGCATATTTGTATCAAACTCCACAATCACTTGATCGGTTACTCTATCACAAAGTCAAATTCTCATGTATTCATTTTACTGTAGTCTGGAAATATTGCATCTTTATCAGAGCCGGATTAGGGTTGTGCCGGGCCCGCGGCATATTTTCAGCGCGGCACCTCTTGCCCTAGCCCTCGTCCCACACACACCTCACCCTCATACCCCAGACTGTGCTGTAACCAGTTAACCTAAAACAATCAAAGATGCAAAAGATTGTAAATTCCTTATCCTCCCCGAAACGATTGAAATTTGCCTGGGTGTTTAGAGAAATAGAAATTTAGCCGAACCTACAGTACATCTGCGTGTTTGAAACAGTTTAACAGTACATATATTATGTGACTGTGATCCTGAGATACAAAGCTCATTCCCTAATGCATGCGTGGGAACATGCATCGTGTGTTAAGATTGAAATAATAAAGCAGCCAGACTGTGGCAATATATTTTCGACTTCAAACATATAATAATCCGAGAGCTATTCTTAATAAATAACCTGTTAAAATTTTAGGCGATTCAAGCGTCAGTAAAGTTGTGACAGAAATTTGGTACTCATTGTTACTAAGCGAGAAAACGTACAACTACCTCTGTTCATCGCTCCAGGGACTCCTTGAATTGAAAAGTGCTGAAGATTTAAAATCTGCAACAGGTGGACTGATCAGTTTGGATGAAAACCATTTTAAAGAGTTTCAAGAGGTTTGGAGACGATGGCTCGACTTGAGGGTGGAAGGTACATCAAACATTCGAAAGCAACGTAAGAAAGCAATGAACGCAGATTTTGGGAGTTTCTTTGGCAAAATCAATTATTACAATTGTATACCGCAGGAACATGTTCCCACTGCCAAGAAATATATGGAAGATGGTGTCTTTCAACGTACAAAGAAGTGTTCATTCGCGGAGAATCCCACACTGACAGGTCCTCCTCTTTCATCCAAAGACGGGCCCTTTACCTATTGTTGTCCTACCAGTGTTCTCCCATTTGCTGGTTGGGATTATATCGAGGTGAAGAAATTAATGCATACAAAATCACTTGTCAGTATGTTTGGAAACTACATCGAGTGTAAGTTACGCAGTTTCATGCAGAAACTTACATCCAAACAAGTGAGCTTTGAAATTATTATGGGAGATTGCATGAAGATAGAGGAATTTTTAAACAAAGAACGGAAATATGATCGAATTTTGACATCTAATCTCATGGACTATATTCTTCTTCCGGATTTGTTAAGGTATGGTATGATCAAGCTTGCAATCTATATTACGGTATCTTTTAGCGTCAAAAATATGTGATTTGTTATCATATTGGTTTGCAAGGCTTAGATATGTTGATATGCTACTCACCTAATGACATCAGTCAGAGAAATTCAAATCCCCCAAGAAATTCTGGCTTAACTAGTACTAACAAGATATTGTTCATTTTATAGCGTATATTCTGGTAAGCTAAATCGAGATGATCCCTTCGCAACGTTGATAACAGATTCCGTAAACTGGCACATTTTCTGTCCAGATGCAGATGTGAGCATGATGTCATTTACCCCCATACAGACATCATACTTCAGCAGAATTGTTATGCAGGACACAAATGACTCAACGTTTGCTAACGATGGTGGAACAACCTTTAGAGAATATTTGGATAACTCTCAAGAATTACAAGATTATCTTCGTGCCATATTTTACCTGTATCGCAAACGACAAGAAACCCGAACGTCTACGTCATCAAGGTTACCAACTTTAAAAGAACTGGGAAATGAATTTCAGTTGAGATTGCGTGATGGCTTCCGTAATGAAAATAGAATTGTTTTCTTCAAACAAGCGGTTAATCGACGAAGGGTGACAATGATTACTGGTCTTGAACGATACATGGAGTGGGTGCCTAACGAAAATGTCTAAATGAAAACCTTAACGTCGGCGGGAAAACACAAAACGTATGCACTTACAATCTGAAGTGAAGAGTGCGTCAACTGAAGTGAAGTGAAATTGAAGATTCACGATGAAAGATTTGCGCAAGTATATTTTGGACTCAAAACAAGATTACGTTAATTATTACGTTAAATTTTCTGTGCTGTAAAATAACAGAATCTCACCATTCATACACTGTACAGATGTACGTATATTCTTACCCCTTCCTCCCTCCGGCCAGTTCAAAGTTAATTGCACTTTAAGTTGCTTTACCTAAACCAATTGGTTAGCATTTCAACATTGAAAGCAGCATTGATCCCAACAAGTTGCAATCGAAACATGCAAGTTGCAACTGTCATTTTGTAAAATTCCTAGCACGTCGTTTTTTCATCTAAATAATAACAAAGTTACAATGATTTTATTTTATATATTTTTAATATTAATTAGTACTTGTTTCGTTAAAATCATTCATAAATATTGAAAAAACAAATTTTGTTATTTTTCACTCACCTAAAAAGAAACCCTATAAAGATATCTCTATTCTCATTGACAATAAATCTATAAATCAAGCTGATTCTGTCAGATATTTTGGCATTCTTATTGATTCTTCTCTATGATGGAAAACGCATATTTATGAGTTGTCCAAGACAATATCAAAGTCAGTTGGGATTATATCTAAAATACAACATTATGTTACAACTGATATCCTAGTCTCAATTTATTATTCATTGGTCTAGAGTTTTCTTACGTATTGTATAGAGATCTGGGGTTTAAATTATCCAACATATCTGAAACCAATCTCTATCATACAAAGGAAAGCTGTTAGAATAATAACTTTTTCAGATCCACGATCTCATAGTGAAGCAATATTCAAATCATTAAGTATCGTAAAATTTGATTTAGTTAAATATTACATTGTAAAATTTGTGTTTTGTTGGAAAAATAAGATGTTACCAGCTTCCTTTTCCAATTATTACAGGTAAGAAATGATATGTATGCACTAGGCGGGATTTAAACAGGACGAGCGATTGCAAGGACCCGAGGCAACCAAGGAAATTCAATGGTACAGGGATCTGAACAGGAAACAATTTGTTTCAAATCAAATCCTTTCAGATCTTTGTCTAAGTTTCAACCAAACTTTCTTCGATGCCAATTGTTCAATAAAAATTATATGATAATTGTTAAACTTTGTTTTTATGTACCTTAGGTGAGTTTAAATCCTGCAGGTTAACCATAGTTTTACGGTGGATGTCCACCTCCAAATACAATAACACCAAACCTTACATCATTGTGCGATTCGATATCAGCGGATCCAGTCATTCGACATGAGAGATGTGATTGTTATCTTGGTATCACATTTAGCAGTAATGGCTATTTCATTGAAATCTACATTCTGATACTTTTTTAACTGCTCGATAAATCCCAATACAAAACGTGTTCTGTAATTCGACTGATGAACTGTAAGGTTACCTGAGGTTGTATTAGTAGCAAAGACTGCGTGACATATGTATCGTCTGGGCCAGGTAGCTGCTTGCCCTTCCCCTCCTCCCGCCCCTTAAATATGAGAAATCTGCGAATTGGAATATACGACCGCTCGTCGACCCTCCATAGTTCTGCACGCCTCTTCACCTCACCCTTCCCTTTCTATTTTCTCATTTGACCCTTGTCTCCCTTCATCCGCTACCTCTACTACACAATCTTGCTTTTCCCAGCACTGTTGTTGATGCCTTAAGCACAGCCATGCTCATGCTCAGCCTTGCAACCATTAATCCAGACTCTAGACAGAAAATAGGATTTCTGTAATGGTTTTCGCCCATACCCTGAAGTCATGATCTAGACTATCGTTTACTCAAGCCAGGGCCTCCTTTAACATAATTATGGAGCTGGAAGCTCCCAGTTTCCATGTCAGCAAAATGACATAAGAGTGTCAATTATATATTTGCAAAATTTTTTAGATCACGTGATCAGCTCCTACCGAGAACGAGGCTGCTTGCTAGTTGGGTGGCTTTTCCTTGATGCCCTTCCGCACTGACGAATTCTTAAAATTCCTGCTTTAAGCCTCTAGCCATAGTTGAAAGGTCAGTCAAAGCTGTGCAGAAATGCCGTAGGATTTTTTGAGCAAACGCAAACAAACAATTTGACGTATAATGTACTACCCACCATTTTATGAGTCTTCATTCTTCATCAATAGCCTATTTGTGCTGGATTGTAATAAAAAAACTGTTAACGATCACGGTTAGAATAATTATCACCAAACCATGCTGTCTAGGTTGAAATGAGAAAATCCATGAATAATTGCATGCAACTCTATTTTCACAACCCATTTTCATTGAAAGATAATGCAATACAACAATACAACGCAACGCAACACAACACAATAGGAATGGATCACAACATGGAGCAGGCAGAACCTGGCAATAGGACAGAATCTGGGAAATGAACAGAACAGAACCAGGGAACAGAACGGAACGTAAAAATAAAACAGAAGTGAGCAGAACAGCACTAGACGCCGTGACAGTACTGAAAGAAGAGAATGGAACGGAATGGGGTGGAGCAGGGCGGGCGGGACGGGACAGGACGGGGCGGGACGGAACGGAACGGAACGGAACGGGAGGGACGGGATGGGACAGAAAAGAAAGCATCGTAAAAATATCACTCGAGTTACTTGCATGATGTTTATTCACACACGAAAAATTAAGCAAACAACACTGTTTCGATCATATTGATTGCACACATGCACCCAACTGTCTCAGTTATAGAAATATATAATTTTAAATAATAATCTTAAGGGTACTTGGGTTAAGTAAAATATCTTATTTAACTAATTACCTTACCAAAATAGTTTGATTCTTACAAGATACTGGACTTGACGCACAATAAATTGTTCGCTTGTAAACTTGATCCCTGAAAGGGAATTGAAAAAGATACAAAAACAGCTAGTGTATACATATATACACAAGGTATAAATTTGGAAATAATTAAAGTATGCTCAGTTGGTTGAGCATCGGATTATATGAAAACGACAGCCATGGGTCCAAATTGACAACGTTCAGGGTCTAAAGTAGATCGGTTCTGGTTTTGCTCCAGCAGCATTTGGTTTGATCTTAACATCTATATTCAAATAAGGATTTTAAACCGTAGGTCTCCAGATAACTTTGTAAATATCTGTACGGGTTTTCCCTTGACCCTATAGGGGTATTATTGATTAAAAACAAAATCAAATGAAAATTAAATATGCATTTGATTGCACTAAACGTTTTCATTTCACATGTATAGTAACTATATGACTTGTCGCTCTGGAGGTAAAATTTGTGGATACAGTAGTTATATATTTATGTGACAATTTCTTTTAAGCCCGCCGTGTTCAGTGAGTTCTGTCCTCTAAGAAGGCCTAAGAAGGTATTTTAAAGTCTGACGTGGGTGTGTAAAATTGTCACTCATTTATCATTTTTGGGTGCGTGTTATAGCTTCCTGTTCCATGTATTCGTTGAAGCATATTTCTAGAGCGAATGCTCTATAGATGCGGAAGTGGTATAGATGTAAATTAATATATGTTAAGGTTTTCTATAGGATAGTTTGTTAGTTTAGTCAAACCACATTTGACAAACACACAATAGTCATTACTTCATGCATATATTACAAATTGCGACAAAACCGTCACATGCAGGGACAAAGTCGAGGTATTTTAAGCTTGTTAATTTATTTATATTTCACTGGTATGCTCATGAGTTTTCCCAAACATACTCTCGATTTGCAGTTACATAAATCATGGACAACGTATTTTCACATTGCCAATTCTGCTCTCCTAACAATTTGCATAATTTTTATGCAGTGTACACTATGTGGAGCGTGCCTCATTATAGAGTAAAAGTGTAGCATTTTAATCAGTTTTGTCATATTTACTCTAATCAGAGCAATTTTGGCTATTTAATTGTGTACATATCTGCATGCAATAGTAACAGTACTAAAATAAATGTGACAGTTATATCAAACTTGTAGATAGTTGTCATGTCGTGTTCTTACTAGTTCGGTAAAAGAGTTTTGGGAATTTCAACTTCTGCGTTCCAACCGTACTAGGCTCAAATAAGTTCAAACTATATTGAAGAACTAAGTCAGTCTAAATGTTCTCTAATAAAAATAATTAGTAAAAGAACTCTCAGTTAGTATTGTGTGTTTTGTGGCACAGCATGATTAGGTTGATTGTAGATATATATCCTGTTGTGGTTACGAACCCCTCGTGCAGGCAAGTTCAACAGCAAAAACAATCCTCGTTATGAAACATACTCATTTGTTAATAAAATTGACGCATAATGTTTTTGATAGCATCATATGAACTTGAAAGTCATGAATTGACGACACAAGTACATTGTCTGAAGTGAAAAGAATCACTATTTACGTTGACCTTTTAAGTTGCGGCATTGATATTATCTGGATTAGGCATAGACAGATTGTGCTCGGCAACTTTTTGGCAACGTTTTGAATTTTGAGCAACTTTTTGGCAAGCGAGCAACTTCGACCAACTTTGCCTAAAATTAGCATACTTTTAGCAACTTTGAGCTTATTCATCTAGAATTTGTACGTTTTGTTGTTTTGAACATTTCTTCATTGTGGCAGTCCGTTTGATATATATTTTTCACATTAATTGGCTTTTTTTAAATTATTTAAAAGCAAAGCTTTGAATCTGGGGGCTGGCCGGCCGGGGCCTGGGCTCTATGATGAGGCCAATTTAATTTATTCCAGCATTCACAAAATTAAATAATATTTAAAATATGGCGGACGCATCATCATCAAGCGAGGAAAGTGACGATTTAAACCCTATTCAACTGGCAATATTAAAATGAGGGAGCCAATATTACCGAACCTGAGAGAGCTTCGAGGAAGCGAAAAATAGCTCTAAATACTGGGAAGTATAAGGCAAGTCGAGTGAAAAATCTTTCGAAAAATAACACGACGTCTGTTTGGAAGTTACGATGTAATGCCTGCAGTGAGGTTGTTAGTAAGAAAAAAAGTTCCATCGAGAAGCACATCCAATTGAAGAAACATGTAAGTGGAATTGCAAGCATCGCCAAAAGTACAAAAGAGAGCCGGCCAGATTCAGCCTAGCTCTGCTGCTGAACGTGTGTTTAGTTTGATAAGCAGTCTGTCATCACAACAAGAAAACGCACTAGAAGATTACATTGAGAATTTGTCATGATCCGCTACAACAGCAGTCAGAGAAAGCAATAGGCTTGTTCTATTTTAGATTATTTTTGTTGAAACTGAGATTGAACTGCCATTCATTTTGTCATTACAGTACGTTCTTGTGAAGTGTGAACACTTGTTAAGTGTATTGAGCGCATAAAACCTGTGATATAAAAGACTTAATACTGTACATGCTCGTTGAAGTTTGAAATACAATGATTCATGATGTCAAATGTGTATTCTTGTAAATATAAGCAAATAAAGCAGACAACCAATCAATTTCTATGCGGAAAATACTAAATTTTGAGAGCATTTTTTTCCGACTTTGGCAGCAACTTTTCCATTTTTAGCAATATTTTTATCAACTTTTCGGCATTTTGGAGCAACTTTTCGGATTTTTTTGAGCAACTTTTTTGCAATTTACTAGCACAATCTGTCTGTGCCTAATCTGGATTGCTGATCATGCACATATTATTATTCATAGCAAGTCTAGCATTAGTCTCCCTCGCAGACCTCGCTAACGAAAATATGCTGAACCGAACTGCACATTCCATTCCCTTTGTTTTAGGAGTGGTTCATAGAGTAAGAGCCAATCGGAAGCCGTAGAATAATTTTAGCTTCTGGGGAGAGCCCTCACAACCGTGGTGAACAATTGTGCGAGCTATTACAGTATTCTGTGCAATTTGTTTAGTTGGGAGGAAATATTTTGAAAAGTTCAACCTAGAACTTCAGGATATTTACCTAGAATACTATTTCGGTTATGTTCTTACAGCTTCTATAAACAATTGCGGTAAAGTGCAACAGCGTATGCATGTTATGAGGTAAAATTTAAAGACTCTCGAGAAGAATGTCCAAATTAATGCCTCGTTAGCTATATTTCGCTTCCTATGGCTTTGACCTTTACGAAATTCAAAAAGAATACGCTAGCGTGTTGCTGAACGCTGGGCGTCTTTGTGAAAAATTTAACGAAGCTGGACGTTTTGGTGAAATTTATAGCAATAAATAGTCTCACGGGTTTGTGTTTACATATAGCTAATATTTCGCTTACTAATATAGCACAGAGTTTTATAGAATTTTCGTGTAATGATTTACTGACTATTTGTTTGTCGTCTGTCTAAATAGATCTTTGTCAAAAGTTCAAGTTGCGGCGAAATGTATTCGGTATGCAAATTAAATAATGTATATACCATCTCCACGTTTTATAAGATAACTAAGCAGCTTTATATTCCTTGTAAGTCTTGTAATTGCGCTTTTATTATAATGATTACTGGACATATATTCCATTTGGGCGAAATTTTGACCAAAATAAACCCGACGACTGCTTTCACTCGGCTTTCAAAATTTCATTTACAAATTATAAATTTGCTCAGCTCGGTTCGCTGTGATTGGTCAATTGAAGGGAATGGAATGTGCAGCTCGTTTCAGCAGACGTTCGTTAGCGAGGGTTGGAGCTATAAAAGCGTCTTCGAGGGAGACTAGTCTAGCACGTCAAATCCAGCATGACTCAAATTTTGGTATCATATAAACATCAAAATTTACTAAAATCATCAGAATGGTTGTAGAGAAATATCCGGAGAATGAAATCCAAACGTCAAACCGAAATTGAATCGAATACGCTAAGCATTATTTTGCATCTCGATTAATTAAGGGTGCATTATGTATCATGAATAGTGACTAAATACAGTTTATATATCATCGAAGTGTTTCATTGCAAAAGGAAATGTTAAATGTTGATGAATGGCCGCTACTTCCAATAATCTACCACTGAAAGCTGATTAGACGAAAATCTTGGTTTTTAGTGGGAAGCGTACTACCGTGGCTACAAACATTAATATTAACTTAAGGTGGCTCAGAAATCTCTCAGATGAACAATGTTAAACTGTTAGGTGTGCATGGAAGTCGACTCAGAGCTGTCATTTGACCATCATGTTAACTCTATTGCAAAGAAAATTTCAAAGCAGTTGGAATTTTGAAACTAATCAGCTCATATCTTATGGTATCTTCCAATTCCTGAAAGAGTCTATAATGCAATGATCAAGCCGTTGTTCCTGTATTACAGTGTTGTTTGGTCCAGTTGTAGAAATGATAACATATTGAAACTTTTTAAATTTAAAAAACGTACTGCCAGAATAATTCTAAACTTGGAACCAAGGCATCCGTCAATAGATGCATTCAACCAACTCAACTGGATTATTTTTATGTTGCATCAGATTTAAGGAGGTGTTTGCTAGCACATAGACGTATCATTAGCTAGTTCATATAGTATTGTACATGTTTTGTATTTGAGGGCCACAGGTTTGGTAGTGTGAATTCACTATTATGTGCTACCCTCATGAAATAAAGTTTTCAATTTAATTCAATTCTGTTACGTTATTTGTCATGACGGTGGTATTAAACTTTACTATACTAGAAATACATGCATGCAGCAACCCCTCGCCACAGCTAAACAACGACAGTTTCCAACATTATACTAAACTTTTTCGTTGCAAAATCTGCGATGCAAAATGCAGCCGGAAAATGGCCGTTGCACGAGCAGTCTTTCTTCTGGAAATGGATTCGGTAAATCAGTGGCCGTGTTTGGTATCTTCGATTCAGGCATAATTTTCGCTAAAAAACAGAATTGAATTATCTACACCCCCTCCCATTTATGACGCACTCAAAGGACAGCGTCATACAAGTGTACTTCTTGACTTATGTGTTTTCGTTCATCTCAAATGAGTTTGAAGGAAAACAATACTCTAATAGCTTGAAAGGGAAACTGTAAGGAAACCGGAAAGGGTTTCTCACTTTCTTGAAAGATACGCAACGGAAATATTTCTTAAAGTGCACCTCACCCCAAAAAATTTTTTGGCTATATCAAATCTTGGCATCATTTCTAGTGTTCCGTGATTTTTTTATTTATTTGGTCAAATCGTTCGATTTTTATGGCAGTTTAAAGTTGGCAAAAAGGCACTTTTTGATGGACCTTGTCCGTCGTTACGAGGAGTCTGGAACGAGTAAATTTCCTGACGTCACACAAGGTACTCGTCAAAATAAACTTTCGGCCCACATGCAAATTCCCTGTATACTGTCGGCCTTCTACATAATATATCAGACCTACAAGCACGAAACTGTAAGTAATATGTTTCTCTTGATCAGAGCTTTCGATCTATGCATCTTACATGCATAGAACGTGTGTAGTTGTCAAGAAAATGTGCACGAAAATCGATGTATGTTTCGCCGAGATTATGTATTTTTTAGAAGTTTAGTGTCGTTGAATTTTAGTACACTTTGCCTGTGGGCGAATAACGCGATAAATAATGAACTAACGAACTTGAAATAACCAATAGCTATCCCGTCATGAAGAGAGCTTTATTTTCATGTATGATATGTCTATATAGTTTGTGTATTTCCATTCAAACATTACTACAAATTTTGTATGTTTTCAGCTTTCAAGCGCAGGACTTTAAAGAACGGATACCGGTTTAATTAAAGAGATATACAACCGATCTATTTGCCCGTATAACTTTGTAAATATTGCATCTACAACCTTGAAACAACTATGAGCGTGTTCGTTATGCCTACAGCTTTCTAATATATATCGTATATATATTTACTAAGTTCATTTCGCGCGGCGGTGACATTGGCGCTGCGCCAGTGCGAGTAATATTCCATTTGGATATCGCTTCATACTCGGCTTCATAAGTGACATAACTCAGACCTACAAGCACGAAACTGTACGTAAAATGTTTCTCTTGAACAGAGCTTTCGATCTACGCATCTTAGATGTATGGAACGTATGTAGTTCTCAAGGGGATGTGCACGAAAATCGATGTATGTTTCGGGGTCAAACGACGAATTAAATATATCGCCGTGTCTACTAATTGTGCTGTAGTAGGCGGTAGTAGGGGTAAGCTTTTTTGACGCGCCTGAAGTCAATAATCAAGATATATTCTCGTGCTTCATTCAAAAGATAGCCCAGAAAAAGGCGATATTTTGGTATATATAGCAGTGACCTATATCGTGTAAACAAGTTGTAGTTTTAGATGCCTACACGCGTGCCGCGGCGTGCGAAGTTGATTTTCAACGTGCTCGAACTAAATAATCCAGTCTTACAGATATTCTAGCTTAATGCGGCATATTGTTAGATAGCAATTATATATATCCTGTGTACTAGTCTGTTTCATGGTTAGACATGATAGCCAGAAAAAACAGTGTAAACTTCGATTGATTCAAGGCAAGCAAAGCCGAAATGGCGAGCTGAATACAAGCCGATCAAAGCTAAATGCCGACTACCTTGCGTGACGTCAGAAAATGGTGCCAAGATTTGATAAAGCCAAAAAAAAAATTTGGGTGAGGTGCACTTTAAGTAGTGGAAGCACTGTAGTCATAGCAACACTGGCACAAAATAATACAAATTTTTAGGGTGCAAAACAGGATAAAAAAAGGCCAAAAATAATTAAGAAATAGTTGTTTTAGCTATAGAATTCCCGAATTTATGATGTAGGTATGTTATTATTATTCGTTATAGAGCTTTAAACTAATGTAAAATTCAACCTTCCGTTCAAATATAACGTTTCGAAATGTTCACAAAAGTAAACTGCATTTTCCCGATAAAAATTCCTTTTTGAAATGAAATCAGTTTAAAATATAAGCGTAAAAATGATTTCGTTCTCCTTTTAATTTAGACCTTTTTCATCATATAAAATATACGATACTTTAACCGTAAATAAATGAAAAACTTTATATATAAAGCAGGAGTTTTTAGAACAAAAATACATCAACACTTTTATTATTTTAATAATATAACACACCTGCCTCTATATATTTTACTTTTTTCGTTCATTTGTCGCTTGGACTCTTCTTATCTTTTTTGCTAAAGTTAAAGCGATAAGATCCGTTCCACAGCTCTTCCAATAAAGTCCCAAAAGCGATCTTTAATTCAGACTTTCTCAAATTCTTTAATTCAGACTCCACTCCTGACAATCTGCCATACTTTTGAGATCAGTGAGAATAAAATGAGATGACCACCCACCAACATTGAACCACGCGCCCGCGATTATTGATGAACTTTAGATCTCCCATGGATTTCTTTTTTCCGGGTGTGATAAATAACCGAGCGGAATTAGTACCCTCGCCCCGGGCTATCGCCCGGAACGGCGCTTCGCGCCGTTGGCTCGTGGATAAAACAACTTTTTAATACAAACCAAATTGAGGGTTGCTTCGCGTGTGCCTAAAGGATATAAACAAAATCTCGACGTTTCGAGCTAAAGCCCTTCGTCAGGAGAAATTAGTAGACAGATAAAACATTACATCAGCTTTTATAGCAACGCTATAAAAGCTGTCACATCATGAACAAAATATTAACCAATGAAAATAAAGTAGTCATAACAATTTGTTCACGTGACAGCTTTATAGCATTGCTATAAAAGTGTCACGTGACAACTTTTATAGCATTGCTTTTATAGCGTTGCTATAAAAGCTGATGTAATGTTTTATCTGTCTACTAATTTCTCCTGACGATCGAAACGTCGAGATTTTGTTTATATCACTTTAGGCACACAAGCAACCTCAATTTGTTCAATATTTCCGTGCACGACGCTGAATTAAAGTTTTTAATACAAAGACGACATTACAGTCTTAGCCTCTTACAACGAGAATACGAGACCATGTGGGTCGAGGGTTCTCCACATGACCTACTGGCCTCTATAGCTATCTGGATCGTCAAATGTTTATCCTAACACCCCACTTAAACATAGAACAATTACCTATTTTACAACAATATTAATATATATCATTACAGAAGTTGAGTTTCATACTCCTAATATAATAGGAACAAAAGTTTTTATTCTTGGTCCTGATATTGGTTTAGTAAATATATCAGCAAAATTATCTTTAGATGGTACATACACTAAATGGGGAAATCCTTTCTGAATTTGTGATCTTACAAAATAATATCTGATATCTATATGCTTCGATCTTTGGTGTTGTACAGGGTTCTTGGCCAAAGCTAAAGCTCCCTGACTGTCACAGTGAAGTGTCACTGGAGTGAACTTATTTTTAACAACGTCCTCCAACAACTGAGAAAATTTTTTAGCTTCCTGAACAGCTGAAGCTAAAGACATGCATTCTGCTTCGCAAGTAGACAAAGCGACAATAGGATGCTTTCTACTCTTCCAGGAAATCAATGGACCACTTCTACAAAGTTGGAAACCATACCCAGTTATACTGCGTCTATCCTCTGACGCGCCCCCATCTGCCTCACAAGAACCAACTAAGTGCAATGGCTCATCAGCTTTCTTGTTAAACTTCTGTTAGATGTGCCCTTAAGATATCTCAGTGCATGCTTTGCAATGTTCATGTGACTCCTATGACAAGGCTTCCTATGATCTCCCTGTATAATCTATTATCAGCTGGCACTGAATTATCTTCACCTCCCTTGTTTGGTTCATCTTAATTCCTCTTTCCTCACAGATAAACTCTATACCTAAGAACCATGACAATTTTCCCATAAAAGTAAAATCTTTTCCAGAGTAAAACCTTCATTAGCTAAATACGCTTTTCCAGTTACGCTCACTTTGCTTTAGTCCGTACAGGAATTTTTTAAATTTGTAAACAAGATGCTCACCATCTTTTCATGTTGTAGTAAAACCTTCAGGTTGTTCAACATATAACTCACAGTCAATGGGTGCGTTTAGGTACGCTGTTTCTACATCCATCTGATGGATGTACTGTCAGATTGTGTTGCACTGCTAGTTGCATTAGGATTCTAATATATGTTATTCGTGCTGTGGGTGAGAAGGTTTCATGATAATCTATGTCTGGGATTTGTGAATAGCCTTTGGCAACAAGGCATGCTTTATATCTTTCTTCCCCATTAGGACCAGTTTCAATAGCATAAATCCATCTACCCTCCACTGCATTTCTGTCTCCTGGTATGGTGGTAAGCTCAAATGTGTCATTTTCCTCATGCATGCATCTCCTCCTCCATGGCCTTTTTTTATTGGAATGAGGTGAGAAAATTGCTTCTTGGTATGTCTTGGGTACATCTGACAATTTATAGCAGAAATCTACTGTGAAATTGATGCGGTCATTTTTATCAACTTCATCACCATCAACATACTGCTCTAAGTATTTTGGCTTTGCTCGTTTACCTCTGGGGTACCTAGTTTCTGGTATTTGGACATTTCCATTACCAATAGCTATTGGATTGGAGTCACCAATATCATTATTGAGATCATCCCTAATTGGATTTTCTGGAACTGCCTGATTGTTAATTTCATTTATCGGTTGGGGATCCGATGGACTTGGGGGTAAGCTAACAACCATATCACCCTCAAGATCTAATCTAGGGTTTTCATGTATATCCTTGTCATTTTCAAATTTATCAGTAAAACGTACACAACAAATTTTCCTAATTGTCCCCTTTTCAGGAAAATATATTAGATTGGCTGGGTTTCCCTTATCATATCCTACAAAAGTTCCTTTCCCCCTCTAGCATCCAATTTCATCTTCTCCTGCACATATGTATAACAAACTGTGCCAAAAATTATCATGATTTTTAAATTGGATTTTCATTTGTAAATGCTTCATATGGTGTTTTCTTAAGTCTGTGGTTATAGCAACGTTTTTTTATGTAGACTGCACTCATAACTGCATTCGTCCAGAGTATTTTAGGTAATTTAGCCTCACTAAGTAAGCATCTAGTCATATCAAAAATTGATCTCCAGACTCTTTCTACCGTGCCATTTTGATGTGGCGAATAAGGTGCTGATTTTTCATGTTTAATGCAGTGTTTGATCAGGTTTTCAAAAGCTTCTGAGGTAAATTCAGTTCCGTTGTCACTACTTATGCATTTAACCTTACCATATGGACTTGAGTCTGCTAATAATTTTTCAGTAGCTCTCAGATTACCACTTTTATGTTGTATAAAGTAAATCATAATTATACCTGAATAATCATCAACAAAGGCAAGGGCATATCTAAAACCTTCCTTAGCAATAGGGTCAATGGGGCCTGCTAGGTCACAATGTACTAATTCAAGAATCTTTGTTACACGTCTGTCAGGTTTTCTATTTCTAGGTTGGGTTATTTTCCCCATAACACATACACCACAATCAAATTCTGTCTTACCTATTATTTTCCCCAACCCCTCCCTCCCGCATTAAGTTCGATATTTTCCAGTTAACCACCTCCTAGTTAGCTTCCTTGACGTAGGTGCCTTGGTTCCATGCAGTTTAACATACCACTACATTCAAATGCTATCCCTTTTTTGCTCTTTTTCCAGTGATAAAGTTCCTTAAAATAATTCCTGGTGGCACCTCTGCTTGTAGCTGCCTGAACAGAGAATATGTCTTGTTTGTAAGAGGGAACATACAGGGCATTTTAAAGAGAGCTTTTCGCACATTACCATCCACATCACAAAGCTCAACATTTGCATCAACTCTTTTCAACGCAACATTATTAGACCTACTTCTATCTGCCAGCTCAATATAATGATTCTCAGCATTGAATTCCTTATCAAATCTGGTAAACGTACTAATATCATGCACAATATGGGTGGTTGCCCCACAATCTATAGGCAACCCATTAACCTTATCTACACTGGTTACATCTACACCTATTTGAAATACAAATGAATTCTTCTCTTCATGTACACTATGGCATTGCTATCACTAGTGTCTCTTACTGCTTTTGTTGCATCACTTGCATGTTTCTTCTTGCGATATTTTCCAGTATCATGTGTGTGGCTCTTGCATACATCACACCAACGTTTCTTCAACCGAGAGTCTGATATTTTGTGTTCTGGTTTTCCACATCCATAACAAACAATAGGTCTTTCTTTGGTTTATATAGTGGTGGTTTTCCGTTAACTTCATAATTCTGTCTTGCTCGGTGGATTCGCTGGACAGTTTGTGCGTCTCTTCGAAACTTCGTAGCGAAACTTTGAATTCACTGCAAGATAATTATTTGTCTTTCTGGGTCACCACTGTCGAAAAAGGCTTGTATTGTAAGGTAGTCATTTTATAATCTTAGCAATCAATAAGCTATCACTGATTGTCTCTCCTGCTGATTTAAGTGAAGTAGCGGCTCCCTTAGCATATAGTCGGTGTACAACGAGATAACACGTGGTTTTCATTTTGACAGATAGTGTTCGCGTAGAATTTCCAAAGCTTTTCGGCCGTCGTTTGTTGCATCTCGGATAACCAAAGATTAGCTTCTATCATCTAAGTATTGGATCAACTCAGCAAATGCATCGGCGTTTTTTACTGAATCTGCTGCTGTTGCATTTTGATCGGCATCGGTCGCTAATGGTGTGAGGATTGTTTTGCACAACTTTTTCAATCGTAAATATCCAAGAAATTTCACCTCCAATAATTCGTACTTCCTCTCATCATCGTCGAATATCAATCGGCTGTTACTGGGCCCATAACCTGTTACGTTATTTGTCATGACGGTGGTATTAAACTTTACTATATGACACAACTTTTTAATATAAAGACGACATCACAGTCTTACAACGGGAATACCAGACCATGTGGGTCGGGGGTTGTCAGATGACCTACTGGCCTCTATAACTATCTGTATCGTCAAATGTTTATCCTAACAATTTCAATGCAGTTAGTCGCCGCATATACCCTGCTTAGGTATAATGACACAACTGATTTATTTAGGCAAAGTTTTAACTGATGGATAAACCCTTAACGCACTAGCGCGCGGCTATTCTCAAAAGCATATACATCACTTTGACTATAGAGGCTCGTCTTCGAGACTTTATCTAATACATAATGTATAATATCTCGTAATGACAAAGTGTTTAAGGTAAGCGAAACTATAGTTTTTCTGTTTTTATAGTATCGAGCACTCTCTTACATTTCGTGAACCAAATCCACACTCAGTCGTGAAAGCGAGGTTCTAGGCAAGGTGGCATACTTTCCGAAAGGTGTATTCATGCATATCGCTCTGCCTCTACGTACTTCCACGTTAGCAGCTGGCACTCGTACACATTCAGTAATATCTGATGCAGTGCATGTGTGGCTGAAACTGAGAATGTCGATAAAGATATTGATGAAATTCACCTCTAAATTTCATTCAGGCAATTGCATTGCAATGCTCATTTCAAAACATGTGTATATGATGAGATAGTTGTGTTAATAACGTATTCAAAAATATTGACACAAAGCATATTGTGAGACAATGCCTAGCTGAATCGAAATATCGCAGCATAACCTTATAATTGGTTACTTAGCAACGGGTAGCAATCAAGCCGATGCCGAAATTTTGCTATTATTAAGTCTAACTGCAATAACAAATTTTTATTCCTAATAGGAATAAATTGTCAGCTTTTTACCGTCAATATTATTAGTATTGTAGAGTAGTCTCAAAACTGTATACTGAGACAGTTCGACTGATGAAGATGTAATAACATCCTCGTTTTGGCGACAAGGCGGGTTTAAAATAAGTGGGTTATATAACAAAATATTTGATAACCAGCTTTAATAACCAAACATTCCAAAAGCTAGCGGTCTCCAAAATGGCCCAAAGCGACTTATAGAAGGGAGTTTTGCGCAATTTGCTATCGCTTTTCTAGTTATAATTAGCGTTGTTTTATTAGTAATGCCGTATTTTGGTTCATAGCCATTCATATAGTACTATTGATTACATTAAGGGAAGTGTTTATGCTGAAAACAAAATGGTTCAAACTCCTATTGGTTATATTGCCATATTATTCATTGACCTACTTTGATTGAAAACTGTAAAAGATAAAGTACTATGCATGTGGACAAATACAATATTGTATCGCAAAGGAGAAGAGAGAAGCCAAACTGACTGGAGGTGGTACGGCTTCGACGGATAAAAATCCAGATGCTGAAGCTGTTCTTGCAATAATTCCAGCGCAAATGACTAGCCTGCATAATCCATTTGATGACGACAATTATGAACCTGGTAAGGGTATTGATACACAGTAATGTACTGTAAAGTGTTGATGACTATACATAATAAAAACATCAGTAGGTTGCTGCTGTGCATCTATATTCGATGTAAAAACGACACAGAGATTGTAGTTGAATTGATATATATAACAAACACCAAATAGCATGCATGAGCGCTTTATTATGACAAGTATAGCGTGGGCATAGTATAGGTTACTTTCCATATACGCCTACTTGCCCACAACTCATTGTTGCCTGTAGTATTTAAAACAGACTGTGATTTCTTTATTTTAAAAACAGTGTTAATAATATCAGCATCAATAATATCATGACCTGTCTCATAACATGACAATCAAACATGAAACTAGTCAGCATCTAAAACTGTCTACAGCAATACAATATCAAACGATCCAATATATTTCAGTTATCTTGTACAAATAACCTAGATGTCAGTGAAAATGAAGAGGACGAGGAATCCCTAGAAGGCGAAATAATAACTAACACTGATGAACATCAATCACAACCATCGGAGGTTATTGAAGAATCATCGAATTCTCGGTCTCACAAAAAAATAGAATCTCAGTTGCCCAAACAAAATGTTTGGATATGCAGGAGAAACAACATACAACTGACATGGAAATTCTGGAACTTAGGAAGAAGAACCTTGTACAGGAACACGAGAAAAAGATGGAGGTCCTTGAGGCGGAGTTCCAATATTGGACGCCTAAAAGAACGGCTTATACTCAAGATGATCCGCCGAGGCGTATTACACGGCGAAGGAAGTAAAACAATTGTTTTTGGACGTACATTTGTACCATGAAGACTTGTTTGTAATTGTGAATGGTTCATGCCTGACATAATAATTACGTTGAAAGTTAATTGACATTGCCAACACCTTTTGTGATGATATTAAAATACAATAAATGCGATAAATACTACAAGATAGTCAGTAGCGTAGCCAGCCCGCTGATTTCGACCCGCTATGCAAATATTTTTTTGGTTCATTGACCGTGAAAGCAATCAATTTGTAAAGAAAGGAATAATTGTAACAATTTGGAATTGGCATAGCGGTTCGTAATTTATCAGACTGGATACGCCACTGAAGACGGATCGTTCTCATATTGTTTTCGCTCATTTCTGTTTGAAATAAGCTATTGACACACAATAGTTAGTAGCTATGCTTTTAAAAAGCCAAGTATTTGTTCCATCATGGAAAAGCAATGATTTTTGTGTTTCATACTGGACGCTTTGTCTAAATCATGACTTGGGTGGGTTTAATGTTGCTTATTTATACTGTAATACAGAAATACAAGTCGTATTCAATGTCATAATAAAATGAATGACTGTTACATATGCACAATTCATGTAAAGTGCTGAATTATGAGAGCACGACGTGTTGCGTTTCCGAGAACGGGATCTGGTCATTCATAGCTGGTAAGGGAATTTCATTAGGGTCTTCCAGGTTTTCTTTTCCATAGGATCATTTCGTCCTCTTATGAAATTGTACAAGACTGCTGTGGCCACAATTATTGTAAGAGTAGTGGAAAGTTTTGTTCTAATGCACATGGAGAGACAGGGAAATAACCTTTTCCAAACCCCGAACATCCTCTCTACTGTATTTCGTGTCCGAATATGGGAAACATTGTATCTACGTTCGGGGGGTGTCTGGGGGTTCAATAGAGGTGTCATCAAATATGTTCGACAAGGATAGCCATTATCACCGAGAAGCATGCTTTGCATATGACCATGCTCAAACTGTGCACACAAACGACTGTTATCAAATATCCTTGAGTCGTGCACGCTGCCCGGCCACCTTACAACAATATTTTGTATCTCTAGATTTGGGCCACAAACTGCTTGGACATTCAGTGAAAAAAAACCTTTCCGATTTCGAAACAATTCAGCGTTTTCACCTCCTGGGCTCGCAATTTTTATCAATCGTCCCAATAACATTAGGGAATGCGCATATCCTCCAGAATTTGAGTTTAATTTGTGGTAGCATATCAGCAGTCGGAAATATAAGATCATGAGTTGTTAGTCTAGCAATGGCCTCAGATACGCGCTTTATAATACGACTTGCAGACGGTTGAGATATATCACACAGGTCTCCACATGCTTCCTGAAACGTGCCAGTTGCATAATATCGCAATGTCAACAAAAGCTTAATTTCTGCAGGAATTGGATTACCTCGTTCGTTATGAGCAGATATATCTGCCTCTATAATGGTTAACAGCTCCGAAAACCATCCTTGGTTAATCTAAATCTGCTTCTAAATTGCTCCTCATCATACATGTCGTAGTTGAAATTATAATTTCTAATCTCCCTTCTGTTATTGAGTGCCAAATAATCCAATTGTTCTAATCTTTCAAGCCATACATTCGCCATGTTGTTTCTCACTATTTCATGCGAGTGTGGTTCAAGGGAGGTATGTCCCACACTCAAACTCCACTCACACTCGACCTCTATTTCGGGAGTGAGGGCAGTTTGTGAATGTTTGGAGTGCAAGTGTATCTTCCCACTCATTGAGAGTGAATGAATACTCATTGAGTGCTGAGTTACACTTACGGATCTTAAGGCTCCTCTCATTGAGTGTGAGTGTGAGTAAGCTTTTAGAATACAGGCGGTACTCCTCGAAACCATTGTAACTAACTTGCTTGACATGCATAATCTATCATTTGACGTCACCTTGTCACCCATTGGGGCAAGCACAAACGGTTTAGTGGAAAACGCGGACTGCGGACTGCGGACTGCGGACTGCGGATTGCGGACTCTTTATTTATAGAAAATATTTTGCGGTTGGGATGCGGGAGCAATATTGTCGCACTACTGCGCATGCCCATCTCGACGTTTATGAAAAATACGATATTATATTATATAATACACACAGTAAACAACGCTTATAAAAGCACAGCACTCTTATACAAGTTTATTAAAGCACAGAAAAAGTAATTCACGAATCATGACAAGAAACTGCTAGAATTATTAAATGTTGATTAGTTAAACTACGGAAGGCCAACCCTGCCATCTCCAGACAAGTAATCTGGGATGGAAACATTTCCTATTTCAAACGATCTGAAACATGAAAAGGCTGCACCGCAGGCTTCGTGACAAAAGCTAGCATTTGCCATCGAGTAGGGGCGAAGTCCTGCAATTTCACATCGCGCGCCGGAGTATGGGACTAGAGTCGACTTCTGAAGAATGGAACAAAGTGATTTTTTTATATAAAATATACCCTGACCACAACTGTAATCCTAACGCCGAACCATTAAAAATAATTTGCATGTAATATTTTTATGTATTATTTTTTCTGTGCTTTTATAAACTTGTATAAGAGTGCTGTGCTTTTATAAGCGTTGTTTACTGTGTGTATTTTATAATATAATATCGTATTTTTCATAAACGTCGATATGGGCATGCGCAGTAGTGCGACAATAATGCTCCCGCATCCCAGCCGCAAAATATTTTCTATACATAAAGTCCGCAGTCCGCAACTCGCAGTCCGCAACTCGCAGTCCGCAGTCCGCAATCCGCAGTCCGCAGTCCGCAGTCCGCAGTCCGCAGTCCGCAGTCCGCAATCCGCAGTCCGCAGTCCGCAGTCCGCATCGCAGTCCGCAGTTCGCAGTCCGCAGTCCGCAGTCCGCAGTCCGCAGTCCGCAGTCCGCAGTCCGCAGTCCGCAGTCCGCAGTCCGCAGTCCGCAGTCCGCAGTCCGCCGTCCGCAGTCCGCCGTCCGCAGTCCGCAGTCCGCAGTCCGCAGTCCGCAGTCCGCAGTCCGCAGTCCGCAGTCCGCAGTCCGCAGTCCGCAGTCCGCAGTCCGCAGTCCGCAGTCCGCAGTCCGCAGTCCGCAGTCCGCAGTCCGCAGTCCGCAGTCCGCAGTCCGCAGTCCGCAGTCCGCAGTCCGCAGTCCGCAGTCCGCAGTCCGCAGTCCGCAGTCCGCAGTCCAAAACAGTTAATTAGTTGCATAGACCATTACGTCTTATGCGTGGCATGTCTTGCAATGGTCAAAATTGTTGCGGAACATTTTCACCTCGTGCTTACTTCAAAACAATCAGTCCCTTCAGACTGCACATTTGCTTATGTTTCCATATGAACCTTCTAATCTCTTTAACATATATTTGTCAATTATATTTATATTTAAGAAATAAAAAACAGTTTCTCAACGTTTTGAGCCTAGCGAAAGCATTCGTCGATCGTCGTCAGGATGTTGGGAATTGGATATTAACTATTAACCTCCTGACGAAGAGCAATGGCTCGAAACGTCGAAGTATTTATATATACTTTTTCACATCATACAAGAGCTCGATCTGTGTTCCAATTATATACTGTATGCAATGAAATATTGTTTATCTTGTCGATATGAAAAAGTATACAAGGCATATAATAGACATACCATATATTAACCTTGTATTCTAGTGTTGATCCGTCTAAGAAATGAAATTGATACCGAATTGAAACGGATATAGCCAGATATTGTTCAAGACTGCATGTGGTCATCTCATTTTTCTTGGTGAATTACAAACCAATACACTCCTTGTTATTGCCAAACAAACAACATAGAGTTGTTCTCCTGCAGTTTAGAAGCCAACACTATTGCAGAATGCAAAATCCATGGCTTCCATTTCAAAATCTATCATCAACACAATTATTTGCAGGTAAAGTTTACTGGCTCTGCAGTATGTTGATTAATCGATCCCACAATAATAACGCCGCGTCTTTCCTTAATACCATGCAAATATTGAATAGTTGGGGCCAAGTATATCTAAAGTGCTTGTGCTGTAGGTACTTTACGATTTTTGCCTACCTATATATACTTTAGCGTGTATTAGTATATTTAGAATTAAATTATGTTCAATGGCTATAAAATAGTAACAATTTTAGTGAGACTAATTGTATACATTTCTAGTATTTAGGTTGTAAAATCTTTATTATGGCTTCTTTTTCAAAAGTTCTAGTTCACCTCCTAGTCCTAGACAATGTTATTTGTGACAACATAAAAGTTATTCCAAGTTTTATCATTATTATCAATCTAGTTATCATGTCTTAAAAGGTACGCTCATTTCACCGTAGGAAGTGTCATATCTTGGTAACCATGGCAACAATGTCTTGAAAAAACATTTTTTCAGTCAGACCATAGACTATCCAGAAGACAGGGACTGGAAACGCCATTGTTTTGCGCGTGCTGTCCGTGATACGTACGGCCTGTAGAACAACAACAATGTCAATGGCGAGTGTTTTTGTAGTTCGAAATAATATGCATGCATTCAAAGGTGAATTTTGGCTTTGGTAATCCCAATAGAACTTTGAAAAGGCGATAGCTGCATTGGCATTTATATTTTTGGTCAATATATATAAATGGAAAACCCTGAAATATATTCAAAGTAAAGTTACAGGGTTTGAAGTAGGTGTGTACAGCGACAACAATAATGGCTAGTTTTTTAGTTCAGGTGTACTTGGATTTAAATAAGCCAAATTACCAGGGACTGGAAACGCTGGGCAAAGCGCTAATGTTGCTGACGCGACATCCGTGATGCGTTTTTATCACGTAGCAATTGTCAGTTGCCACGGCAACCAGCCTTAATCAGAACAAAAAAAAGTGAATCTTTTGGTAATTTGGCCTATTTAAATCCACGTACATCTCAATAATATTGATTTTTTTATGTGCCCTTAAGCACAGAGTTATTGCCAAGGTAAGTACGTTTTTATTTTTCCATTTTTACTATAAATATTAATCATAATTCCAGTTTTGTCGTAGCATGTACATCAAAATGGCGCACGTAAAAAGCATCCGTACATAAGTGGTTTCCTTTCAAACCCTGGAACTTGACGAGAAGGCTATCACTTGTCTTTTACAACATATATTTATCATCTCATATGCAAGGTTAATGCAAATAGGGTAGTTACAACTTTGTGCGATATGCCAATCTTGTACAAACGAGGTTTTTTGACGCCTCTGTTCGCGCGACTACGAAAGGATTGCAATTTATGTTGTCCTCACTTCAAACCCTGTAACTTCACTTTATATATATTTCAGGACTCCACATTTAAGTTTTTTAAAGAAGAATAAAAATGTCGATGCAACTGTCGACTTTTCAAACTTTTTGATGGTTTAACAAAGCTAAAAAACACCATTGAATGCGTGCATTCCCTTTTTGACTACAAAAATGTCACCATGTATTGTTGTTGTTAGTGTATGCACCTACTTCAAACCCTGTAACTTCACTTTAAATAAATTTCAAGACTTCTCATTTACATATTTTAAACGAGAATGGAAATGACGATGCAACTATCGCTTTTTCAAAGTTCTCTTGGATTTAATAAAGCAAAAAATCACCTTTGAATGCATGCGTAATATTTTGAACTACAAAATAGCCGCCTTCGTTGTTGTTTCTGTAAACACTTACTTCAAACCCTGTAACTTCACTTAAATATATCTCAGTGTTTCTCATCTATATATATTGAACAAAAATAAAAATGTGAATGCAGCTATCGCTACTTCAAACTTCTCCTGGGTCTAACAAAACAAAAAATCACTTTTGAGTGCATGCGTATTATTTTGAAATACAAAAAGCTAGCCATTGTTGTTCTTTCTGTACACACTTACTTCAAACCCTGTAACTTCACTTTAAGTATATTTCAGGGTTTCTTATCTATATATAATGAACAAAAGTATAAATGTCAATGCAGCTATCGCTTTTTTAAACTTCTATTGACTTTAACAAAGCAAAAAATCACCTTTGAGTACATGTGTATTATTTTGAAGTACAAAAACTCGCCATTGTTGTTGTCGCTGTACACACCTACTTCAAACCCTGTAACTTTACTTTGAATATATTTCAGGGTTTTCCATTTATATATATTGACCAAAAATAGAAATGTAAATGCAGCTATCGCCTTTTCAAACTTCTATTGGGATTACCAAAGCCAAAGATCACCTTTGAATGCATGCGTATTATTTCGAACTACAAAAACACTCGCCATTGACATGGTTGCTAGGTTGTTCTACAGGCCGTATCACGGACAACACGCGCAAAACAATGGCGTTTCCAGTCCCTGTCTTCTGGATAGTCTATGGTCAGACTAACTTGCTAGACAACCTGGTCAAAACAGATTTTCACTATATTAAAAAGAAAACAGATAAAAAAATTTCTATTGGTCCCCCTTATTAATCCAAGATCAAGCTAACAGGCCGAACAACCGGTCTATGGATATTTTGCCATAAAAATAACAAACCCTTTGCCATTTACGCATGGGTCAATTTCCACGTTAACAACCTCAATTAAAATACAGTCGTAATCCAATTCCTAATTCTAATCTTTAGTCTTAGCTTTATGAAAGTCCCATGCATCGTTGCACGTGAGTGATTCATTGAATTGTCCGACAGTTTAACTTGAGGGATGATAAAAACGGACTTATTTAATGGAGAAGTGAAGTTTTCTCTCGCGTAATCCAAGGTTCGTGAGCACGAATGACACATTTCCCGCTGATACTTCGTGGAATTACCATTTCCTGGAATTTGGTAAACCTATACCTATTGGTATTGTTATCAATTTCCGGCTAATCAAGCGCCGTGCAATATTTTATTCTTAATTGCTTCCATGTATTTCGTAAGATATTGTTGCAATAGCAAGTGAGATGCCAAGATTTTCTGAATGCTGGCGTTGTGGAAAAACATCTGCAACTGTAGTTTGTGGTTCTTGTAATGTGGCCAAATACTGCAGTAATAAATGCAAAGTAAATGATATCGCGAGGCACAATGACGCTGAATGTCGCCCAGTTTCTATCATAAAAACATGTTCATCATGTCGTAAGACTGGTTCATCTCTACAAACATGTACTGGCTGTTACCGTGCTTTCTACTGTGACGTGACATGTCAGAAAAATCATCGACATGAACACAAAGTCGAATGCAAACGTATCGTAGAAAAGATAAAATCACTGGCCGGATTACTTGATGGTTATTTCCCTGCAAATACTGCACGAGGTTGTTTGGTGCACTATTACTGGGGCAATGTACCGGCATATGATTTTCTTAATTTAACAGAGAACGAAGGCGTCGACTACAATTCAGCTATGAATCTTCTAGTCCTTGGTGTTGGTGATTTACGAAATATCGTGCTCACTTGTGCTTCGTTGCCTGAAAGTTTCACAAGCAAGGTCAAGTTTATATTAAACGACTCAGACAGATGTGTCTTGGCAAGATTGGTTTTGTTGATCTACATGATGATTAAATGTAAGTTTGTATTTGTAATATATGTCATATGTGGAGGTCCCATGTTTACAATAAATTGTTGCGGTTTTGGTCGCAAATATATTCTTAAAAGATAGTTCCGACCAAAAGTATGATAGTAAGTTTCGCATATGTTTTGTTCGGACGAAGTAGCACTATGGAAGTATTGAAGCAAACATATCGTTGCAAAACCGGATGTTGCAACATATTGTTTTATTACAAACGTGGGCGTTCAGCGTCGCTCAAAAACTGGAGAGGTTTATTCATATTTTAGGCTAAGTGCTGAAGAGAACATTGTCAAAAACTTAGTTATATAGAAAAACCACATTTCGCGAATGTAGCGCTTTGAGAATTATTTCTTGTTCGAGCAAACCAAGACTCAGCTACGCAATTTTGCGGGTGTAATAAAATTAGCGTTCACAATTAACTATTCGTCCACTGAGACCGATTTACTAGGACGGTAGGACAGTTGAAAGAGATTGAAGTACTGAGAATTCGATTGCACTTCAGTAGACTCATTCCCGTCAGGGACCGCAGGGTCGCTTCCAAACGTCCACCAACGTGTATTCATGTCAGTACATGCAGGGACAGTTCCACCCAAATTATAATTTAATAGTTGGCGAAAGGAAATTGAAGTATGTTGCACTTACAATTTTAGTGCCTAAATTATCAATCCAAAAAATATGCTGCAAGTGCATCCTGGCTAACTAGCCTGCGAGCAATGTAGGGATATATAGTTAATAAAGTAAGGCTTTGCAATAATTGTGACTAAATATGTTGGTTCGAGAATGCATTACTCATTGCCGACCGCGCCTAAGAAAATCGATACTATATTATCGATAACTTTGGATGGGGTTAAGATGAGGTTTAATGTTAAAAACTTTAAAATTAAACATTTTTAAAACGTGTTTTTAACATGGCTCATGTCTAGCGTGGAGACAAACCGGAAGTGAATGTTCGCTGGCCCAAAACAGATTTCACCCAATCTCGTACCCAGAGCCATAGAAGTAAATGGCTCTGGATACATCTGCCACAAAATTGAATCTGATTGGTTAATCCGATAGCTCCTGTGACTTTCCTTAGCAGTGTTGCCAGATCGTGAACGAAGTTCACAGATTTGTGAACTTTTTGCTCTCTTTATGAACTTTTTATGAATATCAAAGATTTGTGAACTTTTCATGAACTTTTTAAATTTCCATGAACCATTCCATGAACATTGATTTTTTCATTTTTTCAAGATAGAAAATGTTAAGTTTAGTGACTTTGTCGTGAATTGCTCACTTAAACAATATGGGCTAATGGGCACTTTTGTTATTTTTTAAATACAATTTTAAAAAAAACGAGTTGTTTCGCACTTTTCTTTTTCGTTTATCATCTTTGGGGATTTCCGCATAGAGATTATAAAATAATTATGGATTTCCGGCCATACTCGATACTTCCCGACCAATTCCGACTATCTCCGACAAATTCCGCCAATTTCCGACACTTTCCGATCGTAAAATTTAGATTCATGAACTTTTTGTGAACTTTTGACGTAAGCGTACATGAATATTTTGAGATTTCATCTGGCAACACTGTTCCTTAGCGCGGCCAATATGTTTTGTTTAGGAGTGAACACGATATTTTGGCTAAAATATTTGTCATTTATTTGACACGATATTTTGGCTAAAATATTTTGGCTAAAATATTTGAGTTTTTTGGTGATATTTGTCATGAATAGTTATGAAAAGATTAAGGAGTTGTTTTTCACAGACGTCGTTTAATTTGGGCATAAGAATCTACTTCGTTATGGCAATAATTGGCTATTGTTTTGGCTCACTCTCAGCTCTGTACATCACTGACTATTGTATGTCGATATAGATCAATTCATTGGAGTATTATAAATATTATCAACAAGAGAGCAGAACTTCAAGCATTCAGGGATTCTATATTGTATAATTTGACGTTGTTCCTATATGTTTGTACTAGGTTTGGAATTTATTAATTGAACTGCATTATATACATGATGAATCACATTGTGATTTGTGACATGGCAATTATGTTACAGAATTATGTTTTGAACAATTGTTCCCTCAATAATTCTGGTGTTAATGATAAAACAACCACTATGATGTTTAATATTGAAGTATTATGAAACGGTACAGCACATATTCAGTACTTGTACATATACTGTACATGGTTCTAACTGGTTAAATATTCATTACCAACTGTTCTAATGTTGTTTGAAATTGTTCCACTGAATATTTGTTACTCAGAGAGGGTTCTGTTGACTTTATCAAGAAATACTTTTTACATGTTAACAAATTCCTAAAAATTTCTATCTTTGAGATAACCCCGTGACATTGCTTGCAGCCAGGCTAGCCAGCTTCCCCCTCACACGCGAGGGACTTCGCGGCACATTGCCTGTTCGCAGCCAAAATGGGCAGTTCTAAATTTTTCTTAGGATGACCCCTGATAAGCAGTAATGTTTGAGTGTCTATAAAATCTATTTCCAACACTCCCACTCACTCAGCATATTACTGCACTAAGATAAGTCCAAGTCTTGCTCGAAGATTTTCAAACTGTCCTCGCGGTAAAGGCTTCGTGAAAATATCCGCGACCATTTCATGTGTAGGACAATACTTTAGTTCGATTGTTCTATCTTGAATTTTCTCTCGAACAAATTGGAGTTTAATATCGATATGCTTTGTGCGCTTGTGTAAAACAGGATTTTTTGACATTGCGATTGTCCCTTGATTGTCCTCGTTAATAGTGGTCGGACTCGAACAATCTATTTGCAAATTCTTGCTTAGTTGTCGTAACCATACACTTTCTTGAGTTGCTAAGCAAAGGGCGATATATTCGGCTTCAGCAGTTGAAAGTGCTACCGTAGGTTGCTTCTGGCTTGCCCAACTAATGGCACCATTGGACATTACAAATACGTTGCCAGAAGTAGATCTTCGATCGTCTGAATCTGCGACCCAATCTGCGTCGGAATATCCTTCCATATCTTTATCACTTGCTTCGTACTGGAGATGCAGTTTAACTGTTCCCTTCAGGTAGCGAAATACACGTTTGACAGCAGTAAGATGTGCTTCATTAGGGGACGAGTTAAACTTTGCTAAAGTACCAACTGCTTGAGCTATGTCGGGTCGAGTAGCTATAGCTGCATAAATCAAGCTTCCAACCATCGATTGGTACTCAACAGGATCTACTGCTTTGCTGTAACCATCATCTTTCACCAGCTTCACATTCACATCCATCGGCGTCGATACAGGTTTACAATCTTGTAACTTGTACTTGTGCAATATCTTGTGGATATACTGCTCTTGGCTCATTCGCAAAACACCGTCCATCGTTTTGATGTTTACTCCAAGACAGTAATGGAGCTTACTCATATCTTTCATCTTGAACTGAGCTGCGAGACTGACCTTAAAGTCGATCATTTCTTGCTCGGTTTCGGTTAAGGGTATGAGATCGTCAACGTGTACAGCAACTATGGCGAGTTGATCATTGACTTTCCGAATGAAGACACATGGATCAGCAGCACTTTGCTCAAATCCTTGGGATATCATGAATTCCTTGAACGACTTGTTCCAACATCGTGTACTCTGCTTCAATCCATAGAGAGATTTCTTTAGGTGGCACACAAGATAACCTTCTGGCTGCTCCATATAGATATCTTCGTCAAGTGTTCCATTTAGGAAAGCGGTAACAACATCCATTTGATGGATAAACATATTTCTGGAAACAGCAAAAGCCAAAAGAGCTCGGATAGATGTAAAGCGAACGCCAGGTGAAAATGTTTCATCAAATTCGATCCCGTACTTTTGTAGAAAACCTTTCGCTACAAGACGTCCTTTAAACCGATCGATCTTCCCATTTTCATCATGTTTGACTTTAAATACCAATCTGCAGGTAATTGCCTTTCGTCCGGTTGGCAGTTCGACAAGATCCCAGGTCTCATTTTCCATTAGAGATTGATATTCAGAATCTGCAGCTGCCTTCCAGTTTTCCGCATGATCACTTTCGAGAGCTTTCTTCAACGTTGTCGGCTCTTCAACTTCTGTTACAAAGAGGGCTGCATGCTTTGCTGTTGTGATACCAGCGTATTCATCATGATAATAAACTGGTGGCTTTCTTTCTCGCGCTGAACATCTACTATCAGGTGATTAGAGCACTCATCATTCTCTTCTTCAACCTCCAAATGTACTCTGTTCGTATGTCCGAAGTCAGTTTCATTGAACGTAACATCTCGACGGATAAAGATTTTACGTTTGTTCTCATCGTACAATCGATACCCCTTCTGTGTCAGACTGCAGCCAACGAATCGCTTCTTCACTGCTTTCTGGTCGAGCTTCTGACGTGAAGAATCTGGTACATGGGCATAGGCAGTGCAACCAAAAACACGTAAATTTGAAACATCCGTACCATCGCTCATATGGGGTGACTCCAGTTGCTGTTGTGATAACTCGGTTCCTTATGTACGCTGCTGAACAAACTGCTTCAGCCCAGAAACTCTTGGATACTCCTGCATGTAAGATCATTGATAAAGCAGCTTCCTGGAGCGTCCTGTTCATCCGCTCGGCGATACCATTCTGTTGTGGTGAGTGGGGTACAGTTGTCTCGTGATGAATACCTTTCTCTTTGAGGAAATTGTGGAATTCAGCAGACATATATTCACCTCCATTGTCAATCCGCAAAGTTGTAATTTTGCAATCCGCTTGATTTGTTACTACTGCTTCCCATTCTTTAAACTTATCAACACTTCCGATTTGTGTGTAATGGGATAGACGGTTACACATCTAGAATAGTCATCAATGAATGTCACGAAGTACCTGGCACCACCAAAACTTTCGGTTTTCATTGGTCCAGCGACATCACTGTGAACAACCTGTAATCTTTTCTTTGATTGTACTCTCCCACTGGTTTGAAGGGTGCTCGATGCGATTTTCCTTCGGCACAGGCTTCACAGAAGTCCAGCTTCCCGGTTCCAGGCATATCGGTACCTGTTACCATCTCTCTTGAAACCATCGTCTTCATTTGGCCTGCGTTCAAATGAGCCATCCTTTGATGCCACAGATTTAGTTTGTCACTTGATCTTTCTGCAACTGACACTTGTTTTTCTTGTCTTTCTACTCTGCAGTCCAGACGATACATGTTGCCAACAAGACGGCCTCTCGATACAACCTTTCCTTGAGAGTCCTTGATCCAGCAATGTGTATATCCAAATTGCACCACTTTTCCTTTCATAGCTGCCGCACGAGCACTAAATAGATTTGCGGCTAACTTGGGAACACACAGTACTTTAGTCATAGTTGATTTTCGTTCATCTTTCTCTTTAGGACCAAGCAGCATAGTAATGCATATTTCACCAGTCTCCAAAGCATGCACAGATCGACCATCTCCGAGAACAACTGGTTCTGGCTCCGAAAACTGTTGATAGTTCATCAATAGATCACGACTTGAAGTCATGTGTTGAGATGCGCCTGAGTCGATAATCCAGCAGTCATCTCCTTTCATAACACTTAGTCCAACAGCAAAACATTGGCAACAGAAAAATATGGCTTTGTTGTCGCGAGATATATAAACTCCTTATTAGTAATAAATTTGTATCTAGTGAAGTGTTTCTTTTTTAGTCAGACAATATAGCGACGTTTTACCTAGTATTGCCTTGTGCGAAACAAACGGTAGTAATATAGGGGCCGATCGACCAGGATTTTTGAGGGTGAGCAAGGGTGAGCATCATTAAATATTCAAATATCATTAGCGTATGAGGGTGAGCAACATCATTAACATAAAATGAGGGTGAGCACATCATTAGCGTCCTATTCCTTCGAGACCTCATTAATATGACCAACCAGACCGGGCAAGTTTGGGCAAACAAACAATAATTATTGCGCCATCTTGTGATTTCCACATTGATTTCCATAGCAACCGGACAATTACGTAATGTTAAAACAAAAGTCTGGTTGCTACGTTTTGAGCGTTTTTGACAAAAAATACGCGAGTTTCTAAAAAATCTCCTCTTAATACGCATATTTTAAATCATCCAGTCACAGCTACATGTTTTTCTTTAACTGTGATTTTTGCCCGATTTTTGCCCGAATTTCGCGATTCGTGTATTAAGAGTTAGGCGAACATAGATTTGCATGAATTGAGAATATATAATTATAGGACGGGAAAATATTGTACAATGTACATGCAACGCACACACAATTCATTTTTAAAACACATTTATTGATTAAAATTTCTTTTACAGCGTTAGAAAGGTCTACTCCTATGAGCGTATCGTTTAGGCGTCTTTTGTATCTTTAAAGAGTTCTCATATTCTTGTCTGTCTTCGGGTGATAATCTTGCAATATCTTTAGCTCTCATAGGATTATCTTTTGGTCTCTCGTGAAGTACACTAGAAATTCCGCCGTGTTGTAAGAACACGCCATTTTGTTCGCGTATACGACATGGTAAAAGCGTGTTGAACACGTTTTTGGTGTGTTCTGTTCAAGGCGTATTGTAAATTTGGTGTGTTGTAGGAACACGCCCGCCGTGTTGTAGGAACACGCCCGCCGTGTTGTAGGAACACGCCAGCCGTGTTGTAGGAACACGGCTGCCGTGTTTTATAGAACACACTTTTTGGTGTGTAATCGTAAATCCAAAGAACACACCATTTTGTCCGCGTATACGACACGGTAAAAGCGTGTTGTGTTCCAAGAACACACCGGTGTGTTCTTAGAACACATGGTGTGTTCTTTCAGCACATCAAGCATAAAACATATCCGGCATACAACAAAGCTATCAAACAACACACCAAGTATAGAACACATGAAGCATACAACACGGCTGTCGGACAACGCATCAAGTATAGAACACATCAAGCATACAACACGTTAAGCGGATATCTGCAAAGACTTGCAGGTTAAGATTTTATTTTAAGAAAACGCTCTTCGACTTCAACAAAACAAAATATTAATTGACATATCAAATCCTGTCTCTTTAAGTCTCTCGTAAACTGTCTGTACTTTGCTCGATAAGAAGACTTGTAGCGCTTTATTCTTTCTATTGTATGCGCCCAATGGCAATGTGTTTTCGTTGGCCTGTTTTACTTCAATAAGCGTTCAAACGGTCCTGTAGCATCAATCTATATGGAATATAAATAACAAAAATGAATGGATGTATTTAAAACATTGTTCTAACTATCTCCATATTTGTGACCGAATGCAAACCACACGGCGTGAATGGTATTTCAAAACTTGGGAATGAGATTGTAAAAGGTTAAAAAGTGTTACAAAATCTTGAATTCTGAGGTGTAAAAACCTCACAACTACGATAAAAATTCCTGTCAGGAAACACGGAAAATGCACGTCTGAGATTTCGAAAATGCGAAATTTCCTCCAACGAACCCTAGGTTGCCCCCCCCCCCAATAACAATTTACTTCCGACGGCAACGAGCCAAGCGCAAAACCTATCCTTACTTATCGCTGTAAAAGTGCTTCTGGCAAATTACTATTAAAACACTAAAGCCCCGTACAGACGAATAAGTTTTCCTTGACAAGTTTCTTGGCATTAAAGTTTTTGCTTTACATCGGTGTAGACGTATTCCAATGTCAACTATTGTGAATATGTTTACGGACAACAAACATTGGAACGATATGTTAGTGCGTGACTTTATAGATAAGTGGTACTTTATAGAATAGAACACGTAATGTTAGTTTAAAAATACATTTATTGTAAAACTTTACAAGAAATAAATTATTTTAACCATTTATATGGAGTACTAATAATGTCTCTACGTTTCTTCCTCTTTTCTTGCTGCACTCGGGTTATAGGGGGACGAGGGGTAGAGCGTAGGTCTTCAGCGATTCCCTTGGTTTTATACTCGCGAACAAGTTGGAGGCGATTTTCATTTCTCACAATACCTTCGGGTACATTTAAATGTCCTAGTGCTTTTGAAAACAACTCCCAACCTGCTGGATTGAAATTCTTCCTTTGCCTTAGAGAATCGTTGACCAAATCCACTATATTTGTTCCTGGAACAGATCTCCCTTTGAACAACAACTGTCCTTGTTCATTCCACCCAACGATATCTTTATTTGCCCTAAGTTTTTTGATCAGTTGGCGAGCACGTGACTTCATCGTTGCTGGCACGCTATCCAAAATGTCCGTTTCGATTTCGTCTGAAGATTCGATTTGTTCATCCGGTTGTTCTCTGGGCTCATCTGTCTTTGTAGGTTGTACGACATTCACTCGGACAGGTTTATCCATTCGTTTATCATAAAACGTTAAATAACGTTGTAAATGTTGATCGTATAATTTTGCCTTTTCATCGATCGGTATGTCTTGGCGTTGAATGGTGTCTTGCATATCCGAGTCTATTTCATTGACTTGAGCAGTCAAAGGTGCCACGAGAGGTCTCTTCCGTTGTTCAGCCATATGTTCTGGGACGAGGACTAATCTTTTAACATACTCCATTATACAAAGTTAGCCAATTGCTCCAAGACTGAGGAAAGTAGAAATGGTAAAAACCCTTCTCCTTTTTGGACAAGACGTGTTCTTCTTTTTATAACAGAATTCCGCCGATCAGCTGCAAACTTTATATGTTTGGAATGTGGCGCGAGTTTTTTAGCTGATCTTGGTTTCAGTTTGACGGTTTCAAACCAAACGTTCAACAGACACTGTCTGATTGCTTCCAAAAAATCGTCTTCGGCCGCTTTCAAAATGGCTTTTCTTAGTTTCGGTTTACTCTTGGCCAACACTTTGAGAAGTTCGGAGTTCCTCTTCATACAAGCAGACATTGTCAAATGATTATTATACGTAGTGACAGATTTATTTATACTCTGGCTTGGTAGACGTAATGTTTATCAGTCGGAAATATCCCGGATCTAACTCGGATTTCGTCTGGACACGTCGGTGTTAGATCCACAAATAAATAGGAATATGGTTCTTTTGTCGCCAATTGATAAGCTTGCTGGAAAAATTTTGTGTTGTTAGGATATAACTGTTTGGCAAGATGAACTATTTGACTTGCGTCACGAACATTCTTTGTCAAACATAAATAACTTGCATTTAAAGAAATCGTACGATGATCTTTGCTCCGGTGAAACAAGTTTTGTACAATGTATATAACACTAAGATTGCCATGGTGAGATTTTTTCGTGAATAACTTAGCGATAAGGGCGTCTCTCTCACCCATAAAATCATCAATAATATATAAATTACGTGTTTCTGGATTAATAGTGTCCAACATATTATCAGGCAAATACTGTATAAACTTTATGTTTGGTACTAAAGTTTGTATTTCCCCAAACATATCTTGATATTCAGTATAGTAATACACAATGTTTTCTGGAGGTTTATTAATCATAATCTCCACATAAGCCAAAAGATTGTTTTGCCTGACTTTGTACCACCGGACACAAGGAGGCCAAAAGGGTGTGTTAACTGTATGCTATACATCGTTAGAATGAAATGAAAATGATTTGTACGAACCTATTTATACCATTTTGACCGCTGCTTAGTGTTTCTAACCATTCTATGCAACTCATTCAAAACAGCTTCAAGGTCTAAAGGTGTAGCTTTAGCGCGAATCAGAAAAGGTTGTCTTTTTTCACAAGACAGTTCATGAATGTCTGCTAAATGGTTTGATAATTTTAACAAACTTTTCTTCCCACAAATCGGACAGTCTTTACGCGTTCGCGGCATGATGTATACTGAAACATTTTTGAAAATGTATAACATTTTAAAGGAGTCCCAGCGGGACTTTTATCGTCCCGGGAGTCCTTGTTATCGCTTATACATTCAAGAAATTTTCCCTGCGGGACTTTTCGTGTCCCGGGAGTCCCGATACGATAGATTGCTGGAGTGCTCCCCACCCATACAAAGACAACAGATATGCGGTTTTGAAAATTTATATTTTTACACACACTTAAATATCTAAAGGAGTAGTGGAAACACCGTCCTCCAAAACTTTGCGTTTTGGATAAAAGTAACTAAAAGCGTTCTTCTCTTGAACATATGTTAACATTTTGTTATCTAAAACCCTAAAACCCCTATTTACACCTGATCCACTACGTTTAGTTAAAATTACATCTAAATACTTATCTTTATTAATTACATTATTTTTCTTATTAACCCCCTTACAACTAAATTTATCTTTACCACTCCCAAAACAATAATACGTTTTACTACACAAGCTCACAATTCCATCTCCCTCCCATTCTACTTTAAAGAGCCCTGGTGTTCTCTTATCATAACGTGCATGTTCTATGGTGTCTATACGCGGAAACCAGTTACACTTATCCTTCTCGAACTCCTCCAACATGGCTGGCTTAATTAAACTATCAATGTTTTCATTACTTATAGCAATGTATGCCGAGTCAGTGTCCATCTCACAAAACTCAAAATCACACCTATCAATATATTTATCTAAGAAATCATAGTAAAATTCAAGCATGCGTAATTTCGCGTATTGGTACACGAAGAATCCTACTTTAAGAGGAAGATCCAACTTGATTTTCTTCTTACTGCTTTGTACTTCGTACGTGTCTTCATTAATCGGGTTGAGTTCACGAAAGAATGGTGAGTTGATTAAATCTGAGACTTCGTCGTCGTCACAGAATTTCACTTGACGATTTCGTTCTTTGTTGGTGATGATCTTACCGTATGATGAGTTGCCAACGAGTTTCATTGTGCCTGCGATGATGGCTTTGGAGGGGTCTGCATCGCCAGAACGACGGGCATCCGACACAGCATCACCGAAAGATTTGAAACACGGCTTAGGGGTATATTCAATCACCTGGTAGACATGTGTGACTTCGAGACCGTGTTCTAGGTACCACTTTAACAGAGGGGTTGCCAACAGGATTTTCTCACCAATCATACTACCGATTAAACTCCGTCTTGGTCGATTCATGATTTTGTTTTGTTCAGCATAGGTCTTCATGTAGTCACCAATATCTTCTCGGGATATCTCAGTGTTCTTAAAGATGGGACACATTTCGGAAAACTTTTCTTTCAAATGATCAGGAACGTGGATGTCGCACTCAACACACCCGAACAACGACTCGTTCTTGACAGCAGTCACAATACTATCCATGGTCATCGTTTTCACTTTGTCTAAGGGTCTGCGAAGTCGTGTAGCAATAAATCTTTGTAGATCTTTGTTGGTCTTTTCATCTCACGCCACTCACATTCCCAACACTCGACGAGAGTGAAACCTTGCTTACGGATATAAGCGCTGTTTTTTCTAGTCTCGGCTAGCAACTCTTTCATGGGTTTGTCCCGCGTTGTGTTGGTTTCTTTACCTTCGTTGAGATGGCAATCGTGGCCATGCCACCAACAACCTAATAAGAAAAAAACCCAGAAAATTACAAACCTACAAATATGAATTTAAGTAAGGCATAACCATTTCCTACAAAAAAGGAATGTTGGACATCCCACGCAAATGCTAAAAACAATTAAGTATTAAAAAGTACAAATTGAGTACATCCCACGCAACTACCAAAAATCAATTAGGCTAATCCTACGCAATTAAAATCTAGGCCCACGCAATTAAGCTAATCCTACGAACAAAAAATCAACTACACTTATATTTTACCTTGAAACTGAAACACGGTTTGTGTTTCGGCGTTGAAACCATCGACAGGTAAGCGGCGTGGACCAATGCGTTTCTCTGTGTTGTTGTACTCGTGTCTGATTGAGACTCCTCGTTGATATGCTTCCCATTCCAACCATTCGACTGCCATCTTACCACTGAACCGATTCTTGAATCCATCTTCCTCCAGACGCCTGGGATATTGCCCCGTTGGCATGTCCTGCATGATAGCCCAAAGGTAAAGTGCGTTTGCGTCGTATCCGACCACCTTATTGCATGGTTTTGGGTCTTGTCCTTTCGCACACATCTCGACATTACGAATGTTTGTCTTATCCTTTTCATGGTATCTGTTGAAAATAATGCTCGGCCCGCCGACATTGTTGTCTTTCATCGTATAATAGAGATCTTTGTCTTTCTCCGAGAATAACGAGAAATATGTATTGGGCACGTTTGAAAATAAATATTTCATTGTTAGACCAGGCACACTTACACCGTCTTTAAACATATCTATATCTCTTTCTTTCCAAAAAGCACTCATTTTATCAATCGCTTCAAGGAAAGGCACCACATCGCGGTTGTTGTACCACACGAGGAAATCGCGGAAACTTGTCATACTGTTCTCATCCCATACGCGCTGACAATAATCATACTGTTCGTCCATAATATCCGTACCGGATAAGGTAGAATGGAAAGCTTGCTGTGGTGGTAAACTGGGAAAGTTCAGTCTATCGATTGAGTCGACCCACTCGTACGGGAAATAGCCTTTCGCCTGTGAACACTCGTACGCTTTCAGAAACTGTTCGTAATTGAAACCAGGAGCCAAGTAGTTTGTGATATCGAGAAACTTTAAGTGCAATGTTTTCAAGCACATATGATTATTGTTTCTCTTTATCACAAATTTGACAGACTCATGTTTGACCAGATGTGAGAAGAAGGGGTTCTTAGCGGCGTTGATATCATACTTTCCCGAGTTGAAACCAAGGACTGGTAGTTCCATCATATATTCCATTAATTTCTCCTGTAATTTCTCCAACGGGTGAGCTTTCACGTCTTCTTCTTCGTTCATTCCACAGCGTCTACTTCACTCACCTAAAACATAGAGAAGGATAATAAATATAAATATTATAAAAAAAGACGTAGTAGGTTAAATATATTTACTTTACCTCATGTCCATCCATTTCAAGCAGACATTGAACCATGTCCTCAATCATAGCATCTTCCTCAGTGCATGCTGAGGACTCGTTCACTTCGCTCAACTAAAACATAGAGAAGAATAATAAGTACAAAAATTATATAAAATATGTAATAGGTCAACTATATATACATACCTCGCTGTTGGATACTCGTTCGTTGATTAGATCAAACACGTCTCCAAATCGATCCAACAATAATCCATAACTCTCTTGACGTATCTCAACCAAATAGTCCACAAATCGTTTGATCATATCTGCCGTGTTACCAGAGGAAACAAAACACTTGGGCTCTTCGTATCCTGGTACATTGGAGCATACTGATACACTCAATGGTATATGTTCAGCTTCCCATGTAAGTTTCGCCGTGTTTCTCAGGTGTTGTGATTGGCGTTGAAAGTAGCACTCGAAGTCAAACGTCGCACGATACGGGAAGTATTTCAGGTCTTCAGGGATCTCGATGCCTTCGTCTGCGAGTAAATCAAAGATCGTTTGTGGAAGTTTATAGACACCGCCAGGGAATACATGACGAATAGTAGCTTCGCAGGTTTTCTCGTGTCTGTTGAGAGCCCACGCATTTTTCCATAGTTTATCACATTTCGAACAACAATATGATTTGGAGTACAACGATAACTTTTTGATGTAGCTGAAATGGCTCCCGTAGAGGTTCAAGTACATTGTATTGGCATAGGCACGGTACGATCGCTGGATGAGCTGAGCCACAATTTTTGTCTGGTCGTTCTCTTCATCGTAAAGTTCAACAAGACGATACACGTATATATTAAGTTCAAATAATTTTTCCAAGTCCGGTAATTCCTCGAGTGTAACGCCATCAAAATCATCATCATCCTCAATATACCGTTAAAAATAATGTCGAGTATCGCGTTCGAGATTGCTCGAGTGACATCCACGGTGCATAGCCAAACAACGGAAGAAACACAATTTGTCCTCGTAAGGTAGACCAGTTTGTTCGTTACAATCTAACGACACGATGGCAGGATTATCCAACACACGGCGAGGTAAGCGGGTACTACGTCCAATCGGATGTTCGCGAAGCTTCGTTATATAAAACGTAGCGTTGGTAATATCCACAACGACCCACTTCGAGTTGGGTCGTTGTTGTCGAGCCCATTCGAAGATATCCAAGTTTTGTAAAGCTTCGCGTACTTGATCTAAATCCTCGAGGTTACGTATTTGGAAAGGCGCCTCGAATACACGGTTGTTGTTGATAGAGGAGTGGTGGTATTGGAATTGTTCCGTCTCGTTGTTGAACAACACGAATCCAAACGATACGTTGAGCTTGAATACCGTAGTTTGGTCATGGAATATATGATCTACGTATTGTACAAGTTGACTCATATCCATAGAATTCAGACGATAATTGTACCAATCCTGGACTCGGTTACCACGACTTTGACGGGTTCGAATAGCACGCCAATGTTGCCGGTGTAATTGAGAGGGGAGATTAGCTGGTGGTATAATTGGGTCTTGGGTAAATGGGTTGGGTTGGGCAGTAGATGTCGAAGCTCCTTGAAAAGGAAATTAATCTCAATAAGATAACAAAACACCTGATTCGGAAAATTTTAAACGCCAGGAGGAAACAAACCTATAATGTGCAATGTACATAAGCCTAACACCTTTAACGATTATAGCAGTATACTATATAAGTATATTAAATCTTTATAAAAGACACTATATGTGACTTGGTAAAAACACACTACGAACAGCGAAACATAAAAAGTTAATTACTTCTTAACGACTCTTTTCGCGGATTAGTGATTTTCAAATTACACTTAGCAACGTTAGGATAGCAACCATGTTAAAATATTAAAGTCAAACTTTCCTACCTTCGTTAACAACTGTACATGTTGAGGCTCCTTCGTTCACAGCCGTAGACGTCGAGGCTCCTTCATTCACAGGTGTAGAATCCGTCGTCTTTGCTCGCTTCCCTTTGCTTGCTGTGGGACCACGCTTACGTTTCCCACCGCCGACCTGATGGACATCGCGTTGATGTGCTTGCAGTGGGAAGATGTTGCGAAACGTCTCGCCACAAACATTACATGTATATTCACGCTCGGCACCTCGTCTCTCGTGCATTTTCATGTGACTGTTCAGTTTATCCTTGAAAAACAAATAAAATAAATAAACACTATAGTTCAAGATTATATAAGAATATACCCCTTTTAATTACATACCTTTCGATTAAATTTTTTGTGACATCTTGGACACTCGAACGTCTTTTCTTGGTGGATTTTCTCGTGACGTTTCAGCTTATCCCTCGTCGCGAAATCTTTACCGCACTCTTCACAGGTAAACGGTCTCTCTCCGATGTGTGATCTTCGAACATGTCGGGTTAGGTCATGGGAACGCGTGAAAACTTTATCACACTCATTGCAAGGAAAGCTTTTAGGTTTAACCGCTGGGGCACTCTCTACGTCGTCTTTCCAATCATTCCAGTCGGCGAGAACTTGTTCCTGGGTTTCAGGTGACCAACTAGCGACCATATCTTCAACCGCCAACGAACAAAGCTGACGATTAATCTCTTCGTCCTCCAGATCAGCCATGAACTGATCTCTCCTATATATTAGAAATTGTATTAACAAGATTGTATAAACAAGACTTAAAACCACAAATGTCAACTTACCAAATACTTTCTTGTTGATCCATTGTATATTCTTCTCACGAGTAAAATCCAAAGTACTAAAGCCAGTAAGCTGCTGTTGTAATCGTTGTCGAAACGGACTGTGTTTGGAACACGACGCTTGGGAACTTTATACGGACGCTATAGCTATTGTGATGGTTCATCTTAATGATTGTTTCGCCCAAACAACCCTTTTGACTTAATCCCTTAATGAGTTAAGCTATTGTGTTTATAGTTTACATTAGCAACAAATGCATCAAAATATTTATGTTTCTAACGCTTTAATGTTTGTAAATCTCGCTTGTACAGGCTTTAATAAATAAACGCTTAAAAACTTATTAGCATTGGTCGACTCAGAAAGAAATACTTCACTAGATACGAGATTGAAGGAGTTTATAAATCTCGCGACAACAAACCCATCTATCTTTGCACACAAAATATGCTGAACTCAACATAATGACTGTCTTGCCCAAACGCGCCTTGCATATCATTATGACGTCAATACATAATTAATTATGTGCCTTGCATACTAATTAGTGTGGCCCCCTGCGCCCCCCTGCGCCCCCCTGCGCCCACCTGCGCCCCCCTGCGCCCCCCTGCGCCCCCTAAAAATAATGGTCGAAAACCACCTGTACTATTACTGACACCTCGTATGACATCACATCTAACACCTTCCTAAACAATAAGGCGTGGGCTAAACATTTGTATTGGACGGAGCTATGGGGTATTAAGGGAACCGTTCAACCATTCATAAAAAATCCTGGTGGTGCTCAACACACCATAAACTCCTTCAAGGTCTACGTTAAGGACGATGGATGGTTCGACGAAGACTTTACTGCATTTAACATAGAAGACAATAAGTTATCGAACGACTATAAGGAGAACACATATCTAGCTGCTCTTATAGCAGCGTACATTACAACCTATACCTGTGGAATTAGTGCTGAGCACTTCACATACAATGATAAGACTCCGAAGATTATTACAAGTATTGCAAGGTATCATCTATACTACCACATGAGCAGATTTATAAAAAAAACAGCTAGGATGACGCGATATGTAACACAAGACATGTTATCCCTCATCACAAGGAATAAGCCAATAAAGACAATATGGAAGGACGAGTTTCTTCAGGGGCAGATGGATATAAACTATTGGCATAGAAATATTAAGGATAAGTCAAAGGTAAGAAACCAACGTTATGAGTTTAACAGTCATAGACAGGTGGTTGGGATTAAGTATCAGAAGGCAGTTGGAACAACCATTGTAGGTCTAGACGATTACAAGAACTTTATCGCAATTAAGTCAAATGGGTTAACAATGACAGGACAGAAACTACTTCAGCAATCCATAGAAAGTTACGTCTACTGCGTACTAGGTGCGCAAGCAAAGACCCGATGGCTTATTGTTGGGCAAGGTGCGAAGTCATTACAAACACAGGATGCATTCCTAAAGCTAGTCTCAGACACAGTTATTCAGGACGATCCAACCGTTGCCATATCAAACATGAGGAAGGCGATAAGAGATACGAACGTCATTCTGAACATGGCGGTCTCACCTGGGATAATATTATTTCCATCCAACATGATTCTACTTGATAAGATGGTGGCAGGCTATAACAATGTCCTTACCATGGTTGAAGGTGGAATGAGGTTTGGTAAGAATGATGGGGTTAACTACTTTAGTGCTAGCACAGATACTACTAGCACTGAAGTATCAAAGACTATTCCTGACAGGGCATCAGATAATACATCAGAGCTATACCTCCTAGTTATTACACTAGTTAGTGGAGCACTATTCTCAAGATTCGTGGTGTAAACCAAATTCGTGGTTACTTAAATTTACTTGAAAGTTACTTAAATTTACTTGTAAGTAAACCTAGTAGAATCTAAGTAGAATCTAAGTAGAATCTAAGTAAAACCAAGAGTTACTTAAAGTTACTTTAAATTTACTTGAAAGTTACTTAAATTTACTTGTAAGTAAATCTAAGTAGAATCTAAGTAAAACCAAGAGTTACTTAAAGTTACTTAAATTTACTTGTAAATAATAAAGAGATGAGTGAAGATAATCAAAGAATTACAAAGGTAGAGAAGGAAAAGGATCCAAGAAGGGTAGAGGCTGGAAAAAGACTCGGCGCGCTTTCAAGAGCTGCTAAGGAAAAGAAGGCACAACAAAAATATGAGGACCGAACCACAGGTGAGGATAGTGAAAGCACCTATGCATTGTATGTTGCTGGAGTAGGAGTCTTTGCTGGATTGGTATGTCTATACTACTCGTACAAGCAAGATAAGAGAGAAGAGCAAAAGTCAAGCATCAGCGACAAAGAAACAGCTAAACAAGGTAAAACAAAAAACCTACTTAGTTTTGATAATTAAATATTTACATATAATAAAGTATGACTACTAGAATGAATGAACTTATTCCCGGTTTCGAAAGGATTAAGATGACTGAAATTAAGGGTGTAAGAGCATGTAACACAGTTACCTTTAATCCAAACAAAGCTAATCCAGGTGAGGAGATATACGTTACAATACCAAAGATGAGACCAAATGTGAGTCTGGTACCTAACACAATTAGACTCTCAGTCAGATTTAAAAACAAAAACACGAGGTCATGGTTTCTAAATAATCTAGGAAGACTTTTGTGTGAGAGACTGACCATCAAAGTTGGAGGTGAAGTAGCCTACGATAACACAGGTGAAAGTCTATACGGTGTATACAGCGATCTTTGGAGATCTAGTAAGGAAAGAGCGAACATGGTGGAGTATGGTGTGGCTAATGAGAACATAAGACAGTTAATGTGTGGTGATCTCACTGATGGTGACGCAACAGTGTTTGCTGACGCCTATATACAGAAGGTCTTTGATGATAGGATAAAGATTAAGTTGGGGAAGATTATAAATGATCATGGACTATACGCCCCATCTGGAATGAATAGCGATATACAGTACAAGATTACATTACCACATGCTAACAAAATTATGATAGCTGCAAATAGCCAAAAGGTTGATGGCTACTCTCTAGAAAACATTGAACTAGAGTATGAGACTATAGAGAATCCAGAGCCCACAAGTCAGGTCCTCGAGGGATATGATGTTGGAAGATCTCTCTCCTATGAACATGTAACACTAATGAAGACAACAGAGTGGGCAAAAGGTTCCACACTGATTAACGAGTCAATCAACCTCCCAAGGAAAAGTATGAAAGCCGTCGTCCTACTTTTCAGGCATAAAGACTTAACAGATAGTGAAAACTATGTATATCCATCAATCACGAAAGTAAAGATTACAATAGAAGGGATGCCTAATGCTGTTTACAGTCAGGGCATGTATATGTCTAAGTTCTTCAATGAGGCAAAGAGGTTCTTCCTGAACAGAGAAAGAGATACCCTAGCAATCAGCGATTACTTCTATGGAAACAAGTTTGCATTAGTTGTAGACCTCAGATCATTCAATGATAATAACATTACAGGAGCTGGTTTGAAGGTTCTTAACGCACAATCTGGAATCCTATTGGAGATAGAGAAGACAGCAACGCAGAAGGACGTCATGTGCAACATCTTCGTAGTATCTGACGGACTCATTAACATTGTCAACAAATCTCTACAAGGTATTAGCTACTAAAAATAAAATGGAAACACCGTTTAATATTATGATTTTAGGAATGACAGCATGTGGGAAGACACACTACCTATTAGAGATGTTGGAGAGAGACTATAAAAACCACTTCGACTACATATTTCTCATCTGTCCAACCTACGAGTGGAACAAAACTTACCAAAACTGGAAATATAAGGACGATAAAAAGTTTATTACCATCCCTTGCGATCAAGATCAGGTAGAAGACTATCTAAAATACATTGTGGGTGTCTTTAGTGGAACAAATAGTCTCATCATTCTCGATGACTGTGCTAGTGGACAATCCGTTAAAAACAGAACAAGTGAGTTAGTTAAGCTTGCATTTTCGGCAAGGCATTATAACCTTAGTACCATTGTGATTACACAACAACTAACATCCATTGCAAAACCATACAGAGAGAACATATCCAAGTTGGTGACATTCTACAACCCTAACAGAAAGGATATGCAGTTAATTATGGATGAGTCTCTTAACATTTCAAAGGATGAGGAGAAGGAGCTTGTGGGAAAGTTAAGAAATAATAAATATGCAAGATTGGAGATCCTTTTACGCCACCCTTACACACATAGGATCGTATGTTTATCGTAGACCCATCCTGTTCGCAGTTATTTTCACCCTACTCTCAATAGGTTTCATTCTGTTTGCAATAGGTTTTATCCTGCTAGCAATAGGTTTTACCTTGTGCGCAGTTTCCTCTATAATAAATGGACGAGCTGTTTGAAAATAATGAAGACACTTCATTACGTGAGGAATTAATTACGCTAGCTGATGAGGGAGAAATTACGTACACTACAAAATATTTTAAAAAAGCAAGTCAGGAGACTTTAGAGAAGATTAAAAAAGTCTACGACAGAAAACAAACCAACGAGGTTAACGAGTTCATTTCAAACAACCTAATCTCAAAGTTCACATAGTTAATGAAAAATATGGACATGGTTGAAGACTCTACCGATATGGAAAAAGAGCTGATCGATAACCAACTGTTAAAGAAGGATCTGAAAAGTATCGTTGGTTATATCACGCCATACATCCCACTTGTTGGACTTCTATGTGGAGGAGTTATCGTTGGAAAACATGTAATGAGTGGATATAAGAAGTCTGAAAATAAAGAAGATGGGAAGCAAAACCAGCAAACCTAAACAAAATAAAGTGATTAATGATGAGAGAATACTTAAAATAGGACTTGGAGTTGGTAAAGGCGAGTATAGAGCTGAGGGCAACTTTCAGTTTGGTTGGGTACGTAAAACAAATAAAAAGTATTCTGAAGTTACTTAAATATTTTTTCTAAAAATATTTTTTTAGAAAAAAAACTGACTAAAACTCCACAACTAAATCTAGGTTGGACTCGTTGCCAAAGGAACCATCGTTAAGCTGTTTAAACTTAATGTAAAACACGGCTATTTGATCATATCCTGGAATAAAGTCACTTATTGTAAAAGTCTCATCTAAGAGAAATATATTTGTAGATCCAACTCTTTTGGATGTCATGTCAATATCTATCAGATCAGCCTCATCGGTATTACCGCTTTTCTTAATGGTAGATAATGTATATCTGAGTTGGAGTGATGATATTGTGTTATCAGTGTCAAATATGTGCGTCAAGAGGGTTAGCTTAGTATCAGCTTTTATTTGATCCCCAAACGCAAATGGGGTTGGATAACCTCTTTTTAGGTTGAAAGGTGTCCTGTATGTTTTCGATATACTTTCATATGTAAAGTTGTATTGCAACAAGCGTGTTTGACTTGTTTAATCATCATAACCATAGAATAGGCTCATCTTTTATTTTAGGTGTGGATATAAAGGTGGTGCTGACGCTTGTACAGCTTGTTGTGATGAGATTGTGTTGATAACCTCTCTGGCTGTCCTTCTACTGGACACCTCTCTGTCTAACCATTTTAGTTCCTCCTTTTCTGTCTTTCTATTCACCTTTCTTTTTCTTAAATCTTTAACACCGCTCCTTACTCCTTTGTTTCCTCAAATAAGTGCCGCTGCACCACCCAGCGCGGCTAATACAATTGGAGATGGAAATATAATAGCAACGGCAACACCTCCCATGATTAAGGTAGATGATAGAACTGTCTTGCCAAGTACCTTGAGTCTCTGCATATTTAGCTGCTTCTTTGTTGATGATAGAGATTTTATAATCTCATTCCTTAGGTTTATAAGTTAATGTGTTAATTTATTTAAGGTTTTTTTTTGCATCGGCTATGAGCTGCTCCAGGACATGCTTGGTGTCTTTCTTGTACCTACTGAGACCGGGTATTCCGAGCTCCTTTGCCTCCTGTTTAAGTTTTGTGAGTGTAACCTTCTTCACCTCTCTAAAATAGTTGAATGAAGAAAGATCTATGCTCTGTTTGCCCAGCTCCTGGTGCACCAATCCACACGTCAAACAAGTTCTATACCCATTATTATGCATGAAGTTATTATGTTCACAGTCCATATTTATTATATTGTTGTTTTCTATAAGATAAAGTATGATAATACTACTTGGACTAGGCATCGGTGCGACATGATTCGCAACTATATGCGTCATTGTGAAACCTGCCATAAAGAGGTTAAAACTGAGGGTAGAAAAAGAGAGTCATATCCGTTCTCAACTTTTACGGGTACGCTTCTCATTAAAAGTGGAGGAAATGGGGAATGGGATATACAACATCCTAGCCTTCAAACATCTGACATAGTGGCAATTAAGATAATCCCAATAAGTAAGAATCTGCGAAAAGTTGGGTTTCAGATTCTGGTAAAGAATGTTGACTTAGGACCCGTAACATATGTAAGTGATGGTGAGGATATAGTTAACCTTAAAATCTATAAACCAGTATTGGTTAATGAGAGTTCAAAGCTTACACTAAAAACCGCTGGTAAAGTTAAAGGCACACACCATCTCTCTATAATAGCATACTATACTCTGCGAACAGAATTAGAGATGATGGGTAAACTTTGAAGATTATAAGAAATGCCTGTTCACAAAGAAAGCCGTGTTAAGATGTATGAATACCTTTAGAAGTAGGAAGCATGAGATTTATACAGAAAGAATTACAAAAATTGCACTTTCGGCAAATGACGATAAGAGGGTGATTTTGGGGGATGGGGTAAACACGAGGGCGATTGGGCATTGGCGAACTTAGAGCACCGAACCGGGTGTGCAATGTTGGCGAGAGTAATATTAACTATTTAATGTCATCATTAAATTGTTTTTTAATGAATTTACCAAAATGTCCCAGAACCCGTCATCCCCTACTACTTATGTTTATCTGTAACTTTTAAACATCGAACTTCTAGTGTAGAAGGTATATTATTTTTAGTATGTTTCAAGGTTATCAACTCTTTAATTCCCTTCCACATTCCTTTAATGTTGTCTTTGTTAGTCAAAAAATACCTTTTGTAATATAATTTTTTACTAATTACTAGTAGATGCTTGAATTTATTTCTGTAGTATTTATATTTCGACGAAATATATTCATTATTCTTAGATTTCAGGTAAGATTTATATAATTTATTCTTCATATTAATGGAAATCCTAAGACCCTTAGTTATCCATGGTTTGGCTCTTAACCGCGATTCTCTTTTGGATAATTTCTTTAAGGGAACATGTCTGTTAATTGTTTCAGAAATTGTAGCATAAAACGATTCAAATAACGAATTTACATCTGTCTGAACAGGTAACACATCATCCCAATTAATCGACTGAACTTCAGCTAAAAGTGAATCCTCATTAAAATTTGAATAATCTCTTCTATATATTGGATATTTACAAGAGATACTAGAAAGCTTATTAATAATAAGGAAATTTGGGAGGTGATCTGTCAAGTCACTCAGCACGTTTCCACTAATAGTTTGATGCTCGATTGAGTTAAAAAAGATATTGTCAATTAACGTAGCTGAATGATCAGTAATTCTTGTTGGTTTGATTATATGAGGCTGAAAGCAATAGGATGCCAGAGTATAATAAACTCATCAGTAGCTGAGTGAGAATCAAAATTTAATAAACTTAGATTGAAATCTCCCATCGAAATACACAATTTAGATTCAGTTGAAATCTTATCAATAACCGCAGTAAAATAGTTAATGAAATTGTCAACATTACTATTGGGATGGCGATGCTGTGTACTTCAATCCATAATCATTCAAAATCCTCAGTCAAAGAGCTGAGATCTTCACGCAAATGAAATTCAATACTATCTCGTACATAAAAACCAACGCCACCAGCATTACTCATACTTGGCTGAGAAATAAATTGGTATCCCGGGATGATTAAATTAGTTAATGGGTCATTATAAACATTTATCTTAGTTTCGGATAAGCCTATTAATTAACTCTTTCTGGACGGCACCGTCGAATATCATCCTCCAACGGATGATGACTTTGAGTGCTCGTATCTCCGGTTCTACTAACGAAAAAATGACAAAAATACTACAGTTCGATTCAACATTTCACAATCTTTTTAGTGAAGTAGTTTTTGTTTCTTTACAGCGCTTTTTGACAGTTTTATGATTGTTTACACACTCAAAATTTAGTTTTGTTTACATAGTAAAATATGTAAACTAATTAAAAATTCATATTACGTTTCGTACCTTATACCTTTCTTTGTTTACAAGCTACAACCTCTGTGATACCACCATTCGAAAGCGCTTCGAAAGATCTATCTATAGCTCAAATTTTGTCTGATTACGAAATAATCTTGCCCTTTTATGGCAATTTTCGCAAACGTTGCGTCATCGGCGCACGTTCGGACAACTTCGGATTGCAAAAAACCCGGGAACGTTGCGCCCTACCGGATTAAAAGTACCGGCAATCAATTCCCCATGATGTCATTGCATTGTTGGTGAATTTTCATTGGTGTAGCAGAAAACGGTGACCTTATATGGCATTTTTTGTACTTTATATGGCGTGCGCAAGCAAACGGTTATTCCTCTCTTACGAACATCTGTAAAATGGCTACAAGCAATTTTACTGCGACTGATGTTTTGAGAGTTCTTGACGATTGGAGTGATAGTGATGGCGGTGGCATGTCCTCGAGCGAAGAAGAAGACCTTGATCGGCAGCTTGATGGAAGTGATGAGAGTTCAAGGCAAGTTTTTTGGGGGTTTGTGTGCGTGCCAATATAGGCATGTCAAATTTGCATGTGGCGCATTCACCGTTGTTGTCTGGCGTCTGCTTTTTAAAGAACAAATAGGCTTGATTTTCGTGAGAGAATAAACTTTGAAATATGCCAAATATACATATAATATTTGTTGTTGCTTATAAGTATTAGAGTTGCTATATTTTTGCCCACAAAGATGGAAAATCCCCCCTTAACTAAACATTTTGTATCAATCAGTGGTATAATCCAGATTCCAGCATGCGATTCTTTGTTATTCCCAGTGTTATATGATATCCACATCTGGTCGTGGCGTTTCTTTCTGTTATAATGCCGCCGCAGCCACTCCGTTGCGTAGGACCAACTTTATACGTATTTAAACTGATATATTTATTTGTTCATATGAGGAATAGATGTCCGGCGGTACTTGCTCCGCGTTGTCGTTGAGTTCTGTTTGACTAACTGCGTCGTCGCTCGCCATACTGCCTGTTGTTGTATATATACGGTAATATGTCCATCGTTAGATCGCGCACCGCCGCATCATACCATCTAAAATCGCTGTCCAAAGCAGTTCGCGTGCATAATCGGTAGACTTTCATTCTTGAAAATTCGTTTCGCAACTTGAGTAAGTAGCGTTTCTTTCTGTTACAATGCCGCCGCAGCTGTTCCGTTGCGTAGGACTAACTCATACGTATTTAAACTGATATATTTCTTTGTTCACGAGAGGAATAGATGTCGGTACTTGCTTCGCGTTGCCGTTGAGTTCTGTTTGACTAACTGCGTCGTCGCTGTCCACACTGCTTGTTGTTGTATATACACGATAATATGTCCATCGTTAGATCGCGCACCGCCGCATCATACCATCTGAAATCGCCGTCCAAAGCAGTTCGCGTGCATAAACGGTAAACTTTCATCTTGAAAATTCTTTCAATAACTTGAGTAAGCGAAGCGCTCAGTATAAAATGATATGATCTTGTTAGCATCCTGCAAGTTATGCGCTAATTAACTTGTATTATATTGCGCGTTATGATTGGTCAATTTATTAGTAGGAAGCGTTACCATGAAATAGGCTGCCTACGTGAAAGCCTGCCCAATGATGAAAATGATATTTGAAATATCTGTCAATAAGTAAAACTAAACAATGCGTTCTTTGAGACCTGGACGGAAGGAATCACCGCTTTTGAAACAGAAACTTATCTGATATCTTGCTTAACATACTAGCTTCAACGCGTTGTCTCATTAACTTAAATTTATATTGTCTATAAATTTGCTAAAAAAGGCTCGAAAACTACCTACATTACTACTCATGCCAATACCAAGGTCCATTACTCGGCCTTACTCGCCTGGCTATTCTGAAAATTATCCGAAATTCTTCGTAGCGTTTAAATTTCCATACGCAAAGCCAAAGCTATTGTATTTTTTCAGTTTTTGACTGTCCTTGCTGCTAAATTTAACATTTGAAAGTCATTCATTCTGTCTTTGGGACTTCATTTGTTGAAGTATTTTGTTGTCATTCTTGAATGTCCGCCATGACTGTCCGCCTTAAATTGAGATCAGTGTGAGGTCCACCAATGCAACGATGACTCCATAGCGACGCGCCTACGGTACTTGATGAACTTTAAATCTCCTATAGCTTTCCTTTTTTCCCGGGTGTACTAGTTAGTACCCTCGCACTGGGCTATCGTCCGGAACGGCGTTGACGGGCCAGGGGATAATTTGAAAGCTATCAATAATAAATAACATGTTTCAATTTTAGGTGATTCAAGCGTTAATAAAGTTGTGACAGAAATTTGGTACTCATTGTCACTAAGCGAGAAAACGTACAACTACCTCAAGTCATCGCTTCAGGGACTCCTTGGATTCAAAAGTGCTGAAGATTTAAAATCTGCAACAGTTGGACTGATCTGTTTGAATCAAAACCATTTTGAAGAGTTGCAAGAAATCTGGAGACAATGGGATGACCTGAAGGTGGAAGGTACATCAAACATTCGAAAGCAACGTGAGAAAGCAATGAATGCAGATTTTGGGAGTTTCTTTGGCAAAATCAATTATTACAATTGTATTCCTCAAGAACATGTTTCCTCTGCCAGGAAGTATATGGAAGATGGTATCTTCCAGCGGACCCAGAAGTGTTCATTCGCGGAAAATCCCACACTAACAGGTCCTCCGTTCCACTTGAAAGACGGGTCCTTTACCTATTGTTGTCCTACCAGTGTATTCCCATTTATTGGTTGGGATTATGTCGAGGTGGAGAAATTGCTGCATACAAAGTCACTTGTCAGTATGTTTGGAAACTACATCGAGTGTAAGTTGCGCAGTTTCATGAAGAAACTTACTTCAAAACAAGTGAGCTTTGAAATTATTTTGGGAGACTGCATGAATATAGAGGAATTTGTCAACAACGAAATTAAATATGATCGAATTTTGACATCTAACCTCATGGACTATATTCTTCTTCCGGATTTGTTAAGGTATGGTATAATCAAGCATTAAATCTATATTACGGTATCTTCCAGCGTTGACCTTTATACTCGAAAATGCCTTTGAATATCAACGACAGCATTCCTAAGAAATGCTTTACCAGAGATTAACAAAAAATAATTGATCACAACGGCATTTTAAAAATCGGTGTTGTATTTACTATCCATTATACAATCCACTGGGCTGCGAAAGTAAGTCAATTCGCGAGAAATTTTCAGTGAACATCAATATCATTATTATAAGTAAAAGTTCCATACCGAAACCAAGGGACGCATTGACCCATGCGAAAGAGTGGACGCTCAAACAAGATTATATGAATTATATTATATGCAATTCACCCAATCAGATCAGTCATAGAAATACAAATACCCCAAAATTATAGTGTGAACCACGCTTAACTACTATTAACATGATATTGTTCATTTTAGAGTTTACTCTGACAAGCTAAATCGAGATAATCCTTTCGCAACGTTGATAACAGATTCCGTGAACTGGACCAATTTCTGTCCCGATGCAGATGTGAGCATGATGCCATTCACAACCCCCATACAGACAGCACACTTCAGCAGAATTGTTATGCAGGACACAAATGACCCAACGTTTGCTAACGATGGTGGAACAACCTTCAGAGAATATTTGGATAACTCTCAAGAATTGCAAGATTATCTTCGTGCCATATTTACGTGTATCGCAAACGACAAGAAACCCGAACGTCTACGTCATCAAGGTTACCAAGTTTAAAAGAACTGGGAAATGAATTTCAGTTGAGATTGCGTGATGGCTTCCGTAATGAAAATAGAATTGTTTTCTTCAAACAAGCGGTTAATCGACGAAGGGTGACAATGATTACTGGTCTTGAACGATATATGGAGTGGGTGCCAAACGAAAATGTCTAAATAAAAACCTTAACGTCGGCGGAAAGGTGCATGATGAAAGATTTGCGCAAGTATATTTCGTACTCAATGCAGGATTACGTTAATTATTACGTTAAAATCTCTGTGCTGTAAAATAACAGAATCTCACCATTCATACACTGTACAGATGTACGTATATTCTTACCCCTTCCTCCCTCCTGCCCGTTCAAAGCACGCAGCATTGATCTCAACAAGTTGCAATCGAAACATGCAAGTTGCAACTGTCATTTTGTAAAATTCCTAGAACGTCGTTTTTTCGTCCAAACAATAACAAAGTTAGAATGATTTATTTTCTATATTTTTAATATAAATGAGTACTTGTTTCGTTAAAATCATTCATAAACGCAATCAAAGACGTTGTAAGACGTGGGAACATGACCCAATCTTCATCTCAGCATCTGGTAATATGCTATCGGATATCCCCGCCCGGTAAGGTCTTCAGGCTGGGAACACTGCACGAGTATCGCAGTACAACAATGCTTGGCTAGGATATCAATAAAATGCCCATATTATTGTTTGGGTGATTAATATCACGACGTTGTATGAAGATTGCTATTTCGTTAAGGATTATATACTTTGCCATTTGATCCAGGTATTTCAAAATATCTTCTTTTTCAAAGGGTAAGCAAAATACATCTGTCACTCTTGCTTTGTTATTGTTTCGACACAACAAAGACGTGCTAGGAACTTCACAAAATGACCGTTGCAACTTCCTGTTTCGATTGCACGCTGCTCAAAGCAATTAACTAATGAAAGCTGCTCGCTTGATTCCAATATTGCATCATTCCAGAGGTAATAGAAGATTACTTAACTATTCTTGCAACACATCTCATAACATCTTCTATTGCAGCCTGGGTGTAAGAAAATTAAACTGCTTTTGATCATGATTTAATGAAATGTCTTACATTTTACAACTCTAGAAAATTAAAGTCTCAAACAGTATAATTATAACGTCAAAATCTTACATTATTATTTAATGCTTATAACTGTACTAATATCTAAATCAATCCACACAAAATTACGTTTTAAATTATCAAGTATAAAGTGGAAAAAGTATCAATGATATATAATCGTTAGTCCATGTAAAAATGTATTCCTTTGAGCCACAAATTATTGAATGGGTGTGGTCTTGGAAAATCTAACCTATAGAAATATACAACGAATCTTTAACAAAATATACTTTATGTAATGTAACATTAATGTTGTTGTAATAATTCTAATTTATGTAATACTGGTCTATTTGATGGTTGTTTTTTCAGCAGCATGAAAAATTCGTGTAGCAACTAATGATAATGAAGAGACTTTATCGGATATCCAATCCGCGGAACCAATTGCAGGGACTGGATATCTGATAAAGTCCGAATTGTCGCATTTGATATGACATCTCAAGTTCACAAAATCAGTATTTTAAAAGAAATTTGAGTTTAAACTTGACGAAATTATTTGCTAATTAAGATCACATATCCATTCGCCGTCACAGTAGCTAATGCTTACGGTTCATTAATTATTCATGAATTTGAGATACATATATCATAATCATTATCATGATCGATTTTCAGTAATAATTTAGGTAGTTTTCGTGCTGCATTTTTAAGGGAGAGCAAAACTGAGCATTAAATATCCAGGCCAAGCGAATGTAACTCAATATTCAGGGTGAGCAACAATCATTGAACAGTTACAGTGAGCAACAGTCATTAGATAGTTATTCGGTGAGCAACAGTTGTTTAATATTCAGGATGGTAACGCATGAACTCTTAACATGCAGTAACAATACCTTAATCCATTTCCAAAGCATGTCCAGAGTGGTGGCGTAACGACTATCGCTTAAGTATGTTGCTTAATCACATTAATGACTTTTGCTCACCATGATTATTTAATGACTGTTGTTTACTATGAATATTAACTAGGTCACCCCTGCTCAACATTGGAAAGGCTCGATAACTACCAATATTACTATCTGTGGTCTATAGACGGGATTTGAACCCACACTCTTGGGTTGTTATTCCGATGTGTTACCAGTTATACACTAGAAGAACAACCAGTCAACCACGTCTCCACGTAGTTGTATTGGAGATATTTTAGGTCGCTCCAGGCATTTCTATCTCTGAAAGCTAATGTACAGTAACTTGGGATGGACTCGACGAGTGCTTCGCAGCACCAAAGCGACCAAAATAATAACAATAGGTACAGGGATCCGAACCTTCAGATCCTTGTCTAAATTTCAACCAACTTTTCAAAAAATTGGATCTTATAATTATTAAACGTTGTTTTTATATACCTTAGAATTTAAATCCTGCAGGATAACCATAGCTTTGCGCTGGATGTCCGTCTCCAAAGACAATAACACCAAACGTTACATCATTGAGGGACTCAATATCAATGGATCTGGTTATTTTATAGATTGTCCATGCGTACTTGGTACCCTTGGCCCTTTTCCATTTAAACGGGATATTCTTTTCATTCACCATCAAGGCGCCTTTGTCTTTTTCTTCAATAATTAATATGGCGTAATGATTGTAGTAGGCCTCGCTCATTGGAACAACTTTGTAGCTTGTACCAAACTGTTCAGTTGATGGTAAAATAATGCTGGATGGGTCAGCGTTGGAATAAGCTTTGACATATTGCACTACCTGACACGGTTTGCTGCACGATATAAAGGACGACAGTTCATTATATCCGAGATCAATCTCAAGAAATTCGCCACGATCTATAATTTTCGTCATATATTTGCTTTTTACCAGTGTTTTTTGAGAGGCAAACACTCGATAAAAATCTCCACTAGTTTTAGATTTCGTAGGGACCAAAATGTATTCTTTTCCCCATTCCTTCACAGGAACTAGAAACGAGACTAAATGGTCGCAGTAACCATGGTTTCCAACATTTTCACATGGGCTCCCAGATAAAACAGCCACAGGGTAGTTTGAAGTGATAATTGTTCCAGACAAGTCAAAGTTGTGGTGAGGTGAAATGTTTCCAGTTTGTTAAGGGATACAGTGAATGACTGGCCACTACCATAAGTTGAACCAAGGTAACGAACACTTCCTTTTGTTTTCAATGTAATGGTAATTTTCGTTCCATCTTTCTGCGAGATGACTCCTAAGTTTGCCGACTTCTGAGATTTACCGTACGCTGAATTTATTCTAGTAGCAACAACATATTTTCTACCGAGTGCACTTGTAGGTAAAGCTAGAAATGCATCTGAAGAAGCCCGAATATAACTCATTCCAATAACTGCAATATCCGCCGTTGATCTAATTTCTATGCCCTTTTTTTCAACGCCTGTCGCTTGCATTCTGTATGAAGATGACACGTTAAAAGTGAAAACTTTTCCAGCTTTGAGGGATATCATCAGAAGTGGATTCTTCGACATGAGCGACGTTATTGATATTTTTGCATCACATTGAGCAGTAATGGCTATTTCATTGAGACCTTTCCGATGCGTTGTATACTGCTTGGTGAATCCCAATACAAAATGTTTTCCATAATTAGACTGATCCACTGCAAAAACAGAATATCTGCGGTTATATTATAGGTCTACTTTCAAAATAATGTAAGGGAAATCGGTGGAATAACTTAGTTCAGAAGAGTGTTTTCACATTCCCATTGACCAAATCTTACTCAACTGCTACCATTCGGCCCTTGGATGGATAATTCAATCTTCCATTTCTCGACAAATGGCGGTCGAAAATGTAGATTTTACATGAAGCTATATTTTTTAAAATTGCTTTAGAGTGTCAACAGGAGTAATTAGGGCACATTTGGCGAAAAGATGGCTTCGAAAACTACGTACTCTGTCGCACGTTTTGAAGTAAATAAAGTGATCGGTAAGGGCACAGTAGACAATTTACCCCTTCAAATGAAGTTCTGTAACCAAGGCAGCAATTTATACGTATTTCTGTCTGCCTGATTTCCACGTACAGGCAGTTAAGTCATAATTTTTAGTAGAAGGCGTTTGTAGATGGAATATTCGAACGAAAATTTAGATACTTTTTTAGACCTAACCAGGAGCAGTTATGAAAATGCAACGTTAGGCCCTCTGGTAGGAATCGAACCTAGCCAACATTTTGTCAACATGTCCCAGAGCCGGGCATGGCTTTATACTTTGATATGCTTTGTCGCGAAATCAAACACGGTTTACTAGCAACTTTCTTGATATTTCCTATTTGCTTGTCCATTGACTTTTGCCTGGCTATATTTTTGGCAGTGGCCACAGGTGTTTATAAAACAGTTCTAAAAGTTATGGTTTTGAATTTTACAAAGAAGAAAGTACTAGGGATTTTTATAGATGAAGAATTAAAATGGAAAGAACATAATGATGCTCAGTGCAAAAAATGTTCTAATTCTATCGCTCTATTGAAACGAACGAAAAGTTTTGTAACTCATGAGGCACTGATTAGTATGTATAAACTCATTAGTTTTACCTCAATTCACATACTGCTCAAATGTGTTATACACATACTAAAAAGCTATACAAAATGCAAAAAAGGGCTGCACGTGTAATCATGGGATCAAACTACGAAATAAGATCTAAGGAAATATTTGAACGCTTAGGCTGGGAACAAATTGAAAAAATTGAAAAAACGTTAAATTATGACTTTTAAGCCAGGTGAATCACCAGAATACACATCAGAGATGTTTAAATTTAAACATAATGATATGTATCAACTATAAGAGTCAATGACCGTAAACGTTACTCAGGAAAACCTAACACTGACGTTATGAAGAAATCCTTTTCCTACAGGGGAGCATCTGCATGGAACAACCTACCAAATGATGTTGTCAATAGATACAAACAACTCTCCACAAAAAGCTTTAAAACCTCAATTAGTAATTACTTTAAACTTGGAGAGAGATAGTTGACAACATTTATGTGGCGGATTGTTCTCATTTTAGGGTTGTGAATAGTAAATGTGTGCGCATAGGTGCTCATTGCATCCTTCCTGGGGCAATTAGAATGTTCCTCTTCATAATATTTCATGTTTTTGATACAATTATTATTCGCAGTGCATGATGACATACCGGTCTTACTGATCGAAAGCTGTGAAAATATATATATATACATGCATGTCTGCAGATTTGACTATATATGCTCCTTCACTTTGTGTTGTTGAGCACTCTGTGAGGTTAATTGGTGGCTAATAAGCTATAATGCAAAAAGCTCACTTCCCTTGTGGTCGTTTGAGCACTCTGGCCCCAAGGCACTTCACGCATGTCTGGATGCGCATGTGTCTGAGTATTGTACCACATGCGCTTGGTGAGGGCAAGAGTATGGAGTATAAATACGAAGTCACTTGCATTTAGACTGCGTTGCAAGCTGCACTGACGAGCCGTTGAACGGCGAAACATGCATGTCTGCAGATTTGACTATATATATATATATATATGTAATATATACAAACCGCGCGAGAGGTCTTTATCTGATTTAAAACATCGAGGCGCAGCCGAGTGTTTTAGATCTGATAAAGGCCGAACTGCAAGGTTTGTATATGACTTCTAAAATGACTCGTTTTTTCCACAAAACAAATGGAAGTAATTGATTTCATACCAAAGCCGAAACAATACACCCTTTCGATAATTACATCACAAATCTCTCCTTGGTCCGGGAGCCTCATTCTCATGAATCGTGACCGAATTACCTTTCGCCTCGTAATTATCGAAAGGGTGTATTGATTCCAAATGGCATTGTGGAAAACACGGGTACCGGATACCGGATACCAGGTAGCGCAAACCGGATAATACTTTCTATTAAGTATTTTAACAAAATAAGGGATATTAATTTTTTCCTGTATTATTTAAGAAGCGGTATTGAAATATCTTTCACACCTCTTTCATAGACTAGATGTAAATGCTATAATAAACCAAGCTTTAACGTAGCACAAAAGCGTATAGATCTTATCCCCGAGCCGGCGCGAAGCGCCGTGCGAGGGTACTAATTCCGCTCGGATATTTGCACCTGGGTATGTGAAAACATTGTGGAATGCAAAGTCGTCCGTCATTTTTTTTGTCATGGACTGGCCGGTTTTTTAAATTATGCGCATGCGCGAGTTAAAGCCGAGAGAAAACTGGTAACTAGCAACATCATGATTGGTTAAGACAACGATTTTGTTTTTATATGTATACGTTAGAAAAATAACTGCCATTTTGGCATTTTATTTTTGGCATTTATATGAAACTTTTTTCAAAATTGTACTCTGGAGTCGGGACATATTAATTCAGACAAATATTAAGTCTCCAAAACAAGATAAATGAAAAAATTTTTAGAGGACTTTCATTTACTAAATTCAATAAGAAAATAAATCAGTCGAAAGGTCGAGAAAAGACAGGATTTTCGAGTTTTAAAGCCTTTTAAACGTGTAAGTGTTTATTTTGCATACTTGCTTTTGCAGTTTTGCCCTCAAATATTGGCATGCACTATTGCACTATAGTTTGTGGTTTTGAGAATGTAGTTCATCCTGTGTGGTCAATGCAACATTGACTAATCTTAAAAATTGTTTTAGTATTAATTCAAACGCATGCGTTATATAGAAAATAAACAACATATTTTATCTAAAAAACTTCATGGTATAAAAATACTGTCAAAAAACAGTTGAAGTTTGTGAGACGTCTAAGATTGAATTTTGCAGTAAATCAAAGCCAAAAGAGAACAAAATAACATGCCTACTTTATATAGTTGGGCACTTGGTAATTTTATTGTTAAAAGTAAAAATTGTATCACTACTTTACCAGTTTGTACAGTGTTCGCTTGCGTGTTTCCATGGTTACAGTGACCGATTTAGTACTTCATGTTACAATAACTTTTGGGGTTGTTCGGGAGAATAATTGTTTGGTTCTAATGGCGAGGGTTTACTGCATGATTGTTTGTATTTCTAATTATTTTTTGGAATGGAAATATTGGCGGGCAAATTACAGCCATAAAGCTATTGTTTTCATTATAATACCCGAGACAACGGCGCGAAGCCCCGTTCCCGGCGATAGCCCGGGGCGAGGGTACTAATTCCGCTCGGCTATTTATTACACCCGGGAGAAAAGGAAATTAAGCAATGGGAGATCTAAGGTTCATCAATTATCACTTATTTACTGAGACCGAGGGAAACAGCGTGTTTTGTGGACCCGGCGGTCTCGGGGCCACAAAACACGCTGTTTTCCCGAGGTCTCAGTAAATAAGTGTTTTATTATATAGCAAGTGTCTCAATAATTCACCTGGTATTCCGTCTTTATCTCTTAATAATAGATTAATATCTTCTTCTGAACGACTTGCAAACCGACCGGCAGACGCTCGCAGCTCGCGCCTAGGCTTCTACAGATTGTGCTCGGCAACTTTTTGGCAACTTATTATGGGCCTAGCAACTTCAAGCAATTTCCCCCCGCAAAAGCATAATTTTCGGAAATATCCAGTGAAAACAAGGGAAGATAAAATGTCTCTGCAATGTCTGAACGGCGGAAAATACAGATAACGAGGACTGGGAGGTATCGAAGCAACAACAGTAAAAAGTAAGACTTGTCCTTGGGATAGATTTTAAGACTTTCCTAAACAACATTTTACTGTGTTAGAAGGAAAATTAAGATGTAATGCATGCAGTGAAATTCAAGTCAACCTGATGGCATAAGCAACTGTTATACAATTTAAATAAGAGACTATAAAAGAGTGTTTAAAATATAGGTTTTATCTTACTTTGTGCTCTTTCTTTTGCGAGCAACTTTTCACATTTTAGGAGCAACGTTTTCAATTTTCGAGCAACTTTTGGGCAACTTTTGAGTATTTCTAGAGCACAATTTCAGCATTTTCGTATCACAATCTGTAGAAGCTTACCCGCGCCTCACTTCCGGTTTTATGTTGACCGGTCAACAATTGTTTCATTGGTGACCGGTTGCCGAACATGACGCTTTGTGGACTGGCACGTGATATGGTTTTGTCCAATCGGCAAACAGGAAAATTGAACTTTGACACCTGCTATATAATACAGATTGTGAGCGCATGGCTATGTTTCAATGGTGTCATGGGTGGACCTCCCACTGATCTCAATAATACGGCGGACCGTCATGGCGGACATTCAAAGTGTTGACATTCAGGTTTGTGTCAAAGTGTTGAAATTCAGGACCAGCAAGGACAGTCAAAGAACTGTAGCTAATAATAACTTTGGAGTTTGGTAGTTTTCAGAATAGCCAGACGACTATAAAGTATATTTTTGTGTACTTGGTATTGACATGTGTATCTTTTTTTGTGGATTTGTAACGAGTTAGGTCGCTCTATGTGATTGAAACATTTTTAATTAAGCTTATAAGAAGGTATTTTAACAATTTGTTTTTGAATTTTGCGGACGAAAAATTCAAAAGCATCATAAAAACAAAAGACAAAATGGCAAATTTGTAAGGAACTACTTCGCAATAATAATATACTTTTTGCAATAATAATATTCGATATCTACTATTATAATATCGACCATTATTTCTCTGATGTTTTTTAATACACTATATTGATTCAAATACGTTACAGAATAAAAAACATGATTCCAAAGACTGTATTTCATAGTCAAAGACGAAGTTTATCGGCAAAAACAGTTTAGGTTTTATGAACATTAATTTGTAAACGCTTTGCCTTTGCCCATGCTTAAATTTTACATTAAATCCAAGCTTAATGAGTTTATAATAACATACCTACATTATATAGTTGGACAATTTATAATTCTACTGTTAAAATTAAAAAATGTTTTAATTATTTTACCATTTTGTACAAAAATATAAAAAATATATATGTGTTGCGTGTTACCATGGTTACAGTGATGGCCCAAATACTTCATGTTACAATAACGTTTGGGAACTATAAATCTATAATTGGTCGGTTTGAACGGGCGAGGGGGTTCTGCATGCATGCTTGTATTTCTAATAAGAAATAAGAAACAACATGAAACAACAGAATAAGAAACAACATGATTTCAAAGACTGTATTTCAAAGTCAATGACGAAGTTTATAGGCATGTGTTGGGTGTTGCATTGCTGTTCAAAATTTTAGGCAATTTGCTTAAGTGTAAGCCCTTCAAAACGTCGCGTAAACTTTCATTTTAAAAAAAAATGGTCCGGGAGCCTCATTCTCATGAATCGTGACCGAATTACCTTTCGCCTCGTAATTATCGAAAGGGTGTATTGATTCCAAAAAAACACGGGTACCGGATACCAGGTAGCGCAAACCGGATAATACTTTCTATTAAGTATTTTAACAAAATAAGGGATATTAATTTTTTCCTGTATTATTTAAGAAGCGGTATTGAAATATCTTTCACACCTCTTTCATAGACTAGATGTAAATGCTATAATAAACCAAGCTTTAACGTAGCACAAAAGCGTATAGATCTTATCCCCTACGCCTTTACCTAGTTGCATATTGCTATTTCACTTTTGCTCCCAAGAGACAATATGCAAATTAGGTAAAGGCATAAATTAAGCATGCAAAAGCTGATTTTTTTTTTAAAATGAAAGTTTGCGCGACGTTTTGAAGGGCTTACACTTCAGCAAATTTTCTGAAATTTTGAACAGCAATGCAACACCCAACAAATTTTCCACCCACTAACTCCAAATAACTTTTTAGCATTCAAATTTCGTGCACAAGCCATTTTTGATCTGTTGGACAAGACACTCCCCCTGGGTTTTGAAAATTTAACTTTCAGAATTTTTTCATTTATTCTACATTATAAATACCCAAACAATCTATATTAATAAAAAACTTCGTACCTGGAGCCGCTTCGCGAAGTTGAGAGCAATTTCAAATTTGTCCAGTTTTTTTTTATACACCCTGTATTCTTTTCTTTTCTGTACAAACTGGTAAAATAGTGATAAGAATTTTACTTTTAACTATAAAATTACTAATTGCCCAACTATATAAAGTAGGTATGTTATTTTGTACTCTTTTAGCTTTCATTTACTGTAAAATTCAATCTTAGACGTCTCACAAAACATTTCTAAATTGTCAAAAAACTTCAACTGTTTTTTTAACAGTATTTTTATACTATGAAGTTTTTGAGATAAAATATGTTGTTTGTTATTCTATATAACGCATTTGAATTAATACTAAAACAATTTTTAAGATTAGTCAATGTTGTATTGACCACACAGAACTACACATTTTCAAAACCACAAACTGTAGTGCATGCCAATATGCAAAATAAACACTTGCCCGTTTAAAACGCTTTAAAACTCGAAAACCCTGTCCTTTCTCGGCCTTTCGACTGATTTATTTTCTATTTTGACTTTATTAAGTGAAAGTCCTCTAAAACATTTTCATTTATCTTGTTTTACTGAATTAATATTCTTGTTTTACTGAATTAATACAGAGCACAATTTTTACAAAATTTTCCATATAAATGCCAAAAATAAAATGCCAAAATGGCAGTTATTTTTCTGACGTATACATATAAAAACAAAATCGTTGTCTTAGCCAATTACCAATTACCAGTTTTCTCTCGGCTTGAACTTGCGCATGCGCATAACTTAAAAAAACGTCCAGTCCCGTCCATGACAAAAAAAAATGGCGGACGACTTTCCTTTCCACAATGTTTTCACATACCCGGGCGTAAATATCCCAGCGGAATTAGTACCCTCGCATGGCGCTTCGCGCCGGCTCGGGGACAAACATTATATAGTTGGGCAATTGACACTTCTACCGTTAAAATTATTTCATAACAGTGTTGCGTGCTATCATGGTTACAGTATGGCCCAAATACTTCATGTTACAATAACGTTTGAGATCTATAACTGTTTGGTTTGAATGTGTGAGGGGGTTCTGCATGCATGTATTTCTAGTGGAGTTTAAATTTAATTATGCTTCGTATTGTTTGTTCATACGGTTGAGCCTTTATTAAGTAACAGACACCTCCCTAAGGCTAGCAGACGCCGACGCATATATCTTTTATATATTTTTTCGACACATACCGGTATATCAGGTGAGCTTGGTGATCTATAAAAGCGCTTATCTCTCTTAAGCCGAGAAACAACGGATGTTATAGTTAACATAGAAAAACAATTACAAGATTTGGAATGAAGATATTTAAAAGAAATATTTTCATGCTCAAGATAAATTGTGCGCGTCCATTTTGACACTTTTAAGTGTTAAAACGCCTATAAATTAAATTCCTTATCCCCGAGCCAACGGCGCAAAGCGCCGTTCCGGGCGATAACCCGGGGCGAGGGTACTAATTCCGCTCGGCTATTTATTACACCCGGGGAAAAAGGAAAGACATGGGAAATCTTTTAGTTCATCAAGTTTTGCGGGCGCATGGCTATGTTTCATGGGTGTGATGGGTGGTCATCTCACTGATCTTTGTTAGGAGTGGAATAAGCGATTTATAAAAAAAAACATGAGTATCAGTAATTCTGAATTATAACTTATAAATCGCTTTTTGGGACTTAAGGAAAAGCGGCGGAAGGGATTTATCGTTTATACTTTATAAAAAGGATAAACGGAGATAGATGGTTGAAAAAATATGCCAAGTTTCTTATAATTGTTGATGTATTCTAATACAGCCCTAAAATGTTGTTTATTTACATAGACTAGTTTTCATTTTATTCCAAATAAAATATTATATATATTTTATGTTTTCAAAAAGTTCCAAATTATAAGAAAAGCGAAATTATTTCACGAGAGAATTTGTATATTTTCATCTGATTTCATTTCAAAAACTAATAATATCGCAGTTTAGTTTTACAAACTTTTCGAAACGTTTTAGAGAAGGGAAGGTTGCATTTAAACATTAATTTGAAGCTTATAGATTGCATAAGAACATACCTACCGCATATATCTCATATTTCTATGGCTAAAACATCTAATATTTTCATTATTTTTGCAGCTTTTGTAACCTGTTTAACTGTTTTGTACTCGCTTATTGTTAAACGCTTATTGTCGCTGGATTGTCACTTTAAGGTTGCTTTTGTTGGTATTTTGACAATGTTACATCGAAAATTTGATTCATGCGTAATTTACCCATTATTATTAGCCATGGAATATTGTGAACAATCACAAACCAAACCAGATTCAATCCAAATCATTTTTAGCGCAAAATAATGTTGCTATGACACCGCTTTGCTTGGATACGCGCATAAATTAACACACGGATTAACGTTTTCAACAAGTTTATTCCTTTAGGTATAACAATTATTTACACAAATATACAGTTATTAAACATATTGTCCAGCTTTTAAACTGTTTTCTAGTTTCGATCGTTTTATTTTGTATACTGTTCCATCTTCTGTTAGCAGAATCTTACGTTTTAGTCCCTTGTGTTCCACGGATTTAACATCCAGCACTTTACACTTTTCCCGTTTCTTGTTTGCAGGCAACAGAGGTACCTTTTCGTAGTTTACTACGCCAGCCCAATCCCCACGCTGTATAATTTTACAAACAGCAAATCTTTTCCTCGTGGAAGATAACTTTGTTTTGGAAATGACAATCTTACAACCATCTATTAACTGCTCTTTCTGTTGCTCCAAATTATCCCCGGCCTGGTATAGTATGCTATCGTCCAGCTTGACAACCAGTCTTTGCTGTCCATAGTGGTCGATGTGACCAATTGCAACAACGATGTGTGTTGATCCGATGGTTAACTCCGCCAAATTTCTCATGTGCTTGTAGGGTACCATTTCTTCCCTCGTTAGCGTTGGTAGAACTTTAGAAGGCGTCATCGATTCCGCGTGCACCTTTCTTAACTTTGCTTTTTCTTCTTGCATCTCTGTCATTACCTGTTCCCGCAGATGTTTAATAGGACATTTTTCCATGTCTTCGGCAAAAGCTATGTTGCAGTAAACCACAACATTCCTTTGCGGTGTGCGACCCCATCCAGTTATATTTAGGATGGCCAGTGGTTTCTCGTAAAGAGTAAGGTAATTTCGCTTAGGATCTCTTATCTCCTCTTTGTCTGCATCCGTCAGGTTTTCGCGTAGGTACGTTTCGATATACTTGTTGGAATAGCAGAGTCCTAGCGTTCCGTTTTGGTCTGTCGCTACTAACATAATGTACTTCTCTCCAAACTGGGTTTGGGTTTCCCGCATGGCCATAATGTTATAAGATCCTAAAGGCAGTTCTTTTAAGTGGATGATCTTGTTGTCGGAAAAAGCGCTGCTATAATTATCCAATAACCGTAACCTGTTCTTTTTTTCTGCGATCGCATCTTCGAAAGGTTGTCGGCTCTTTCGTATTTCTTTTGCCGCTTCTTTAGCCACATCTTTCCACTGCTCCTTTCGTTCTTTCTCTGGGGTACTACTTCGCTTTTCGGGTAGCTTAACTTCCAAAATATCTGCTCTGGACAACTGCATATCCACTTTGCAGTTCTTGTTTCCCTGCACGTGTGCAAGGTAAGGCGTACAGTGTTCGTGGGACCCTAAACCAGCTTTCTCCAACAGTTGTAAATTATCTTCATTACTTCCTTCGTACCAGCTGTAGATACCACCGTTGGACACCAAACGCGTTGCAAAACCAGAGTCTAGAGCGACACGGCGACTTTTAAAATAACGCGCACCAGAGATATCCATGAAAGTATCTTTAGTTTTTCTCTTCTTATCGCCAATCGAGGATTTAATCTGATCACACACTTCCACAATGTCCACAGGTAGTTTCGCGCCCAGGATCAGGTTGGAAAGACACCAGTTTTCTTTCTCAGACCATTTCTCTATAAATTGTCCACTAATATTTTTAGTGACTTCGTTGTAAGTATAAACTAACAATCCAACATCGCGTGTTCTGTCTATGACCACCAAGCTGTGTAACATGGAGTCAGAGTAAGCTCGCCAAGTGTCAGCGAAAGGTGTAGAGTAAACCAGAGGAGGTGGAACATATTCTGTAATACATAGCAGAGTATCCTCCATAAGGTTGTCACTTGGAACACGGTCTTTGCAATAAAAGGTCACTTCGGCCTGCGTCAAACCACGATCTTTGGCTAAATCGCGAGCGTTTGCCAAACGTGTATCTTTCTGACAAACCCAATCTTTCCAGTGCTGCCAAACGATTTCTCGAACGCTCTTGCTCTCCAGCATTTGCACCATTTTGTTGTAAATTTAACAACGAGTTGTTAGATCATCCACAGTTTCCATGTACATAAGGCAGTTGTTGCCTACTTGATCGGCATTATCCAATATCGTTCTGCTCGCATCTTTTGCACTTCCTTGGACACGAAATCCTTTCTTCGTTGTCAAATACTCTATTCATCGTCCTTGTCAAAGCTGCCAGCGTAATCCAAGGTGACGTCAATATCTTTTAGGAAGATATTTCTTATCTTGTACTCGTCGGATCTTAAAAACTTGAGAACGTCGCTGTATTCCTTGTCCGCACAGGCAATTTTAAATTCTTGCACGTAGTAGGCAGTTTCGTCAGTCTCTTTCGATGCGAGCCTCCCATACATTTTATCCAAATCCTCTGCTTTTAACTCCTCCTTAAGGGGCGACAATGCGATAGCTTTGACTTTACATTTCTGCAAGCCATAGCGGTCGAGCATATCTCGAATGTGTTTGTTGACAAGGCCGACTTCTTTGCTGTCACGAAGTAATCAGGCACGTAGACTTAAAGCAAAAAGTAGTCTACAAATTTGTCACTACACGACGCAAAACCCACACCATCTTGCTTTCCATTCGTGTTAAAATTAACAGTCCCTGTTCTGTTTAGGGAGTTCTCTTTAGCAATCTTCTCTAACACAACAGTACTCTTGTTGGATCGACCAATAATAGCACGACGAGAAAAAAGACCAAGAGCTTGCATATTACCAAGATGACTTGTATATTTTAAGAGAGATGTTCACAGCACGAAGTTGTAACACAGAATGAGAAAAAATTGCGAAGGACGCTTTATATAACGCATTTTTGCAAGCTAATCACTTTTTGTAGTGACGTCATAATAGCGGAGCTTGACAAGCCCGGGCTTGCCCAGGTTAGGACGCCTGGAAAGCAATCGGGCCATCCGGCTATATAGTGCCTTATAGGGCAAAATCGGGCGTGAACGGGCAAAATTAAATATCTAACACAAGAAAAAATGAGCCAATTATTGTTAGGAACTCGTTTAGCAAACATCTCAAAATGGGTCGTACACGTAGGAACTGCCCTGTTTTTGGTTGCGGTAGTACAAATCTTGCTAGACTAGCAAATCATCTCGATCAAGTACATGGCATGGACACAGAAGTGGTTAAAGTGGAGTAAGATAGGAATATGTGTACCTCGACAGAATGAAGAACCAAAGGAATTCAATATGGAGGAAAGTGTCGAAAAATTATTAAAGCGATAAGAAGAGATGGAAAGAAAATTTAATGTTTACTTACGATCCGCCAAATTAAAGCATGGACAGTACAGTAAACGAGAACATTCTAACTCTGGGGAAACACAGAAAGAACATAAAGAATGGTTAACATATTAATTGGTGTACTGGACTACGAAAAAGTACCGTTGTTGCCTGCAAACAAGAAACGGGAAAAGTGTAAAGTGCTGGATGTTAAATCCGTGGAACACAACGGACTAAAACGTAAGATTCTGCTAACAGAAGATGGAACAGTTTACAAAATAAAACGATCGAAACTAGAAAACAGTTTAAAAGCTGGACAATATTTTTAATAACTGTTTATTATATGGCTTTATGAAATCCGCGGTTCTGATTGGCTAGCGAGCGGTCCGATAAAAGCCGTATCCGGACCGTGGTCCGGGTAACTAGTTATCCGGACCGGTGTCCCGGATTAAAAAATTAATTACATTTTTTAAAAATTTTTTAAATTTTAAATTTTTAAAATTTTAAATTTTAAAAATTTGCAATTAATAAAACAAAAAAAAACAATGCCCATCGTTATGGAAGCCAAAGTGCCAAGCTGGCAAACAACCGTCGTTGTTGGATAAAAGTAACAGAATAGCTAATGAGGAAGCCATTTCATTTCTCAACAAGAAAGGTGGCGAAAAATTCTTGTTTATGCCTTAATTAATTTAAGAATCAAACTCAAGAGCCATATAATAAACAGTTTATTGACCTCGCTTGTTCGGTCTGTACAGTGAAATATCGGACCTCTGTTTTTTTGGTACGGACCGCGCTCGCTGCGCTCGTTTGTCCGTACTAAAAAACTTCGGTCCGATATTTCACTGTACAGACCTCACGCTCGGTCAATAACCTATTAATATTTGTGTAAATAATTGTTATACCTAAAGGAATAAACTTGTTGAAAACGTTAATCCGTGTGTTAATTTATGCGCGTATCCAAGCAAAGCGGAGTCCTAGCAACATTATTTTGCGCTAAAAATGTATACATTTTCGTATTCGTTAAACCCCCTTTTTCCTCCTTTTGAAATAAATTGATCTCAGAGTAAACTAAACATAAATAAATTGATCTCAGAGTGATCTCACTCTTATAAACATAACCCTCAACATTCCTCAGTTTATACTCTCGGTATGGATGTTACGCAACGCTTTATGTTACGCAACGCTTTATGTTACGCAACGCTTTATGTTACGCAACGCTTTATGCTACGCAACGCTATTAGTATTTAAACGTTACGCTACGTTATATGTTACGCAACGCTTTACGTTACGCAACGCTTTACGTTACGTCACCTCATTATTATTCTTACTTCCAGGCGTGACGTATGAATACCAATTACTTCCGCCGCTGGTTAGGCCGGTTAAGCTACTGAAACTTAATTCGACTGGCGTAATTCATACGGGAATTAGTGATCATAGCTTAATTTATGGTATAAGAAAAATAAATCCCATTGTGTCTACGCACAATATGACTAGGAATGCTGGGGTTAGAAACATGAAAAGGTTTAATCATAACTCTTTTAAAGAGGATCTTCTTGCGCAGCCGTAGGCGCAAATTGTTCTGCCGGAAATCAGATACTGAGTCCATGTGGGCCCTTTGGAAGGAGTTATTTTTGGAAGTCTTGGACAAGCATGCCCCTGTCCAACGTATTAGGAAAAGAAATTCCGGCGTCCCGTGGCTTACTGGGGAAATTAAAAAAAGGTTTTTGAAAGAGATAAATTAAAGCGTAAGGCAATGGTGACTAATTCCCGTGCTGCTTGGGATGAGTACAAATCAACTAGGAATAAGGTCAATATTGCTCTACCACAAGCTAAAGCAGATTATTTTCGTACTAAAATATCCAATCAAAATAATAATCTTGGAAGACAATAAACAATTTACTCGGTCGTTCTCCAAGTAACACCGTTGTAAATGAATTAAAATTTAGTGATGCAAAAATTGCCTCACCTGAAGGAATTGCCAATGCTTTTAACACATATATTACCGACATTGGCCCTAACTTAGCTAGTTCTATTGATGATACTGACATTACGTTTGATCGCTTCGTCAAACCAGCTACATCAAAAATGACACGCTTTAAGTTAGTTTCACATACTAAAGTAATTAAACTTCTTAATGGTTGTCTAATTCGAAAGCAACTGGTCTCGATAAAATATCCGGAAAGATTTGAAAAACTGTAGCTCCTACTATTGCCTTATCACTCACTCATATATTTAATCATGTTATCATAACAAGCTGTTTTCCATATGAATGGAAAGCTGCTAGACTTCTACCACTACATAAAAAGGGTCCACGAGATCTCCCTGAAAATTATAGGCCAATCTCAATCTTACCTGCAATAAGTAAAGTTATGGAAATAACTATGTATGATCAGATCTATGAATATCTTGACGATAACTCGATACTTTCTGAACACCAGTTTGGTTTTCGTAAATCTCATTCAACTGCTTCGGCTTTTTTGGATTGCACGAATAGTTGGTACGTTAATATGGACCGCAACTTGGTTGTGTTATTGGATTTAAAAAAGGCTTTTGATACCGCAAACCATGATATTCTGGTGCGGAAACTTTACGGTATCACTGGTAGCGCCTTAACCATGATACAATCATATTTGTCTGATCGCAAACAGAAATGCCAACTGGGAGATGTAATGTCATCTGAGCGGCATGTGATATGCGGCATTCCTCAGGGATCCATTCTTGGTCCACTTCTCTTCCTCTTATATATAAATGATCTTCCGGAATGTCTTCATGAAGCTACCCCTCGGTTATTTGCCTACGACACCAATCTTACGATAGCTGGTGAGTCTAGAGAGGAAGTTGAGTTGGCCATGAATTTCGATCTTCTTTGTGTATATACATGGATTTTGGCCAGTAAATTGAGTCTCAATTCTTCAAAAACCGAATTTATACTTATTGGTTCAAATCATAGATTAAAGAACCTTACTAATCAACCGAACATAAAAATAGATCAAGACAAAAATTAAGCAAGTTCACCATAGTAGATTACTTGGGGTTCAAATTGATGAAAAATTGTCTTGGAACAAGCATGTTGAAAACGTAGCTAAAAAGGCTACTTCTCCGTGACTTTGTCGATAGAGAAGCCTTGATCTCTATCTTCAATGCTTTAGTTCGCCCTCATTTTGATTATTGCAATGCGGCATGGGATACCTTGGGCATTGGCCTTTCAACTCGACTTCAAAAACTCGACTTTTACGAAGGGGCGAAACTGTGGAATTCCTTACCTGCAGATTTGCGTGATTGGGATTCATTGCGAATATTTAAAAACGGAATCGGTGCTCACAATTTCTCATAATAAACTGTAAATATAATTATTATAGCCATATTATTAGGTTGACTATTGTAAATATGTAAATTTTTATCCTGTTATCATTTATATATTTATGTAATGGACACGCCCCTCGTGGAAACCAGCGAAAGTTGACGAGGCTAGCGTGTGATCTTTAAATAAAGTTTATCATCATCATATATATATATATATATTGGGAAAATGTTATAGTTGTATACTCGTAGAATAGTGTGTATCTAATCACTTGCTGCTCGCAAATGTAATCAGATTTTTTCTAAGAAAATATTACAACTGCAGCAAATTAGGAATCTCAAACTCCAAAACGTCTATATTGAATGCGTTTTAAGTATCAATTTTTAGGGTTTTGTTGGGGGCGCTCTCACTAAAATGGTATCCTACTCACAGTGTTCTCATCGGCGCTCCTATTAATGTTTGGAAGGTCTGGTGGCAATGACATAATACAAAACATATGCCATCCTTACCAGGAAGAACTGTGTCTATAACCAGATGTTCTTATGTGCAATCTCTCAAAGTAGCTGTGCTAAAATGAGTTCTTAAAATCCTCTCACTTCATTAAGTAATTCAGTGGCTCCTTTTCAACATAAGTTCTCCAAATTAGTGGAAAGCGAGTCACTTCTGACTTTTCTCACTTCCTATTTTGGTGATTCATTTTCATATGCGCTCCGCAGAGTCCCTAAGAGATGTCCAGCTAGCACTTTTACCCTGCCCGTCAGTTTCTATATAGATAATGGAACACTAGTTAAACTGTAGGTGGTCCGGGGCCATAGTCCCGAAAGTTTAAGATCTTAATCTCTAGGGTGATGGTTTTGGGAGTGATGTTAGTTTTGTTGATTTTAAATCATCATTTAGCACATATAACTACATGAATAATCAGAAACAAATATTAAGATAAAATTAAAATTATAAAATTAATGAAAAGGCCAGGCACTCCATCTGGCTGCTTGTACGGCGTTCCAATTCAGCAAAAATGGTCCTGTCTCAAGGTTAATATCAGTTATTCCTTGTAAGTTACTTGTTAACGTGTTGAATGGAATTATGGTATATTGAATAGACAAAGTACAGTTTATTAAAAATAGCAACTCCAGCGAACCGTACCAAACGGTATCGTAAGTTATCGTATAATACGCGTATCATACGAGTTAGCGGTATTCGTATCTTACACGTATCATACAAGTTGGGTATTAGTATCATCCGCGTATCATACGTGTTGGGTATTCATACGTGTTGGGTATACTAGTTGGGTATTCGTATCATACGAGTATCATATGCTAAGAAATACGCCAGTGGTACTGTAATGCAGCAGATCGGAAACACTCGGAATTCGACGCAAAACCTAAAAAATGGAACTCCACTTCCTTTCCTGTTACCGTTCATAACAAATCCACCGTCCATGTATGATTTGTAGAGGAGAGGAAACTTTTCTTAAAATTTCAGTTGATAGCATTGCTGTAGAAATATTGGTGTCCATCTACCGTAGTTTGTTCTGCCAAAGAAGAAAAACAGCGAAGTTGCTCTCTCGACAGCACTAAGGTACATGGTCCAGTCTCCAGAACGCATGAAATTCGTAAGGTCTCTTGCTATTGGGTAAAGGTTGGAGACATACGTGTTCCAAAAACCAAAAGACTTGGATTTCGAAGGCATTTCTTTTAGATGTAGCTCAAAGTCTTCTTCCATGGCTTCAACTCGCTCTTTCGTGGCATTCCATACTTCACCACCAAGCTTATTAGATTGACAATCAACCGCGAATCCCTCGACTTCCATTTCTTTCTCGGGGTTTTCCGCCAGAAACGCTTCGAACATCATCGACATGAACACTTCATGTATCATTGAATGGCAGTGCGAGCTCTAGAATAATGGGAACCGGAGATTACGCTGTTAATGGTATCCGGGCCATAACACTCGATCTCGACTAGAACAGAAAAAATCCCTGATGGTTCCAAATACGTACAAAGACAGACTGATCTCCTTAGGCTTCCTACCAATCACCTACTGGCACGAGTACCTTGACATTATGTTTTTCTTTAAAGCTATAAACAACATTATAACTGTCTCGAATGAAGTCCTTCCGCAGCCAATTATGCCATCAAGGCTCACTAGAACCTCGGCTGACACCAATGTGCTCTCTTTCCGTCCTCGCAAATGTAAGACGCTGACATACCAACGCTCTTTCTTCATCAGAGTAATAAGAACTTACAATTCTCTGCCAGAAGGTCTAAGGCGAAAGGATCTATCGCTGGTACGATTTAGAACATTGTTTCTGGACTACCGTATCACAACGCTGCCAATACAATTTATGATGTGGACGACGCCAGAACGTGGAGAACAGTCTGCTTAATGTAACACATCACGCAAACTCATGCAGCCATTAACGTGCTGCTATTAGTACATGTACACTATCAATTATCAGTTATAATTTATATACTAGAAATACATGCATGCAGAATCCCCTCGCCCATTTGAACCAAACAATTTACTCCCAAAAGTTATTGTAACATGAAGTACTGAGTCGACGAATGTAACCATGGTAACACGCAACATTGTATATTTTTTATATTTTAATTTGTACAAAATATTATTTTGTTTTTAACTATAAAATTATCAATTGCCCAACTATATAAAGTGGGTATGCTATTATGTACTCTTTTAGCTTTGATTTACTGTAACATTCAACCTTAGACGTTCACAAAACGTTTCGAAATTTTCAAAAAACTTCAACTGCTTTTCGAGGAGTACTTTTATACTTCGCACTTGCTTTTGCAATGAAGTTTTTGAGATTTAATGTTTTTTTTATTTTTCTATAACATATTTGAATCAATACTAAAATACTCTTAAAGATCAATCAATGTTGTATTGACCACACAGAATGATCTACACATTTTCAAATTCACAAACTATACTGCATGCTATGTTAAAAAATCGGCAAAGCAAGCATGCAAAATAGACACTTGCCTGTTTAAAACGCTCCTTTCTCGGTCTTTCGACTGTTTTTCCTCTTGTTAATTTGTCCTCTAAATAATTTTCATTTATCTTGTTTTCCAGACTTAATATATAAACTTACTTACACAGAGACTTACTTATAAAATGAGTGCAAAACTATTTTTGAAAAAAGTTTGCAAAATGGAAGTCTTCTCTCGACTTGAACTTGCGCATGCGCATAACTTACGAAAAGGTCCAGTCCAGTCCAGTCCATGACAAAAAAAATGGCGGACGACTTTGCATTCCACAATGTTTTCACATACCCGGGTGTAAATCTCCGAGCGGAATTAATACACTCGCACGGCGCTTCGCGCCGGCTCGGGGATTAGTTATGTGTTTTCTATATTCAAGGGCCAACAGTAATTTGTTTTAAACTGCTATGGTGTCCCCACATTTTTGTTGTTGTTACCTTCTTGTTCAACCTTGAAACGTGAAGGCATGGCGCTTTTACTGTGTTTCGATAAGTTTTGTCTAGGTCTAGGCCAAGCTTTTAAGCAATTTTCCGTATTTTCCAATGTTGCGCTCATAAATTTCAAACTATTACTCACGAATCCACTGTTTTCTTGGCAAAAAACACTCGGAAATTTGGAAAAATATTTCGTGTGCGCCATCCATTGAACAGCGCAGACAAATTTCCTATCCATTCGTATATAGTACCCACCATTTGCTGAGTCTTGTTCATCCTTCATCAGAATTTGCGCTGGATCGTCGCCACAAACAGCGTTAACGATTGTGCCCAGAACATATATGACCAATCCGCTCCGCATCACACTCTTCAATTTTGAATGACAAAATCCTGAAAATATTTCCATGAATAAGCAACTCTATTATCACAATACATTTCCATTTAAATGTAATGCAACACAAAAACAGACACAATACAACACAATAGGAATAGAATAGAATAGAACAAAACACAACACAAGAGCACAGAACAGTACAAAAAACAACACAAGACAATAGAACAAAACACCACACAACAAAACCTGGAAAAACCCCCGAACAAAACCGAATAGAACAGAAACTGTGAACAGGATAGAACATGGGAACAGAACAGAACTTAGGAACGGAGTAGAACCTAGGAACTGGACAGAATCTAGGAACAGAACAAAATCTGGGAACAGGACAAAACTGGGAGCAGACCAGAGAATGGGAACAAACCTGAAACTGGGAACAGGTTGGAACCTGGGAACAGAACGGAACCTGGAAACAGAACAGAACCTGAGAACAGAACAGAACATAGGTATATAACAGAGCCTAGGAACAAAATAGAACCTTGGAACAGAACAGAACCTGGGAACAGAATAGAATCTGGGAACAGAATAGAACCTGGCCACAGAACAGAACCTGGAAACAGAGCAGAACCTGGAAACAACAGAACAGAACAGAACAGAACAGAACAGAACAGAACAGAACAGAACAGAACAGAACAGAACAGAACAGAACAGAACAGAACAGAACAGAACAGAACAGAACAGAACAGAACAGAACAGAACAGAACAGAACAGAACAGAACAGAACAGAACAGAACAGAACAGAACAGAACAGAACAGAACAGAACAGGACAGGCCAGGACAGGCCAGGCCAGGCCAGGCCAGGACAGGACAGGACAGGACAGGGCAGGAGAGGGCAGGGCAGGCCAGGCCAGGGCAGGAGAGGACAGGACATGGCAGGGCAGAGCAGGGCAGGGCAGAGCAGGGCAGGGCAGAGCAGGGCAGGGCAGAGCAGAGCAGAGCAGAGTAGAACACAGTAGAACAGAGAAGAACAGAGAAGAACAGAGAAGAACAAAATAGAGCAGAGCAGAACAGAATAAAAGCTGGCAACAACAGAACTTGGGAACAGATTAGAATCTGGCAATAACGGAACCTGGAGACAGAATAGAACCTGGGAAAAGAAGAGAAGCTGGCAATAACGGAACCTGGAGACAGAATAGAACCTGGGAAAAGAAGAGAAGGTGGCAGCACAACAGAACCTGGCTACAGAGCAGAACCTGGCAACTGAACAGAACATGGCTACAGAACAGAATCTGAACCAATGTGGGAAAAGAACAGAACCTGGCAATAGAACAGAACCATGGAAAAGAACATAACCTGGCTACAGAACAGAACCTGGGAACAGAATAAAATTTAGGAGCAAAAGAGAACCTGGATGCATAACAAAAGCTGGCTACAGAACAGAAGCTGGCAACAGAACAGACCTGGCTACAGAACAGTAGCTTGCAACGACAGACCCAGGGAAAAGAATAGAGCATGGGTGCAGAACAGAACCTGGCAACAGAACAGAACAGCAACAGAACAGAACCTGGGAACAGAACAAAACCTAGCAATAGAACAGAACCTGGGAACAGGATAGAACCTAGGAGCAAAAGAGAACCTACGGTCAGAACAGAACCTGGCTACAGAACAGAACCTGACAACAGAACAGAATTTGGGAACAGTACAAAACCTGGGAACAGAACAGAACTTGGCAACAGAACAGAACTTGGCAACAGAACAGAAACTGACCACAGAACAGAAGCTGACCACAGAACCGAACCAGGGAACAGAACTGAACCAGAGAACAGAACAGAACTTGGCAACAGAACAGAAGCTGACCACAGAACAGAAGCTGACCACAGAACCGAACCAGGGAACAGAACAGAACAGAACAGAACAGAACAGAACAGAACAGAACAGGACAGGACAGAACAGGACAGGACAGGACAGGACAGGACAGGACAGGACAGGACAGGACAGGACAGGACAGGACAGGACAGGACAGGACAGGACAGACAGGACAGACAGGACAGACAGGACAGACAGGACAGACAGGACAGACAGGACAGACAGGACAGACAGGACAGACAGGACAGACAGGACAGACAGGACAGACAGGACAGACAGGACAGACAGGACAGACAGGACAGACAGGACAGGACAGGACAGAGACAGAGACAGGACAGGACAGGACAGGACAGGACAGGACAGGACAGGACAGGACAGGACGAGACAGGACAGGACAGGACAGGACAGGACAGGACAGGACAGGACAGGACAGGACAGGACAGGACAGGACAGGACAGGACGAGACAGGACAGGACAGGACAGGACAGGACAGGACAGGACAGGACAGGACAGGACAGGACAGGACAGGACAGGACAGGACAGGACAGGACAGGACAGGACAGGACAGGACAGGACAGGACAGGACAGGACAGGACAGGACAGGACAGGACAGGACAGGACAGAACAGAACAGAACAGAACAGAACAGAACAGAACAGAACAGAACAGAACAGAACAGAACAGAACAGAACAGAACAGAACAGAACAGAACAGAACAGAACAGAACAGAACAGAACAGAACAGAACAGAACATGGGAAGTTAGAATAGAACATGGGTACAGAACAGAACCTGGCAACAGAACAGAAGCTGGCAACAGAACAGAAGCTGGTCACATGTACAGAACAGAATCTGACAACAGAACAGAACATAGGAACAAATCAGAACCTGGCAAAGCAACAGAACCTGGGAGCAGAACAAAAACTAGCAAATGAACAGAACCGAGTAACAGAACAGAACCTGGGAACAGAACAGAACCTGGGAACAGAACAGAACCTGGGAACAGAACAGAACCTGGAAACAGGACAGAACCTGGGAACAGAACAGAACCTGGGAACAGAACAGAACCTGGGAACAGAACAGAACCTGGGAACAGAACAGAACCTGGGAACAGAACAGAACCTGGGAACAGAACAGAACCTGGAAACAGGACAGAACCTGGGAACAGAACAGAACCTGGGAACAGAACAGAACCTGGGAACAGAACAGAACCTGGGAACAGAACAGAACCTGGGAACTGGACAGAACCTGGAAACAGGACAGAACCTGGGAACAGAACAGAACCTGGGAACAGAACAGAACCTGGCAACAGAACAGAACCTGGGAACAGAACAGAACCTGGGAACAGAACAGAACCTGGGAACTGGACAGAACCTGGAAACAGGACAGAACCTGGGAACAGAACAGAACCTGGGAACAGAACAGAACCTGGGAACAGAACAGAACCTGGGAACAGAACAGAACCTGGCAACAGAACAGAACCTGGAAACAGAACAGAACCTGGAAACAGAACAGAACCTGGCAACAGAACAGAACCTGGGAACAGAACAGAACCTGGGAACAGAACAGAACCTGGGAACAGAACAGAACCTGGAAACAGAACAGAACCTGGGAACAGAACAGAACCTAGAAACGGAGCAGAACCTAGGAACAAATCAGAACCTGGGAACAGAACAGAACCTGGGAACAGAACAGAACCTGGGAACAGAACAGAACCTAGCAACAGAACAGAAGCTGGCCACATAACAGAACCTGGCAACAGAACTGGCCTGGAAACGGAGCAGAACCTAGGAACAAATCAGAACCTGGGATCAGAACAAACAATGCTAGTTTGGGTTAAGTAAAATTGCTTTTTAAACTACTAACCTTACCAAAATAATTTGATTCTGACAAGATACTTTACTTGATCAACAATCGTTTGTTTGTATACTTGATGCCTGAAAGAGAACCGAAAAGGATACAAGTGTATATTATAGTGTCACATACTTTAACCAGATATAAATTTGGAAATAGTTAAAGTAAATATCAAAAACGATAAATGTTTAAAAAGATACTCAGTTGGGTGAGCATCGGACTATATGAAAACGACAGCCGTGGGTCCAAAATAACGGCATCCTGAGCCTAAAATAGATGTTCCGGTTTTGCTCCAACAGCAGCAATTGGTTTGATCTTTACATTTGTACTCAAATAAGGATTTTAAACGGTAAATATCTCTAGCCAGAGAACATCGTAAACATCTGTAAGGTTTCTCTCGACCTTAGAAAAACATTAGATTAGGAGAAATCAAATCAAAATAGGCAATTGATTGCACCACACTAATCTGACTTTTTCAATTCACATGCGTTTATATATTTATCGCTCTATAGGAAAAGACTGGATAGCTACAAGATACATACTTACTTTGTATTTATCTGATAAATTATTTTACGTCCACCGTGTTCAGTGAGCTCTGTCCTCTAAGAAAGCGTACGTTTTAAGGACTGACGTGTGTGTGTACAATTGTTATTCATTTACCTTCTTGGAACGTCTTTTGACTTCCTTTCCATGTATTCGTTGAAGCATTTTGCTAGAGCGGATGCTGTGGTATAGATGCAGATTTAAATATATTTAGATTTTCTATCAAACCACATAATAGACAGTTTTCTTGTCAATACCAAGAATCGAGAATTAAAAGACACGTCGATCACTTACTACAAATACAATTGAGACCAAACGGCCACAGGAAATGCTATAGACATGCCTAGCATTGTCCTAGGTATTTTAAATTGCTAATTTCTCTGTATTACACTGGTCTGCTCATCAGTTTTCCCAAACGTACTCTCGATTTGCAATTTGCAACGTTTGTTCACATTGTCGATCTTCCTCTCCTATTGACACTTTGCGATTATTTACATAGCTAGTGCACTTATGAAGCGCCCTCATTGTAAACTAGAATATAGATTATACAGGGTGTCCCGAAAAAATGCCCCCAATCATGTTTTGTGCTATTACTTCGTGATATTTTAGCGAATATTCAAATTTTTGACGATTTTGTAAATAATTTGTAAATTGCATAGAGGCTTTTTGGAAATACACCGTAGGTAAATAAGTTGTAAAGTCCATTTCCAAAGTACGTAAATAACAATTTACACGCGTTATTGACATAGTATGGTAGTATGGAAGAATGTTTTGTATTTTTCCAGTGAATCGTGTCAATATGATATATCAAGCATATTGTGAGACAATGCCAAGCTGAAACGGCGTGACATAGCCTTCCGACAAAATCGTAGCTAGAGTTGGTTCCTTAGCAACGGGTAGCAAACAAGCGGACGTTGAAAATATACTATATTTTAAATTATCAGTTTGCTATTATTTAGCATTTCAGCTTTTTATCTCAAAATTTTTACACCACTAAGTACAATGACAATTAGTTTTTATCGGTAATAAGAATAAATTGCTATATTTTTAGACGTATCAATTAGTATTGTAGAGTAGTATCAAAACTACTGGGATATATAGCGCATTGAAGATGTAATATCATCCACCGCGCCAAGGCGGGTTTAAAACAAGTTGGGTAAATAGGTTTAATAACTAATCATTCCAATTTCCAAAAACTAGCGTTTGTGCAGAACGGCAAATGTTTAGGCGGAATAACTGAAATATCAAAAGAACCAGCGCGACTTATAGAAGGCAATTTTGCCTATTTTGCTATCCGATCCTTTTGCTGTCTTAATTATCAGGCAAGAATGCCGCATTTTAATTCAAGGCCGTCCATATACAGGGTGTATCAAAAAAACTGCAAATACCATAATTTGTATGCACGAGATCATACATTAGAATTTCAATGGCTGTGCAAATAATTACGCTTCTGGGATTTGAAAATAAGTTTCCCAGGGGTATCAAAACAAGCACACAAAGTGAATTAAACTTATGAGTTCGATTACGAATGGCTCAGTTTACGAATGACTGTTGTCGAGTTTTGAGTTTGGGCGTACTTTAAAACAAGAAATACTCTTTGCTCTGTTGTTTGCTGAGGCATTCGTATTTCGTAATCGAACTAATTTTAGTTCACTTTGTGTGCTTATTTTGATAGTACTGCACGTGGAAACGTATTTTCAAATCCCAGAAACTTAATTATTTGCACAGCCATTGAAATTCTAATGTATGATCTCGTGCATACAAATTATGGTATTTGCAGTTTTTTTGATACACCCTGTAGTATATAATATGACGCTGCAAACAAATTTGTTCAAACTCATATATTGGTTATATTGCCATATTATTCATTGAGATATTGATTGAAACTGTAAAGAATGGAATACTATGTCTAGTGATCAAATACAATATTATATATTACTTTAGATTCGATTTTTTTTCGCTTTACGTCCATATTTACTAAATACGTCTCTAATTTCAATCTAATTTAAATATCGTTGACATTGTATGTAAATTTACCCATAGGAAATCCATGCAGTTGAGATAATCTTTCTTTCACGTCATCTCTTCGCCCATTGGTGCAAGCATGAACTATGATAAATGTAATTGCCAGATATTATTACAGCGACAGCGTTGCGGGACAAGTTGCATAGACCATTACGCCTTATATATGCATGGCATGTCTTGCAATTGCCGAAATTGTTGCGGAACGTATATAATACTTTCACCTCGTGCTTACATATGACAACAGTCAGTCCTTTCCTATAAAGCTCAGTTAAGCAATATCACAAATATCATGACAAAGTTAATTTCTTCCATGGCAAGGCCGTCGGAAGCGGGGAGCTAATAATTTCCTCATTTTACTTCCAGGATTTTACTTATTTTCATACTATATATATTTTCTTGCAGAGCCAACTACAATCAACGTATATGTAATAGTTTGTCGTTACTTTGACATTGTGTCATTTGTGTGTATATCAATAGGAACAAAACCAATTAATTGATGCTTGTAATTGTACACGGAGGGAATGTTATTTCAAAACTTGGGGATGAGATTGTAAAAAGTTTAAAATTGTGTTACAAAATCTTGAATTCTTAGGTGTAAAAACTTTACAACTATTGTAAAAATTCCTCTCAGGAAACACGGAAAATACACTTCTGCGACTTTGTCATAGTATGCGAAAACCTTTTTTATTTAATACAAATTTTCCACGTCCTGCATGCATAGGCCTGCTCTGGGATCTTAACTCGCCGGCTTAACTCGCCGCGAGATAATGCGAGTTAAGGCTAGTGAAGGCGATTTAAGAAAAAATACAATAGTAAGGGGGGGGGAGGGGGTGAGCGTCTCCTTTGATCACTGGCTAAGCATCGGTTACGCTCAAAACATTAGGATTTGATACAAAGTGAGACCTCTGGTTATCTACTCTGTGGCAGTGGCTAACATGAAGTATTTTAATAAATTAATGAAAACGCCATGGTTTTGGTATGACTAATGAAGACGTGTGATAGATTCTAACATGTTCAATGGAAAACATAATTTATCGTTTCCGTGTGAACCGGACAAGGCTGACTATAAAAGTTGACTAGGATCATGCTGTGGTTTTTCAATTTATGTCAGTTTCAACACTGTTGATATAAAATATTAAATGTTGTGCATGCACTGCTGGCACTGCAATTCAGCACTTGTATATAATGTAGGAAAGGACTGAACTGTGCAAAAGCTAGAGCATCCTAAATACTGTATTAAGCTCTCTACCCCTGTAATTTATAGGCCCTCACCATTTTCAATAAAGAAAAACAAAACAATTTATGAATTGTTCTGGAAGTTCATGTCATTAACAAAATTGGTATATTAATCATACTTATCGAAATAAATCAAACATTGAAAACAGACTGATTCTTGTCATCCTGACTCTGTTTGAATATAACTATAAGGGTTCCTATGTCATATTATATACCTATGCTTGATAGTATGTAACTTATACACCAGTCATTGAAAAGCCTGCACGCCCCTACCCGGGACATGCCGGGAAATAGCAGGGATTTATTTGCAGATTAGCCTTTCGAGATGTATTATTAAGCCTTCTTCATGGACATTTACCTTATACTCTATAGACGTTGTTTTACTAAAAGTAGCTTTTACAGGATAATGTATTGACTTTGTATGCATTGCAAGATACAGCTAAGAGACAAAATGCAAAATATTTACCTACTTTGGCAATGTTTTGACAAACTCTGGACCAAAAGTGGGGACATTTTTGAATAGTTTGTTATGGTAGCCTTCATTTTTGGTGCCCGGGTAGCGGGAGGACTTTAGTCATGTTTAGACTAGTAAAAATGCCACGTATAGCGGATGATTAGATTGATTTAGGACACAACCTTTATCTAATGCCCCGCTGTTCCCCGCGGGTATAGGGAGGTGCGGGGCTTTCCAATGACTAGTGCATTACTGTGTTTCGGCTATAATCAATAAGCATGTAACTTCCCGTGTTTCCGCTAAGCCCCTTCTCTCCAACAAGCCCCCTCAGGTAAGCCCTCTCCTAATCTTCTCTGAAATAAACAACCAGATCCCCCCTCCCTCCGGGGGAAAGGGTGTTTACACGATAGTAGTAGGAAAAGGCCGGTTCTGGCTCATTTCCCAAATCGTCAGCTCTACTCCACTGGCACCAAACAGACGACACTCTACACCAGAGCTGCGCTAGCGGAGACGAAGAGTCAATGAGTCTAGTTAATGGTTTATGTTTAAAATATACTAATAAAGAAGAGATGACTGTAATTTCAAGTTTAACTAAGTATTTCAAAGATGACTTAGCCTCTCAAATTCGTATTGGCTTGTTAATTCGATCATACCCTAATAAGAGTATAGAGTGGGTCATGAACTATGAAGACACGACCCAAATCAAAGTGGAGATCTTACCTACAAAGTTAATTATTAGCTTCTCAACAGAGTCGTATTTTGAGTACGCATCCACGACAGCACCTCTCACCACATGGCAAGAGATTGAAAAGATTGAGACTGCTGATCCTAATGATAGCTTTACATGTGATGAGCTATTTAAACTAGGGTTGTTAGTAGAGGTGTAGGTGTGAGGTAACAGGGTGAACGAGAGAGGTCAAAAAAAAAGTAACCACACACATGGTTACTTTTTCACTTCGTCGCTAGACGCGTTCAACTCCACTCACTCACTACACTCACTCTCTGACTCGCTCTCTGACTTACTAACCCCGAGCCTCTGACCCGCCTTGAGAGTGTCCCACCGTCACGACCAAACAGTTTGAGAGAATTGATAGACTAGTTAATAACCCGTATACTAGAGCATACTAATAAAGATACAATGAAAACAAAGTTAAAGCGAGATATTAAACTTGAACATATAAATCCTGATTTGTTTGATATCTATAATGAGGTGCTTTCAGTCATATGGAATATAGTGAGGGGTTTTAAAAAGTTGATCCTATTAGAGTTTGAGAGACTTGAGCAAAGTGAAGAGACTAGTTAATAGCTTGTGTATTATAGCACACTAATAAAGAGACACTATGAAAACTTTAAGACTTAACGACTTAAACTTTCAACGAACTCAACGCGTTGAGAAACTTGACGACGACATACAATCACTTCGACGAGACATGATGAAACGTGAGAACACCACCATCGACAAAGTCTGGGGTGAGACTCTCAAAAGAGAGCAAGAGATTCAACGAAAGGAGCGGCTAGGACAAGACGCTGACAAAGATCGTGAGCGGCTTAAAATTTTTAAACAGAGAGAGAAGACTCGAAGAGCGACGGTGATACAAAGAACGGAGAGACAAGTACAGGCTAAGTATGATCGTTATTTCACCAAAGAGAACGACATCATAAAACGAAGGTACAACCACAAAGTGAAGCAAGTCAAGACTACAGAAGCGAAGCGGCAACAACGCCAGCTCAAAGATGAGACCATGAGGTGGGAGCGTGAGATACGAGCGGAGTCAAAGCTTAGGCAAAAAGCAGAGAACCGAGCTGACCGACTTAAAACCAGAGAGTTCAAAAAACAGAGCACTCGAGATAAAAACCAGTGGACCCGTGAGATCAAACGAGAGACCAAAAGACAAGCCAAAGTGCTCGACGGTCTTAGATGGACCAGCACGAACAAAAGACTAACTAAAAACAGAGACACCCTCCATAACAAACTTCAGAGAATTTACAACAAGGGTAAAAATTTAAAACCAAGACTTATCTCAGAGTCTATCAACAAGCTCACAAGCAAGTGGTCTATAAGCGGTGGTAACTTCAAAGACCCAAAGATGTTCCTAAAGACGACCACACTCGAGGTGACAAAGCTGATTAACAGCGTCAATAGCATAGGTAAGAAGGTCTACACCGTATTAATATGTAGAATGATTAGACTTAACCCACAGACCAACGAGTCAATAATTACAATCTCACACTTTCGTAGCAACACCCACAGCGTGATCAGCGAGGAGGACACCGTTACAGAGTACGAGACGATGAAAGAGAAGATGCTTGAGGCACTTGCAGAGTATCAAAAGTTAGGCTCTGGGTGGAGGTTCTTATCTGTAGAGGAGCTTTTGATTCATGTCACAAAGTTCACACCCTTAGAAGGTAGCAGTTACAAGCCACTTCCAAAAATCGTCATGCTTAAAAAAGCTATCATTAACATAGAGAACGATGACAACCAATGTTTTAAGTGGGCAGTCACAAGAGCTCTAAACCCAGTTGAGAGTAACCCAACTCGTGTCACAAAGATCCTAAAATTACAAGCCGAGAAACTTAACTGGGATGGAGTTAAGTTCCCAATGGTACTCAAAGACATCACTAAATTTGAGGACAACAACGACGTTAGCGTGAACGTCTTTAGCTTCGACGACGACACAAAGAGCGTATACACATTAAGGTTAAGTAAACAAAATAACAAAACCAATTACGCGGGCTTGTTTTTATATGACGAGCATTACAGCGTGGTGAGAGACATGAGCAGACTATTATCATCACAGCTTAGCGATCACGCACACAAAAAACATATTTGTCTTAGATGTTTAAATAGCTTTTATACATCAGAGCGACTTCTTTTACACAAAGAGCTGTGTGAGAACCATGACCATCAAAGACACATATACCCTAAAGTGAACTCCCACACAGAGTTTAAATCATTTCACAAAATGCATAAGGCCCCCTTCGTGGTGTACGCTGACTTTGAGTCATTCCTACAACCCATTAGCACTACTAAGAACAACCCAAACAAAAGCTTCACAACACAGACTCACAAACACATCCCAGACGGCTTTAGCTACACCATTAAATGTATTGACGAGACGGTATACCCCTTGAAGACGGTGAGGTACACCATTCAAAAAGAGGGTGAAGACATTGGCAAAAAATTTGTAGACTCATTAGAGAGTGACTTAAAAGAGGTCTACAAGATATTAAAGAAGACTAAACCAATTAAAATGACCACCCAAGACGACACCAACTTCACCAACGAGAGAGACTGCTACGCGTGTGGGTTGATATTAGGTAATGACCGCGTTAGAGATCACTGTCATCTTACAGGTCGGTATCGTGGAGCAGTTCACAACAAGTGTAATTTAAAAATGAGGTCCCCAAAATTCGTGCCGGTGTTGTTCCACAATCTGGAGGGGTATGACTCTCACCTCTTTGTTAAGAGTTTAGGGTTCACAGAGGGTGATGTTAAATGTATTCCAAAGACTGATGAGAAGTATATCTCATTTAGTAAAAATATTGTCATGGAGACACGCGTAGATAAGTATGGTGAAGAGCATGAGATGACTCTCGAGGTTAGGTTTCTTGACTCATTTAAGTTTACTCTTAAGTCGTTAGACAGTTTAGTGAGTGGCCTTGGTAAGAACAAGTTTAAGACTCTCGAGGAAGTTCTTGGTACGAGTGAGCTTCTCAAAAAGAAAGGTGTATACCCATACGAGTATATGACTGGTTTTAATAAGCTAGATGAGACCAAATTGCCATCTATGTCAGCCTTTCATAGCGAGCTCAACGACACCGACATCACCGACAAAGACTTTAAACACGCGCTACGTGTGTGGGATGAGTTTGGGTGTAAGACTATACGTGACTATCACGACCTATATTTACTAACAGACGTTCTACTACTCGCAGATGTGATGGAAGACTATCGTGACATATGTATTGAGAACTATGGCTTAGACCCCCTATGGTACTACACCGCACCCGGTATAGCTTGGGACGCCGCGCTTAAGATCTCTAAAGTGAAGTTAGAACTCCTAACAGACCCAGATATATACCTAATGGTTGAGCGTGGCATTAGAGGTGGGGTTAGCACCATAACAAAAAGACATGCAAAGGCTAACAATAAGTATATGGAAGTTTATGACCCTGAGTTAGACGATGTGTTCATAGTGTATTTAGACGCTAACAATTTGTATGGGTGGGCGATGAGCAGGCCACTACCCGTGGATGGGTTTATGTGGATGAGCTCACAAGAGTTAGACCAATGGGACAAATTGGGTGAGGGTAGGGGTTGTATTTTAGAAGTAGACCTAGAGTACCCCAAAGAGTTACACAACTTTCACAATGAGTACCCGTTAGCTCCCGAGAGAATAACAGTTAACAAGGTAGACAAGCTTATACCTAATCTTAACAACAAGACTAAGTATGTACTACACTATCGTAGCTTAGAGCAGTACATCAAGCTTGGTATAAAGCTAACCAAAGTTCACAGAGGGGTCATCTTTAACGAAAGCGCTTGGCTAAAAGAGTACATCCAGCTTAACACCGACCTTAGAACTAAAGGTACCACCGACTTTGAGAAAGACTTCTTTAAGTTGATGAACAACTCCGTCTTTGGTAAGACGATGGAGAACGTCAGAAATCGGGTAGACGTTAGACTAGTCACTAGACCTAACCAACTTCAAAAACTAGCTAAGAAGCCTAACTTCAAAGGTGTAAATATCTTCACAGAGAACTTGGTTGCGGTTCATATGAATAGGACCACCATTAAATTAAACAAGCCCATCTACTTAGGGATGAGTATTCTTGACTTAAGTAAGACCCTAATGTACGACTTTCACTACGGGTATATTAAGACTAAGTACAAAAACAAAGCACAGCTACTATTCACAGACACGGACAGTCTGTGCTATGAAATTAAAACAGATGACTTCTTCAAAGACATCTCGAGTGACGTCAAAACACACTTTGACACCAGCAACTTTAAGTCTGACCACCCATCAGGGATCCCAACAGGGGTCAACAAGAAAGTAATTGGTTTGATGAAAGACGAGTGTGGTGGTAAACAAATATCTGAGTTTGTTGGCTTACGTAGCAAGCTATACGCATATAAAATGGCTGACGACGACAAAGAGGAGAAGAGGTGTAAGGGTGTGAAGAAGTGTGTTGTTAAGAGAGACATATCATTCGAGGACTACAAGAAGTGTTTGTTTAGCGGGACCCCCCAACACCGTAGCATGAACACGTTTAGAAGTCGCTCACATGTGATTCACACAGAGACAGTAAACAAAGTGGCTTTAAGCGCAAATGATGACAAGAGAGTGATTTGTGAGGGTGATGTGAACACAATGGCGATTGGTCATTGGAGGGTACTCAACAATAAGGGAGTTGTACTACCAAAATCAATCATACCTCCAAAGACAAACACGTTAGCTTTACTAGCTTATAAAGCTCTTAAATAAATGAGTCTAAACTATGGTTACACTTCCAAAGAAGAACGATCATCACCACCACCACCACCTTTACCACCACCAACACCAAAACCAGCTTTAAGATCAATGAATTATGTGTTTTACTATGCAGCAATATTTAGCACTTCCGCATCCGCACCACATGCATTACAGTCAGGTTACCCCCATCCTGTCATGTTTTGTATGTCTGCTAATGAGGACGCAAAGTTTATATTAGTTAATCACCAATTTGATAACGATCAAAGTATTAATAAGCTAACTTTAGAGTGCTCCATTCATGTGTATAAAATTGATGGAACAGAGCAAGACATTACGTTAGGTAATATTATTTATGATAGACAACCTATAGTAGTTAATCACCTGTTTGTTCTTGGTAAGGAGTATAAATTTAAAGACGTCTACGCAGACTTTATGTCGCTAGCTGGGTTCTATATTAAATTTCGTCAAGTTGGTACTTCCTATGGTAATGAGTCTGCCTTAAGTGTGTTGGTTTACTTCTAAACTTGAGTTTGCGTATGTTAAGAGAACATACGTAATCTGCTTAAGCTTTACGACTTCATGACTTCACGAGAGAACCCTCTCTAAGACGCTATTACCTTTTTTACCTTGAAGGTCACTTAGTTTAGTCTTTCTCAACAGAATTTCAAGTCTATCATTATGTAGGGTATGTTGCCCTTGTATACCCCGATCACCCTGACCACCCCGATCACCTCGTAGACCTTGTACACCCTGATCGCCCGCGTTACCCTGTCGTCCTTTAACACCAGGTGAGCCAGTGTTTCCAGTAAGACCCTGAGGCCCTGACGGCCCTTGATCGCCTTGTAAACCAGTGTCTCCAGTGAGACCTTGATTACCTCGTGGTCCCACATTACCCCGTACACCTTGATCGCCTTGTGGACCAGATGGTCCTACACTACCTTGACCACATTGAGACCCTCCCTCCTCTTGTGATCGTAACTGTATACGCATACCAAAAATGTTTTTTAAAACGTATGCTCCGACTCCAAGTCCAATGATTAACGTGTGTGTCATCTCTTTATTATACACTCTGCGCGTATACACACTAATAAATGGTAAACATTGTTAACTTCTCTGAAGGTGAGCTTTCAGACCTTAAAGAAGAGGTAGTGACCGTACTATCTAAGATGAAAAGAGGTATCTTTAAAAAGAAGACTAAACTAGTAGGTAAGACGCTAGTGAAACTGGTTCTTGTAGGTGGTGGCGTGGCCGTGGCTATTATTTTTCCCTCTGCTATCATGCTAGCTGTTCTTGGTGGGGTGATTGCTATAGTGGATGGGACCAAAGGTGTAGTTAAGACGGTGAAGAAAGTTAAACAAAAAACTTTGGATAGAAACCTAGGTAAGAGCGAGCTTAAAGATGTAGAGGCTGAGCTTACAAAGAAAAAAGTGACAAGAGAGTACGTTGAGGGTTTACGACCAACAGCTCCACCACTTTACCCAGGGCTTAATTAGAGAGAGTAATGTTACCTTTCATTCTGTGAAAGGCAACAAATCACTTGGTTAGAGTCTTATCCCACTTCGCTCTTACTATACTTAGCCGCAACATGCTTCCCGACGACTAACCCACCACAGACCAACCCAATGTATGGTAGGTATGGTGTGATATGACTAAGAATAGTTTTTAAGTCCTTCTTAATAAGGCTGTTACCTCTTAGCTCTTGCTCCATCTCGTCTTTGTTATCAATGACGTTTAGACCATCCATTAAGCTTGAGAATTTTGTTATTAGACTGTCTGAGATGAACTCGTTGGTTTCATCCAGCTGCTTTATATCATACTCTCTTTTAATTTTTCTTAAGGTCTCTTGGTTTGCTTTTTTGATGTACTTCTCTGTCTGTTTGATCTCTCCTCTTATAGACAACGTGATGAGCTCATCGCGTGTGTTAATGTCGCTGTCCACTGCGGTGTCCCGCGTCAATGACGCGCTATCGCTTACCGCTGCGTTATGAACCTCACTCTCATAAGGTTTAAAGTTACATGGGAATGTTATGTCTTCTTCGCTCATTTATTATACTCTACTACTACTACTACTAGGTGCGTATACACCGCGAACAAGGCAAAACCCTATTGCGAACAAGACTAACCCTGTTGCGAACAAGACTAACCCTATTGCGAACACGGTGAGACAGGCTGCGGACATGAGCGGGTTACGTTGAATAGACAACGCTATGTGTAAAAGGATATCGACGTAGTACTTCAAGTCTTGCATATTTATTAGTTCTTAATTTTTCAATGATGTCCTGCTCCTGGTCTTTACTAACGTTGAGAGACTCTTCTATGAACAACTGCATGTCTTTCTTAGTTGGGTTGTAAAACGTAACCATCTTAGACGTGTTGTCTCTGTAAGGCTTTGTTATACTTGTGAGTTGTTGTGTTATAACGATCGTGCTTAGGTTAAAATGTCTAGCGGAGAAGGCAAGTCTCACCATCTCACTCGTTCTGTTTTTAACTGACTGACTACTTGCACAGTCGTCAAGGATGATGAGGCTATTTGTACCACTGAATATCTTAGTGATGTACTTTAAAAAAGCCTCCACGTCATCTTGATCACACGGTATTGGGAAGAACTTGTCATCGTCCTTATACTCCCAATTTTGGTACGTTATGTTGTACAGATAGGTCGGGCAAATTAAAAAGATGTACTCAAAGTGACCCTTGTACTCGTTCTCTAACATTTTAAGTAGGTAGTAGGTCTTACCACACCCCGTCATCCCAACTATTATCATGTTGAATGGTGTCTCTAGCGGTGTTGCGCGGTGTGGTGGTGGTGGTGGTCTCTCTTTGATGATGTCACTCATTTATTTAAGTTCTCTAAACCTATAGTTGGTTAGAGAACTCTCTTTTAGAGTTAAACTTAAACGCGTCTAGTCCTCGCTACGCTCAGTACTCTACGCTTTGTAATGACTTGTTCACTATGTTTACAAACCCGTCAGACACTACGAAGATGTAACAAACGAGGTCTGCTGTGGTTGCTTCTTTTGTTATCTCTAGCAGTACCCCAGACTGTGTGTTTAAAATTTTACGCCCATTACCTGAGACGTTGTTGTCGTTGAACGTTCTGAGGTCAATACACAAAGAGAACTTGCTATCCGGGAAAAACTCTGAGACTGGAAGAGTGTCGCTTTTTCGGTTTAGGAACACCTTCTTTGCCTCTACAAAGAGTCTTGACTTGTCCATACCCTGACTGTACACAGAGTTTGGGATGCCCTCTATCGTTACCTTCACGTTTTTGATGTTTGGGTAAACAAACTCCTCGCTGTTCGTCACCGTCTTCTTCTTGAACAGCATGATGATATACTTCATGCTTTGCCTTGGAAGGTTGACGTTCTCGTTGATGAGGGTCGTGTCCTTACCCCAAATGTCTCTCTTCATCATTGTGATGTGCTCGTAAATTAAAGACCTCCCAACCTGATAACTACTTAAGGCTGAGTTATAAATGCTTTGGTCTTCTATCGTCACGTACTCTAGTTTGATGTCATCTAAAGAGTAACCGCTAACGCTTGAGCCTGATTGTGCGATCATAATATCACTAGCACTTGGTAATTTTATTCGGTACCTAATGTCGCTGTTCATCCCGAACGGAGCATACAGCCCATGATCGTTTAGAATTTTACCTAGCTTAATTCTCACCCGACTGTTGAAAATCTTTGTCATGAACGCGTCGCTAGTCTCGGAGGTGTCTCCGCTGTCGTCTTTAGACATGAGCTTACGAGTGTTCTCGTTCATGATACCCTCGCTTATCATGTTTGCTCGATGCTTTTTTGGTAGCCATAAGTCTTGGTAGACAGAGTAAATACTCTCGTTGATGTTGTCATACACAACGTTACCACCGAATGTGATCTCTAGGCTGTTCACTAGGAGCTTGCCAAGGTTGTTTAAAAACCACGACTTTGTATTACCACTTTTAAACCTCGCTGTTAAAAAGAGCGAGTTTGGTACTATACACATGTTTGCTCCTAGTCCGGGTAGGTTAACGTATATCTCCTCTCCAGGGTTTGCCTTGCTTGGGTTGAATGTGACCTCATTGAAGGTCCTCTTACCAACAATTTGAGCGTCTTTAATTCTCTCGTACTCTGGTAAGAGTTGATCCATCTTATAAGTAGTCATTGTACCTCTTTATTACTACACTATAGTATGTAAGTGTCTTGTTAGGGTTGTTAAGGTTGTTAGTTGTTGAAGTTTCGTAACTTGCTTAATATTTGTTTGGGTACGTCGTTAGCCCCAGACCTCTGGTCCGCTCGACTTACCCCGATCGTTCCGATCGCTTTGTTAGACTTTGTGTCCGCTACGACGTCTCGAGCCTCACCGCTAGCGGGTCTTTGACCCGGGGGTGCGCTTTGTCTTTTGTCTTGCTTGTAAGTGTAGTACAGACAAGCCACACCTGTTCCCACACCAACCACTGTTAGAACCGTTTTGAGGTCTATGAGTCCGCCGCTCCCCGGGTCTATGTCTTCAGACTCCACCCCGCTACACGCTTCGCTGTCGTCATTGTATGTCTCACATATAGCTACTTTGTTAGTAGTAATAGTCTCTCGCGCTCTTTTATTATAGTCAGCTAGTCTCTTACCACCAGCGACACGTCCTGGGTCTTTCTCCTTCTTAATCATTGTGACTCGTTGTTTAGACTCACTTTGTTCACCACTCATTTATTATACACTGTGAAGCACCATGACTTGTATAAGTACTTGTGTAGGTACTTGTAGGTACTTGTGTAAGTACTTGTGTAGGTACTTGTAGGTACTTGTGTAAGTACTTGTGTAGGTACTTGTAGGTACTTGTGTAAGTACTTGTATAAGTACTTGTGTAGGTACTTGTAGGTACTTGTGTAAGTACTTGTGTAGGTACTTGTAGGTACTTGTGTAGGTACTTGTAGGTACTTGTAGGTACTTGTGTAAGTACTTGTGTAGGTACTTGTCAGTCACTTAAATTATAAACCTCGCCACCAACACGCCACCAAGTAGTGTTACAGCTAGAATAGTTAGCTCCTCTCCGTACATATTTGGTGTGTCAGAGATAATTGTAGGATCTTTGGTGCGCACGGTTGTACTAGGTTTACGCACGGTCGCGCTAGGTTTACGCACGGTAGACGCAGTGGGTCTTACGATAGGTCTTACGATAGGTCTAATTGTAGTACCACCACCACTGTCACCCGCTGACGCGTCGCTATCATAGTTGACTCCAGCGTTTTTACCAAATCTCATCCCCCTACCAGCGAGTTTTAAGATGTTGTTATAACCAGCTATCATCTCATTAAGTATGATCATGTTAGATGGGATGAGTATAACTCCCGGTGTAATAGCCATGTTCAACACAACGTTCGTGGCATCTATAGCCGTTCTCATGTTTGCTACAGAGATGGTTTGGTCGTCTTGGATGACTGTATCGCTAACTAGCTTTTTAAAGACCTCTTGTGTTTGTAGTGACATAGCACCTTTACCAACGATTGACCATCTAGTCTTCGCTTGAGCACCTAACACACTGTAAACATAACTCTCTATGCTTCGTTGAAAGAGTAGCACACCAGTTTTTGTTAGTCCGTTTGACTTAGCTGCGATAGCCATATTAAAATACATTTTTGTGAGAACCCGAGTACCCCTCTTCTCATAATTGAGACCAAGCTGACCAAAGCCTCTATTACTCATACGGTGTGTGACGTGTCTGATCGTGTCTTTTGGGTGTTGACTAATCAACCAACCAGTCGTTGCCTTCCCATAGTGAAACTCTTTAGTCCAATGGTATGTGGGGTCTTTGTTATCCATGATAATTTTTCTAAGGTCTCTTGTTATATACTTTGACATTTTGTTTGGGTCTCTGAGAAACCTACTCATGTGGTAGTACAAATGATACCTAGCTAAGCTTGTAATTATGGGTGACACCGTCGAGCTATACGTAAGACTCTTCTCACTTATCCCACATGCGTACGTCGCAATGTACATAGCGAACAAAGACGCTAGGTGTTGGTTGGTCTTGTAGTCGTTCGTCCCACTATCTTTAATGACAAAGTCTGGAAAAGTGATGTCAAAGAACAAGTCATCTGTGACGTAAATTTTAAGTGTGTTTACCTTATATGAGGCACCATTCCGAGCGAATGGTTGTAAGGTTCCACCAACCCCCCATGGCTCTTGCCAATATAAGTCTTTCACCCACACCTTATTGTTTAAGAAGGTGTTGGAGGTGATGTCGTACGAGGTGTCATCTGTGATTTTGTAATACGTTACGTACTTGTCTATATCACCGTCTTTGTTTAACTCAATGTCAAACTTAAACTTGTCTACGTTAGCGTACGGATACTTGAGTAAGAACTTTCTCTTAGCCTCCTCAGGACCCTCCTTAGTGTTTTTCTTAACCTTGGCGAGGTTTCGCTCACCGTAGAAGGATATTATTATTTGGTCAGTTGTTCGTGAGCTTGCCATTTATTTGTGTATAAATAAATGAAAAAGGTAACAGTGTTTATAGAGAACAACGAGAAAGAGCTCTATCTTGACGCTAACATTTCAAACAAACACACCAAGTCAACGATGGTCTTAAAGAACGCGGCAGTCTTTTGGAAGTTTAAGAACATCATCTCTGGTGTCAACGACTTCATTCTATACGGTACGGCGGTTAGCGTTAGTAATAGAAGTCAAAAGATCATGTTTGGAGAGGGGTACTGGACGTTTAACATGATCAAAGACAAGCTCAAAGAGTACGACGTGACGTTAGTGGAGATCCCACACAACAACACGTGTAAAATAACCTCAAAAAATCATATGCTAGACCTTGACAACTTTGCTCCACTGCTCGGTTTCCCAAAGAAACAAACCATAGACGACAACATCTCAGGCACAGTCACTTGGGTAAACTCACCTAACGTCGTGAACATCAACCTAGGGTTGTCTCACATTCACATCGACTGTGACATCATCGACACGTCTATGAACTTTAACACACGCGGTGAGAGGTGTTTCACGCTCGCTGCACTACCAATAACGTCAGAGCAAAGACTCAACTCCACGGTGACTTTCTTTAAAAACATCAATAGCGAAGCCGTGATCGACAACGGGTGTTTCAACAGACTACTCTTCACCGTTGGTACAAACATTGAAGTACCCGTCGACATGGACTTACTACTCGAGCTTTACATTAAATAAATGAGTGATGACGACGACAAGATAAGTGACGACGAGTTCGTCATTGAACAAAGACTACGAGACATCTACTACAACCCAAGCACCGGCTTTCAGTCGATAGAGAGGCTGTATCAAAAGGCTGTTGAAGCTGGGTTAAGTGTTAGTCGAAGAGTTGTGAGAGACTGGTTAAGAACGCAAAACACCTACACAACACACAAGCCTATTGTGAGGAGACATAAGTTTCAAAGAACGTACGTTGAAGACTTAGCCGACCAAATTCAGATGGACTTGGTTGATATGGGTAAGTACAAGAACAAAAACAAAGGCTACTATTGGATACTAACAGCCGTTGAAATACTAAGCCGTCAAGCATTCACTATACCGGTCTACAGAAAGAACACCAAGAGTATGACAGCTGCGGTGGGTGAAGTACTTAAAGAGTTTAAGGTGAGGTTTGGTACGTACCCAAAGACTGTTCAGTTCGACGAGGGTAAAGAGTTCTATAACGTTGGCGTAAAGTCTCTGTTAAAAGACCATGACGTTAAGTACTTCTCAACGAACTCAGAGAGAAAGGCCGCCATAGTTGAGAGATTCAACCGTACACTAAAAACGTCTATGTGGAAGTACTTTCACAAGAAAGACACTTTTAAGTGGGTTGACGTGTTAGACGAGCTCACGGACAACTATAACAACACCAAACATAGTAGTATACTAATGAAACCGGCTGACGTAGATAAGTCTAATAAAGACAAAGTATGGCTTACGTTGTTTGGTTATGGGCTAGGGAAGTTCCCAGTGCCGAAGTTTAAAGTTGGTGACACCGTGAGAATAAGTAAGTATAAAAACACATTCGCTAAGGGGTACGAGGCTAACTTCACAAGTGAGAAGTTCGTGATCAGCGGCGTTTTTAGAGGTGATCCAAACATGTACACCCTCGAAGACGAGACCGGTGAGTCGATCATTGGTAAGTTCTACGAGGAGGAGATGAGTCACGTGAACAAACCACACACGTACAAGATAGAGAGGGTCTTAAAGAGGAAGAAGGGTCAAGCATTAGTAAAGTGGTCGGGATATGGTAGTGATCATAACTCGTGGGTTAGTGACGACAAAGTATATCGGGTGACACCGTCGCGCGACATGTCAAGCGCGAAGCGGGGTGAGAGCGCGTCGATGACGCGGGGCACAGCAGTCCAAGACGCGGCGTAGACGGTCATTAATAAATAAACAACATGGACAATGATGACATTGGGGGTGAAGACATTGAAATGAGAGAACGTGAGCGTGCTCGAGAAGCTGAGGACACAGAAGACATGGGTGAGGCTGAAACGAGTTTTAGTGAAGACGTTAGACGATTAGGTCTTCTAAATAGAAACAGAGCTGAAGGTCTTAGTGATAGGTTCCAAAGAGTTAGAGTTAGAGATCAACGTCGTGAGGCTGGAGCGGTTAAACGAGTAAGGTTAAACGAGAAGAAAAGTTTTCTAAAGAAATATTTTGGGGTACGTCCAGACAAAAAAGATGGTGTTGCGTCAGAAGACCTCTTGAGAAAAATAACGTTCACAAATAACGGTATCAATTTTGATGGTGTTGACATTAACCAAGCAAAAGATACCACCGTGTTTAAAAACCTTCTCACGAACGTTAGAAGAGAACACTCAAACACCCCTACCGCTCAGGTTGAGGAGCGACTAAACGAACAGGGTGTAAATGACGCCTCAGAGGAACATACTAACAGTGTGTTGGAAGACGCTGAGGAGGCTATTAGGGAGAGACTGAATGACAGAGCTGAGACAATTCTAAACAACACAAGTCTCACCGAAAATGAACTAAGAGAGTTTCGTGGGATACAAAGTAGAGAGCTACCAACTGCTGACGCAAGGGAGGCGGGACAGACTGATGAAGAGGTTATCGGGGGTCTAAACACAGAGGCCACAATGTGGAAGAAGAGGGCAAACAAATACCGTCAAGAGGGAAGTGAAGAGAAGGCGCTGGTGTGTGAGACCATCTCAGACTATGCTAAACTTAAAGCTGATGCCCTAAGACTACAATCTAACCAGCGTGTAGAGTCAGAGGAGGCAGCCGACATCATCAATGACATGACTGACGCTAATGATTTAACCAGACTCGAGAAATTTAAACAGTGGGCTAAAGAGAACCTTGTTGGGCTGTCCGCGGTGTCAATATCAATCGCCGGGATATTAACGTCTATTATAATAGGTGCGAGAAAAGCAGCAAAGATGGGTGCGGGTGGGTTAAAGAGGTTTGGTAAGGGTGTCGCTAAACTAGCTAAAAAGCTTGGTCCCATGTTAGGTGCAATTGGAGGCTTAGTGGCAAACATCATAAAGCTTGCAGCTAAGGGGGTTAGTTGGCTGGCGTCAAATTTGTGGGTGTTAGTCTTAGTACTAACGTACTTCGTGTACAGCGAGTTCAAAGACTACCGAAAGACACGACGTGAGCGTAGAGTCTAGTTAATGGTTTATGTTTAAAATATACTAATAAAGAGATGGGTTTAAAGATTAATATAACAGTCTTAGAGTGTGGTAATTTAAATGAGGGTGAACCATCGTTCGCGTGCACCATTTGTGAGTATGATGGGAGTTACGTGGAGATGTTAATACATGTCTCAAAAAAACACCCCCACGTCAATGGTGTAATCAAGTTTGAGTGTCCGTTTTGTAGCTATGTGACTAAACACTACGACATCTACACTAGTCATAGAAAGGAGGAGGAGAGGGCTAGAGAGATGAGGAGTCTACCGCACAATCAGAGAGACATGAGGTGTGGGTGTGGTGTGAACGATTGTGATTGTATCGAGGTTAATAAGTGTGAGTGTGATGGTAAGTGTACAAGCGGCGCTAACGAACCCGCTGACATCCCTGACGACTGGTAAACTATTAAGCGTGTAGTGGTTGAAACACATATCATATCAACTGTTAAACTTCTTAAACTTTAATGTTTAATAAGTTTTTTTTACGTTATAATAAATGGGTACTAAACAGAAGGACATATTAAACGAACTATTCGACGCGACTCTCATCACTATAGGTGCGATGGGTATTTCATTTCTCGGTAAGAAGCTCGTAAAAGACTCACTTGGTCTTCCAGCAACATTAGTCGGAGCCGCTAAACTCGCTACGGTCTTTGGAGTAAGCGCTGTTGGTATAAAGATGCTTCAAGACAAAAAGTATATACCAGACGACCCGTTCAAAGACTGAACAAAGTGAGGACTGAACGCGTCTACTAGCCTGTAAATAAATGGCAAGTGTGATAGCATCAGGAGCGTTCAACGCCTTAGCATTCGCGGGTGCTGGGTTCCTATTTAAGTCTCTTGATAAAAATGGTTATGAAAGAGAGATGAAAAGACATAACCAAGCGATGGAGAAATTAGCAGCCGCTAAAGAGAAGTGGTATGAGAACGAAGTGGAGAAAAAAAACGAGATAGCGTTACTACGTCAACAGCTGTCTGACGCTAACGCAGATATCAACACAACAAACAAAGCTTTGGACGCTCTAAGGAGGGTTACATACCAAAACAAGACGTTCACGAGGGAGCCACAAGTCTCAGACTACTATGAACCATCTGATGAGATGAGTGAGTACCAAGACGTCTTCATTGGGCTCACTGGACTACTTGGTGGGTGGGGTGTCTACAAACTAATCGTATGACCAAGTTAATGGTTTATGTTTAAGAATACACTAATAAAGAGGTACAATGACATTTGAAAAATTAAATGAAGTTAAGTTTGAACTCAACGAGGCATTCACATGGGGTGTTAAAGAAAACAAGTATGGTGGGTACGTCATCCCGGTAGATCTTCCCAAAGACGTTAAAGACAAAATTATAGACCTAGCCTATGAGCATTGTACAAAGAACCAGCTGTATGGGGACGTGCTGTATTTAAAGTTAAGAGACCTAACAGACAAGCAAAGAAGTGATCTGTTAGATAAAAAGTATATGAACATCATGATACACTTTAGTCTCACAGGTGTGTACACAAAGACCGTCGACGAAGGTGTCGCTAAGCATCTTGTCTTCAAGGTCACTAGACTGAGAAAAATAGACAACCCAAACAAGTCAAAGTATAGCATCGTAGCGGTGTGTCCAGAGGACTAAGCGTAGTAAGCGTAGTAAGCGTAGTAAGTGTAGTAAGTGTAGTAAGTATAGTAAACGTGTCGTAAACGTGAGGTGGAGTAATATTCTCAAAGATGAAAGTCTTTGAAAATGTTTAATGGTTTATGTTTAAAAAACACCCTAATAAAGAGACGATGAACTCAATTAGAAATGAAATTCAAAATCAAATACGTTGTTGGCAAACTAGTAACGACGGTCACAACAGCGGAACAACGATGTCAACAACCATCAAGAACTATAAGTTTAACCTCGACTCTAAGTATATTGGTGAGTCGCGTGACTCACTAACTAAAGTTATACGTGAGACTATACAAGTCACCACTCGTAACGATATGTCAACCACCGGTGTGCTCTATAACTACGCTCTCGTTATAAACGAGGTGACGATTAAAAACATCAGAGTGTTAAATGGGTATAACATCGCGTGTGTTGACGTCAACGTCACCATAACTAAATCTTGTGAACCGCGCGACACACACGCACTCCCCGCTTACGAACAAGCACTAAGCGAAGCGCGTAGCAAGGCACAAGCGCGAAGATACGAGCGAGAGAGGCAGCGAAACAATTGTGAGTATGGACTTAACGGCGAACATCACTATGAAGAGGACAACGGTGAGGTGTTTTGTTATGAGTGTGGTCTCGTAGAAGATGACATGACTGTGTTCAAAAATGAGCTTGACAAAAGACATACAAAACAACGCTCTAAAAACGCGAAAATCGATGAGGTGAATGAAGAGTATTGGGACACGAGAGAAAGACCAATAATAAGAAATATCAATGGTCTTAAAGCCTTAGCTAAAAGTCTAAAGCTTATATACGCCTCAAGAATGGGTGAAAAAGAGCTCACCGAGAAGTTAAAAGTCAAGATCACAAAATATTATAGGTATGTCTTCACAAACATGAGAACAGGTGAGCAACGTGAGTTCACATCTCTAGGTAAAGCTGGGAAAGATATGGGTATTAACACAGGCAGTTTAGCATTCCATCTTAAGAAGGGTGACGGTATTAAATTTGGTGGGGAGGCGTACTCACTAAAAGACAATGGGAAACTAAACACTACTACTGCTGAACAAAGTAGTGAAGTAAAACCTAAAGCAAAGCCTAAAGCAAAGCCTAAAGCGGTGTCTAAGTCTGAGTCTGAGGCAGAGATGAGTGAGACAGAGAGTGAGTGTAGTGAGTGTAGTGAGTATAGTAAGTATAGCGAGAAAGGGTCTGAGTTAAGTGAGATGAGTGAAATAGAGTGTAAATATGACGATGATAGCGAGGTGTCAGACAGTGAGGTTGATAATGATGATTGGTAATGAGGGTGTAAAGCGAAGTGTTCGTGTAATCTCAAAGGCTTCTTAGTCTTTGAAATTTTTTTGTATGTGTTGTATAATAAAGATGAGTTGTAAGTATAAAGAAGTCACCTGGGTTATGTACTGGCAAAACGTAATGTATAGCTGTGCGACACCAAGCACTCAAAAGGTAAGTCGTGAGATGGCTTACATAGTCGGTGGTACGAACAAAAAAAGAACCATCAAAAAGTTGTTAGCGTTCATTAGTAGTATACCTATTAAAATGCGTGGCTCACTAAGCCTCGCATTAGTAAACCTCTTTAAGTATGCGTATGACTGGGAAAAGACAAAACCAAAATCACTCTTACCTATTGCGATGACAACAAGAGTGAGACAAAGTGATAGAGAGACATTGACAACGCGCAACGATAGAGACGGTCTCTTAGAAAACACTAGCCTCTATAGGCATGGTGTTGTGGAGTGGGACGCTTTTGAAAACGTGGCGGGTGAGGAAGATGATAATGATAATTGCGCTGCTGGTTATGGTTATGGGTTAAGTGATAGTGAGTTAGAGAGCGAGTCAGAGAGTGAGTGTAGTGAGTGAGTGGAGTTGAACGCGTCTAGCGACGAAGTGAAAAAGTAACCATGTGTGTGGTTACTTTTTTTTTTGACCTCTCTCGTTCACCCTGTTACCTCACACCTACACCTCTACTAACAACCCTAGTTTAAATAGCTCATCACATGTAAAGCTATCATTAGGATCAGCAGTCTCAATCTTTTCAATCTCTTGCCATGTGGTGAGAGGTGCTGTCGTGGATGCGTACTCAAAATACGACTCTGTTGAGAAGCTAATAATTAACTTTGTAGGTAAGATCTCCACTTTGATTTGGGTCGTGTCTTCATAGTTCATGACCCACTCTATACTCTTATTAGGGTATGATCGAATTAACAAGCCAATACGAATTTGAGAGGCTAAGTCATCTTTGAAATACTTAGTTAAACTTGAAATAGTCATCTCTTCTTTATTAGTATATTTTAAACATAAACCATTAACTAGACTCATTGACTCTTCGTCTCCGCTAGCGCAGCTCTGGTGTAGAGTGTCGTCTGTTTGGTGCCAGTGGAGTAGAGCTGACGATTTGAGAAATGAGCCAGAACCGGCCTTTTCCTACTACTCACGATATATAGTATTTACTATTTTCAGCATTTTAATTTGGTTGGCGAGTTTAGGCGATTTAGTGCGAGGTTTGGGCATTTAAGAGAAACGTTGCCAATTTTTAGTCGCGATTTAAGGCAAGTTAAGATCCCAGAGCAGGCCTATGCATATACAGTATATATATTGCATTACTGATAAATGAAAACCTTGAAAGACCGGATCAGTTTTCATCTACAACTAGTAATGTTGTATATATATTATAGAAAATTGTACAGTTTGTAGTGCACAATGTATGTCAACATACACATTGAGTCGACAAGTGACTGTTTGATGATTAACGTAACTCTTCAGACTTTACATTTGCCATGGTTCCATATGAACCTTCTAACTCTTTAACATATATTTGTCAAATATATTTACATTTAAGAAACAAAATAAAGGCATTCGTCGATCGTCGACAGGATGTTGGGAATTGGATATTAATTAACCTCCTGACGAAGAGCAATTGCTCGAAACGTCGAAGTATTTATAATAATACGTTTTCACCGATCATACAGGAACTCGATCTGTATTCTAATATACCGTATGCAATGAAATATTGTTTAATTATCTTGTCGTTATATGGGTGTATATAGATAGAAAAAGTTTACAATGCATATAATAGACATATCATATATTGACCTTGTGTTCAATAGACAGATCATATCAATATAGAATATTCATAGTGTTGACCGTCTAAGAAATGAAATTAATGATACCGAACTGAAACGGATATAGCCAGATATTGTTCAGGACTGCATGTAGTCATCTCATTTGTCTTGGTGAATTACAAACAAATACACTACTTGTTATTGTCAAACAGACAATATAGAGTTGGCTATTACTATAACAAGGAATGGGGAATCGGGGAATGGGGAACGGGGAATGGGAATGGGAATGGGGAATGGAAAAACCCGGAATACTAAAAGCAGGAATCTCAAAAACCCGGAATACTAAAAGCCAGAATCTCTAAAACGCGGAATACTAAAAGCAGGAATCTCTAAAACCCGGAATTCTAAAAGCCGGAATCTCTAAAACCCGGAATACTAAAAGCCGGAATCTCTAAAACAAGGAATAGTAGAAGCCGGAATCTCTAAAACAAGGAATACTAAAAGCCGAATTTTCTGAAACAAGGAATACTAAAATACTAAATTATATAATCTTTTATATAGACTTTATATTAATGTGAAAACGCGTAGCTGAAACCGAAATACGAACCCGAATACATCTTCACAATTTCGGGGTTTCAAGGCACATGATACTATACAGTATTACTCTGTACCGTTGGAAAGAGCGTAAAAATCTGTACAACATATCCGAATTTCTCAGCAATCGTTTAAATAAATTTTGCGCAAATTGTTTCTGAATATAGTCAGTGCTGTGAATATTAATCAGTGCTGTAAATCCATTGTCTGACACGATTGAATATATATTTTGAATTTCGGATTTTCAAGGGTTGTGTTACTATCGTGCTTTATACCACTAAAATGGGCGTGATTATATAGTCTGACACGATGTAAATACTAAGAACTGTATTGTGACTTTCTATTTAAAATTCGGGTTTTATAGGAATTATAGGCTTGCGCTTTATATCGCTAGCTACCTGTGATGGTGGAAAATAATAACATTGAACTACCACTAGTGGTGGTAGCACAAAATATCAATCAACCTGTTGTGGTAGCCCATTGTGGCACAAAATATTGATCTGCCCATTGTGGCGGAAAGAAACATTGATCTACCCATTGTGGTAGAGCCCGTTGCGGCACAAAATATCATTGATCTGCCCATTGTGGTGGGCCCCTTGAGGCACAAACTATCATTGATCTGCCCATTGTAGTGGAGCCCGTTGAGGCACAAAATATTATTGATCTGCCCATTGTGGTGGAGCCCATTGAGGCACAAAATATTATTGATCTGCCCATTGTGGCAGAGCCCGTTGTGGCACAAAGTAACATTGATCTGCCTGTTGAGGCAGAAAATGAAAATCAAACTTGTTGATAAATACGGAAAAGAGCTTCAAGGTCTTGTTACAACCAACCAAGAAATCGAGTATCATTACTATGATATTCACACAGCACTTTTGAATGCTTTTTTGAATGAGAGTTATGCTGTTTTAATATTAGAAGGTTATATGATGGCCTTAATAAAGCAAATGGGTTCTTTCTATCTATCTATTTGACTCACATGCCCGAGACTCTAATGGCATCCCTAATCCTAATGGCACTGCTGTTGTCATGAGATTTACTAATATCCTAGATTTAGAGCAATATTTGTATTCTCGCTCAATAGGACTGCATACGAATTTATTCACTTGAAATTGTACCTGTGCAATTAAGTAGATGTAAAGCTTCTGAGCAAAATTAGACTTCAAAAAGCTAGTGACTATAAAAAAGAAAGCAGTCAGAGAAAACTGACTTTGAAGATTCTACTAGACTGCATGTTTTATAGTAATGAACAAGTCGCTAATAGGCAATTTGCATCATAGCAAAGCATCATGGGAAAAATGGTAACCTTGCACCAGTGAGCTCTATATATATATATCTGGAGTGAGAACTTATGTCCAAAAAGTGAAGCCAAAGATGGCGGAAATTGACGTCCAGTGCCAATCCCTTTCTATTGTTTTCGACCGCGCGGTTTGCACAAGCCGGCAAGGAGTGTGCCGAAATTTCGTGTTTTTACTCCGATTTAAACAATAGCATCATGATTTTATGAACTAATAACTTGATTAGCGATGCGATCTGTTAGTATAAACTGGAATTAGCTAGAAAAATGGTATGAAAACTGTTTATGACCTTCATGAGTTTGGACGTCAATTGCCGCCATCTTTGGCTTCACTTGGCCTATTGGCCGAACATTAGAAGTTCTTACTCCAGATATAACGAAATGGCCGATGCGAAGCGAGCATTTTGCATGCGAGAAATATTGCTTCTTTTCATTAAGTACTTTCTTCGTACTGTTTGACAATTTTTAAACGAGGAATATCTTTTTAATGTTATGAAGTTTGTTTTGACCAAAGTATAGCGAAATCGGAGCGAAAATGGGCAAGAAAATTCGTATAGAATAACCGAGGGAGCGAGCAATAGGCTCCCAAATACGTTCTGAGACGAAGGTTCTTCTCAACATTTTGAGGTGAGTACGCTTAGTAAACATCATGCAAATATGTGCGCGTTGTTGCTCGATCCATAGCTTGTGTTTTCTCAACGATCGAGTGTTTTGTGTGGATTTTTTCGCTTGTTGAAATTGACAAACTCGGCCTATAATATTAATCTCTTGCTCGATTTTTATTAGCACATGGGCTCGAAATGCAATGGTTTTAAAGACTTTAAAATGCTTTGGCAAGAAGCAAAACCAACACAAGCCATCTTATTTCGTCCCGTCTATGCTACTTTGTAAAAAGACCAAGCTAGAAGAAAGCATTTGCCTATGTTTCTACTGTTTACTTAATTCTGCATTGTTGTGGTCGGTTGATTTCCTGTCGAAATAATAGGTTAATAGCTTTGTAAATATATGAAATTCATAGCTAGAACTTGAGTAAAACTGTTTCCAATTTACATGGTTTTGCCCAAGGCAAACCTTACATATACTCTATAATAATAAATAATGTAAACTATTTTTCACATTTTTGAAGTATTGTAGTCCAAATATTTCATTGATAATACAGTATAGTTGCTTAGCTACAGGTAGTAAGGTATAATATAGGACATATAGCTAATAAAGCCAATTTAAAAATTTAACGGTAGGAATTTGGCTTGCAATGCACCCAGATGTGCTTAGCACCCAGATGTGCACCAGACAATTTTACTCGTCAGTGGTACTGGTAGGGTACTGCCAATTAGTATAGGTTATCATGCGATGGCGAGTACAATTAGGGACTAATAGTACGAGTGATGTTTGGAAATTTTGCCAAAATTGGACGAGCCGCCGGGGCGAGTCCAATTTGGCAAAATTTTCAAACATCACGAGTACTATTAATCCCTAATTGTACGAGCAACATCGCATGATTACTTGTTTATTATTAGCATGACAAAATTTCCGCCATTTTGTTTGTTTTGGGAAAATCATTAATTGTACTGCAGTACAATTAATGAAATAATTGTACTCCTCTCAACCAATCAGCATCCAGTAATTTTGTCATGCTAATAATAAATAGGTTAACAAAACTATCTCCCAGTGTCTCTTGTTAAACAAGTTGGTAGCTGGCGAGGTTCAGTTACAGCTTTGGCTATGGCCAGGAAATTACACAACCTGTTGAAGGGGATCTGGGAGGTTAAGAAGGTGGTAATGTCCCATTCGTGCGGTAACACTTGAAGGCAACATAATCATTGATCTTTCAAGATTTTTTCAACAGTATTTTGAATATATGTTGCCCCCTCCCCCAAGATTAAGATACAGGGCTGCCGAGGCATTTTGTTGTGACCAGGGGCAAACATTTCACAAGAATTAGGTAGAATGCCCTTCTTCAGAGTTCCGGCACTCCATTTCAAATTCTGACCTTCGATTTTTGCCCGTTCTCAAGTTGGGTGCCCTATTATTTTCTGGTTTCTAGGGGTATAGGTATATTGATATATCGCTCATGCTTTATCACTTTGGAACTGTTAAGTTTGTATCAGAATTATTAGAAAGTCTCTAAAATCTTTAAAAGGCCCTAGTGTTTCAGGGGTAGTGGCCTACTGGGCTGTCAAGCATCTGTTCAGTTAGTTACTGGTATTAAGATTTTTTTAGAATAGGAATGGTCAGTAGAAAGGTCACTTACAAATGCTGCCTTTTTTTACACAAATAGTGTCAGCCCACTCATCTACAAGTATCCTCATGAATGCAACTCCATGCAAGCTTATTTGGTTGTGGTGATTGACCTTTGGGTTCCAACCTTAGATTAAGAGGCAAAAATTGAAGGGCCTTCTGTAATAATAATAGCACTATAGCTGTTTTATTATTCTACTTACACACTCTAAAATATTTGCGCCAAGTCTGGTGGCCTTGCATCTTAAACGTGGGAGAAGGCAACATTTATGAACTATGTTATGAAATATGAAGTACTGTAAACAAGTTACGTATTCGAACAATAACCAGAGACACTGGCATAGGAACCACAGGGCCTGGTCCTGGGGGGTGATTCCATAAAATAAATTTATTTACTTAAATATATTCCCTATATAATATGTATATAGATATTATACAAAAGAATGAAAAGATGGCTTAATTATTTGAGATAGTTCTTGTCTAGCAAACAATAGGTTCTATAGTACTAACGTTTCTACAGCAGAACAATAGGCAAATGCTTTCTTCTAGCTTGGTCTTTTTACAAAGTAGCATAGACGGGACGAAATAAGAAGGCTTGTGTTGGTTTTTCTTCTTGCCGAAGCATTTTAAAGTCTTTAAAACCATTGCATTTCGAGCCCATGTGCTAATAAAAATCGAGCAAGACATTATAGGCTGAGTTTGTCAATTTCAACAAGCGAAAAAATCCACACAAAACACTCGATCGTTGAGAAAACACAAGCTATGGATCGAGCAACAACGCGCACATATTTGTAAGTCAAAATGATGAGCAGTATGATGTTTACTAAGCGTACTCACCTCAAAATGTTGAGAAGAACCTTCCTTTCAGAACGTATTTGGGAGCCTAATTGCTCGCTCCCTCGGTTGTTCTATACGAATTTTCTTGCCCATTTTCGCTCCGATTTCGCCATACTTTGGTCAAAACAAACTTCATAACATTAAAAAGATATTTCTTGTTTAAAAATTATCAAATGGTACGAAGAAAGTACTTAAAAGAAGCAATATTTCTCGCATGCAAAATGCTCGCTTCGCGGCGGCCATTTCGTTTGCAAGTGCAAGGTTACCATTTTTCCCATGATGCTTTGCTATAATGCAAATTGCCTATTATAAGCAGGAGTACTAACGAAACTTGAGCATCCAATTGCTCATATTAATATAATGCTCGCCATTCATCTGCATTGGCCAAAAAGATATCCTCAGATGATATGTCTGGGTTAGAACCAGTTGTGTTTCAACCAAAAAGTGCTAGAGCCATGCTAACCGTGAATTTATGGTCAAGTGTTGGCTTTTGTAATGGGGCCAATTGTTGTTGTTGTCGTTGTTGTTGTTGTTGTTGTTGTTGCTGTTGCATCACATACAGAAATAGGTTTCCATGAGAGGCAACAGTTACCTCTTGGGCTTGCTTAATGGGCTCTAACAATACACAAGAGCCAGGGAATCACACTTCCAAAAGCATGGATTGATATTGGCAAATCTGAAAGAACCGCTGGAGTATCCTACGTTGCTATTAGCAGGGGAAAAACACTCAGTTTATTGTATTTACCACTCTGAGGTGGACGGAAAGCCTTAACAAATTGTGCAACCCAATTGACAAAGGTTCCGAGGGTTAGTTAGTTAAAGTTAGTGCCTAAGGGTTAGTTTTTAGTTTTGTGCATCTTGTGTCATTGAACCTATGACATATGAACGATTAACAAGTTTGAGTGAAATCATCAGGTAATTCAGTTACATTATAGGCATATGAAATGAAATATCTTCAGATTGGGAACAAATCTTGACTGTTGTGACATGTTTGTTTAGCACATGGCAAGTGCAGTATCAATATCTTATGAACACAGACACCTGAACACTCTGATATGTGGGTTTGAAAACCACATGTGTACTTCTTATAATATATTATTATTTACGATAATCACAGTGTTGTAATCACACTGTTGTAATCTCATCGTTTGGACGACAACATAAATCTATACATACGGTGTGTCATTAGGAATATAAATACGTTCAATATTACTAAATGGGTCAAGGAATTTTGCATGCAGTTTGGGCGTCAAGGCAGCACTTTCCTTGCGATAGTAACTCCTAGTTTATTATTTTAGTTTTCCTTGTTTTAGAGATTCCGGCTTTTAGTATTCTTTGTTTTAGAGATTCCGGCTTTTAGTATTCCTTGTTTTAGAGATTCCGGCTTTAGTATTCCTTGTTTTAGAGATTCCGGCTTTTAGTATTCCGCGTTTAAGAGATTCCGGCTTTTAGTATTCCTTGTTTTAGAGATTCCGGCTTTTAGTATTCCTTGGTTTAGAGATTCCGGCTTTTAGTATTCCTTGTTTTAGAGATTCCGGCTTTTAGTATTCCTTGTTTTAGAGATTCCGGCTTTTAGTATTCCTTGTTTTAGAGATTCCGGCTTTTAGTATTCCTTGTTTTAGAGATTCCGGCTTTTAGTATTCCTTGTTTTAGAGATTCCGGCTTTTAGTATTCCGGGTTTTAGAGATTCCGGCTTTTAGTATTCCTTGTTTTAGAGATTCCGGCTTTAGTATTCCTTGTTTTAGAGATTCCGGCGCCGCTTTTAGTATTCCGGGTTTTAGAGATTTTCCATTCCCCATTCCCATTCCCCGTTGCCCTATTCCCCATTCCTTGCTTTAGTAATAGCCTGCATATTGCGGCTTGCAAAATCCGGTTTCATTTCAAAATCTATGATCAACACAATTATTTGCAGGTAATGTTTACCGGCTCTACATTACGTTAATCCCACATGCAATTATATCGCCATGTTTTTCCTTAATACCATGCAAATATTAAATAGTCATTCCCAAGTGCTTGTACTGTAGGTCCGTTGCGATTTTTGCCTGCCTATATACCTAGTGTATATATAATATTAGTATAGTTAGTACATTCTATGCGCTACAAATCCTGAGTTTCAAGTAAAGCAAATTTAAGCAATTTGTATTATATTTACTGCCGAAATAGCGGCTAGGCAACAGCATGTACCATTTATATATATAGTATTTGAAAACAGTAGTGGTTGTTTTTACACCAATGGTATACGTTCAGCGTATTAAAACCTAGTTCTCACTCTTGTCTCTTTAATCTCAAGTGTGTGAAAATATACTCCTTACAGAATAGGTGAGCACGTCTCTGGACTTATAAAATATCATTCCAAATTGGCAAATATGCTTTTCAATGTATGCATGCCATGCATGGAGTCTCGCACGTACTGCATGAACAATAGATCAATGTAACTGAAAAAGGATCGCAATATATCGATAACTTTAGTGATTGGCTGCATCTTATAGAACAGTCAGAATGGTAACTTTAATCAGCTATACCTCATGAGCCTTGCAGAAAAGCGTTAATATATCAACACGTTTTTAAATGAGGGCATTCTATGCGGAGATGCTAATACTACCGTCTGTGTAGGAGAAATATATTTTTCTGCGTGTCAGAGGAGAGCCCTTAAAGTTTATCTTGTAGTAACGGACTTCTAAAACTGTAACTCAGTCATTTTACCGATTTTCAATATGATTGTTGTTTCGTACTCAAGATATTAGTCAATTCTGTGATATGTACAGTAAATAAGTTGACTTAATTGGGAGGGTTAGAATTGTTATTGGAATTATTGATAGTCATTCATGATTATTATGTTTCAAATTCTCAATATTGAGATCTTTATTGAATTACCTGAAAGTTTATTGCGGTTTGCAAAGGAACGTCTAACACACTACTGTCTGAATTCTTCAACATTTCAATCTTTTTGACAATGTGCTTTGGATATAATAAAAGCATAAATTTTCTACAAAATATACAAGGTATATAATATAGACATATTATATTAACCATGCATTCAATAAACAGACCATATCGTTATAGAGTATTCATAGATCTCATTGTCAAGCTGATCTTTAGGAAATGAAGTCAATGCGGAACTGAAACAGAGATAGCCAGATATTGTTCAGGACGTTCATCTCATTAATTTCTCTTGGAATTGCAAACATGCAAATACACTCCTTGTTATTGTCAAACACGCAATGTGAAGTTATATTTACTGCAGTTTAGAAGGCAACCATATTTCGTAATTAAGTGCTTCTTATTTGGAAAAAAACTATCTTTAACACGAGCAAATGCCTTGCAGGTAATTTTCACCGGCTCCACTATTTGTTAATCTTACAATTATAACGTCGGGTCTTTCCTTGGACAATAATATCTAAATATTGAATAGTCATGCATGCCCGAACATATCTAAAGTGCTTGTACTGCAGGTCCTTTGCGATTCTTGCCTTCCTATAATACCTATAGTGCACAATGGTACAGTACATTCTATGCGCCACACATCCAGAGATTCAAATAAAGTCAAGCAAATGAATATACTAACTGCCGAAATAGCCGTTCGGCTATACTCAATAGCATGCAGCACTTATACTGTATTTGAAAACAGTTTTCGTTTTCTCCAATGGCATATGTACTTTCAGCATATTTAAACCTATAATTAGTAGTCCTCAGTCTTTAATCTCAAGATGGAGTCAGAATATAAAGTGAATAGCACTCTGTCTGGCTTCATGGAGACTTGCTGCAATTAAAGTGTAATTAAGTGATACAATAAGTTGCTAGTTGACGTATATAATGTGTGAAATTACTACAGAATGAGTAGGTGAGTAGGTACGTCACTGGACTTTAAATACCTCTTTCCAAATAATTATGCTATTCAATGCATGTCATGAGACTCGCCTGTAAATCATTGCCAACGTATACTATGTGGAACGTGCCTCATTATCATGTGTCATATTTACTCTAATCAGAGCAATTTTGGCTACTTAATTGTGTACATATCTGCATGCAACAGTAACAGTACCAAAATAAATGTGAAAGTTATATCAAACTTGTAGTTAGTTGTCCTGTCGTGTTGTTACTAGTGTGAAGTGGGAATTCCAACTTCTGGGTTCCAACCGTACCATCAAAATATATAGGCTCAAATAAGTTCAAACTATATTGACGAACTAAGTCGGTCTGAATGTTCTCCAATAGATAAAATTTATAAAAGAACTCTCAATTAGTGTTGTACGTGTGTTTCGTGGCACAGCGTGATCAGGTTGATAATAGAGATATATCATGTTGTGGTTTCGAAGCCCTCGCGCATGCCGCTAGTTCAACAGCAAAAACAACCCTCCTTAAAGACCTATGAAACATACTCATTTGGTTAAACTGCACGAATAAAATATTTAATAGCATCACATGAACTTGAAAGTTATGAATTGACGACACAAGTACATTGTCTGAAGTGAAAAGAATCAATATTTACGAAAGTTTTGACCTTTCAAGTTGTGGCATTGATATTATCTGATTGCTGATCATTCACATGCATAATAATATTATTATTCATAGCATGTCAAGCGTGTCAAATCCAATTTTCTGACAGGCGGAGTAGCCGATGCAGCATGACTCAAATTTGCTATCATATAAACATCAAAATTTACTAAAGTTATCAGAATAGTTGTAGAGAAATATCCGGAGAATGAAATCCAAACGTCAAACCGAAAATCGAATCGAATACGCTAAGCATTATTTTGCATCTCGATTAATTAAGGGTGCATTATGTATCATAAATACGTTATAATCACAATTATCTTATCATATACACATGTTTTGCAATGAACATTGCAATGCAATTGCATGAATGAAATTTAAATGTGAATTTCATCAATATCTTTATCGACATTTTCAGTTTCAGCCCCACATACATCTGCATCAGATATTACTGAATGTGTACGAGTGCCAGCTACTAACGTGGAAGTAGAGCGATATGAAAAAACCTTTCAAAGTATGTCACCTTGCCTAGAGCCTCGCTTTCACGCGACTGAGTATGGTTTTGGTTCACGAAATGTAAGAGAGTGCTCAATACCATGAAGACAGAAAAAATATAGTTTCGCTTACCTTAAAGAGTTTGTCATTACGAGATCTTATACAATATGTATTTTCGTTTCAATAGACACAAAGCATATTGTGAGACAATGCCTAGCTGAAATGGCGCAAGTGCGCAACAAACCTTCCGACAAAATCGTACCCGCTATAATTGGTTCCTTAGCAACGGGTAGCAATGAAGCCGATGGCGAAAACTCAATACATTTTAAATGCTCATTTTGTTATTATTACCATTTTAGCCTTTTGCCACCAATTTTGTGTACGACTAAGTAGGAATAAATTGTTAGATTTTTACCGTCAATATCAGTATTAGTATTGTAGAGTAGTCCCAATACTATATATTGGGACAGTGCGATGAAGATGTAATAACATCCTCGTTTTGGCGACAAGGCGGGTTTAAAATATTTGGGTTAAATAACAAAACGTTTGATAACCAGCTCTAATAACCAAACATTCCGAAAGCTAGCGGTTTTCCAAAAGGGCAAATTTTTAAGAGGAATAAATATAAAAAAAAACAAATGCGACTTATAGAAGGGAGTTTTGCGCATTTTGCTATCGCTTTGCTTAGCGCTGTTTTATTAGTAATGCCGCATTTTGGTTCATAGGCATTCATATAGTATTATCCCCGAGCTACGGCGTGCGAGGGTACTGATCCCCCTCGGAGATTTGTGAACATAGCGGAGTGCAAAGTTGCACAGCACTGCCTAGAAGTAACTTAACACTGCGGTTTGGTTACGGCTCGTGCGGTTAGCGGGTGAGGTGCGTGCGGTGAGCGGGTGCGGTGCGTGCGGTTAGCGAGTGCGGTGCGTGCAGTTAGCGGGTGCGGTGCGTGCGGTTTGCGGGCGCGGTTCGTGCGATAATCTCACCCCAAACAGAAAAACCACAGCGTCGTGTTCCGACGGTTTCCGATACAACGGTTATTATGCGGCAAACTGACTTGTTCCTATATGGATTAATTTGTTTACTAAATTACCACTTTCTCTAATAAACTGTATAACATACACCACTGATATGAATTTATATTATGAATATAAAGAGAATGAGGTGTTAACGCGAAGTATAAACTCAGATCAACAAACGTGTCACCAATACAAAGCCTACGGGTTTGCCACATTCAAAGCGCCATGATATCTTTGCTTGAATAGGTAAAAGAAAATCTAAATAATGAATATTTGCCATATACCGGGTGGGGCAAAAAAAAGTACGACAGTTTGATTTAGTATAACTTAAGAACTAAAAGAGTTATTCAAGTTGCTTTACATTCAGCGATGTCTAACTTAAATTTTGATATGTGCCATGTGTATTTTCATGCAATATTGACCGAGATAGTTGCGTTTAAACTTGAGTAAACATTTTTGGAAGTGTCGAGAATTAGCTAAAAATGGCCTATTAAATAATTTGATAACCATTAGCATTTTACGCATGCAAGTATTCGTTTCAATGAAGTGAAGTTGAAGTTAGAAGGCCAAATGTTAGAATAAAAGAGCATATCTATTCAAGAAACATTTCTAACTTCAACTTCACTTCATTTAAATAATACTTACGATAAAATGGTAACGGTTATCAAATTAGTTTAATAGGCCGTTTTTAGCTAATTCTCGACAGTTCCAAAAGTGTTTACTCAAGTTTAAACGCAGCCGTCTCAGTCAATATTGCATGAAAATGCACATGACATATATCAAAATTTAAGTTAGACATCGCTGAATGTAAATAATCTTGTTTAAGTGTAATAGCTCTTTTCGTTTTTAAGTTATACTAAATCAAACAGTCGTACTTTTTTTTGCCCCACCCGGTATATTATCGCAGATTACTCTGAATTGTAACTCGCAGTGATATAATAGAACATATCATATGCTGATACCCAATACTCACAATTATATATCCGTACGCTACGTATACGCTAGCCCGAATAAAAACTTCCGTATTTGTATTACGTGCGGTAGCTTAAGCAGAGTTTATTGAACTACCTTATGTTATTGTCTGCACTATACTATATACCGTATTTACCTCGCTTTTTCAAGCTATACAAATTACAGTCAACGGGGAGATCGTACTCAATCATATATATATATACGCCGCTACCATACACTTGCTCCCTCAAACAAACATAATCTCGTCTGTCAGTCTATTTACAAATATTTTAATTGACTGTCTATAAAAAAGGTATATGCCAATGTGGTAAGAATTATGGCTTCAAAGAGTCAGCTTACATTGCATTGTGAAACAAACTACATGACAACGCTGCATTACTTTTTTATGTCCGTCTATATCAGAACTTTCCCGAACAGTACTTCTATTGACCCAGACAGCATTCCAGAAAAAAAATTACCAAATTTGTAGACTAGTTATTGAGAGACTTGCTTTGATTTTTGGCGTCTACTGGAACAGTAGTCGCCTATGTCAGCAACATGGAGAGGTCCGGATCAGATCCGATTTTCACAATTTCACCTTTCCTGCGAACAGGTTCTTTGCATAGGTTATGCCCGCATCTGCGGAGGTTTCCGTCTCCGAACTGTTTACAGAATTTAGTGAAAAGATTCGCAAAAATCTGCAAATTTCGAGCTCCAAAGAATGGTTTCTTCAGTATTGAGGTAAGCTGTTTTGAATTGTAGAGTATACACAGTCTAACAGTTCAGTAAAGTATAAAATACAGGATCTTGTTTCGAATTTATCAGTTTAAATTACAAATATATGATCGAAATGTTCGTTGATATCAGATACTGTATGTTGCAGCATGCATTTATTATTTGCATTATTTGCCATAAAAATTTGGTAAAATTTGACGAGATTGCAAAGTAATTTATTGTATTTTACCGACATATAGCGTGTGTTCAATCGGTGAGACTATTTATTGTTTATCAAGGCCTCGATCAAGGCTATAAATCTCGTTTATTTTTGAAGCTTCGATGACAATTAAATTATGCAATTAGTCAGAATATTTCATCAATAATTTTCTGATTTATATCCTATAAAGGAAATTATTTTACATTTATTTCATCAATTTCTGAATTTAATATATCCTAGAAAGGAAATAAATTGAAATGGTTTTAAAAGTGTAAACGTGAATTTTAAAAACAAAACATGCCATTGACTTTAACTTTAAGGGTTGCAGGAGGTGACTATCTATAAAGCTTGACAAATTATGGTTATTTATAACATCTGACAAATTTTCTGACAAATCGCCTCACTTTCTTTATAAAGCTGACATATCCAATATCATTAATAATTCATAAGGAAATTAGCGAAACATATTACTTTGCTCACATGATAATGCTGGATTACCATGCTAGCAGAGTGTGCACAAATAAAATTTGTTTATTGGACCAGTGGGGAAAACAAAGAAATCGTCGAAGAGATATCACATACTGTTAATAAACTTTTGCTTACAAATTATATTGAAAAAGATCAATATGAACATTTTTTAATTATACATGTATATTATAACAACTTCCCACGACTGATTGACTCGTCAGATTTGCTATGAAATTAAAGTATTCGCTAGTTAAAGTATTTGAAGACTGTATGTTTGTGTGATATGTAATAGTTAGACTGTCTTTATTCTAATAAAATGGTCATTTTATACATTTTAACTGCATTAAGCGTCTTTCTTTGTTTCTGACTCAGTAGACGCCATATATGCTACAGCGTACCTATTTTTTGTGTATGCCTTAAACTAAGCTATTTATGTGGTAAAATTGTGCAATAATTAGCTATGGTAAAATACTTGCTTCGTCAAAACACACTATTAAGCTTTACAAACGAATACGACCACTACATTTTTAGGTTGGTTGCAACATACATGAAATTGTAAAAAATAAACGAAAACCATGCTAAAATATATCGTATTATATTCTGATTTCTGAATCCTAATTTGCCCACGGAAAATTCCGACTTGGCAAGTCGTATTGTTTTCGTGTTCCGCCGTGAGTTGCGGTCAAGCATCAACACGCCCACACAACCGCGGGCAGCCCCCGGGGAAACCCCGGGCAACCTCCGGGCAGACCGCGGACGGCCTGCGGTAAACACGCTGGGCGCCTCCGGTCAAACCGTGTGTGGCTCGCGGTTAGCCGCGTATTTGTGTTAAGTTATTTCTAGGCAGTACTGGACTGGACTGTTTCTAAGCTATGCGCATGCGACTTCAAGCTGAGAGAAAACTGGTAACTAGAAAAATCATGATTGGCTAAGACAAACATTTTGTTTTCATATGTATACGTGAGAAAAATAACTACCATTTTGGCATTTTGCAAACTTTTTTCAAAATTGTACTCTGGAGTCGGGACATATTAATACAGACAAATATACTAAAGTCAACTAAACTAGTTCACTTACTAAAGTCAACGGGAAAATAAATCAGTCAAAAGATCGAGAAAGGACAAGGATTTCGAGTTTTAAAGCGTTTTAAACGGGTAAGTGTCTATTTTGCATACTTGCTTTTGCAATTTTGCCGTCAATTGGCATGCACTATAGTTTGTGGTTTTCAAAATGCGTAGTTCATCCTGTGTGGTCAATGCAACATTTTTTAATCTAAAAAGTGTTTTACGGTATTCAATTCAAATGCTATATTTTGTGAGACGTCTAAGATTGAATTTTAGAGTAAATCAAAGCTAAAAGAGTACGTAATAACATAGCTACTTTATTTAGTTGGGCAATTGATAATTTTACAGTTAAAAGTACAAACCATAGATTAGAGAATGAATAGACGGCTCACTCCTTTGATGTTTTTGGCGCTTCCGACAGGTGCGACTTCCGGGTGGCCGCCATTTCTCTGGCCAGTAAAGTGCAGCCAGAACTATTGGAAAATGTATTGTGAAATTGACATCGCGCGCATAAAAACTTAGTTTTTAGCGGTTTGGACCTCTGAATTCAACGTTTACGGTCGGAAATCAAATTTAGGAAGGTAAGAGAGTATTTTCATACTTTTTATTAGCCCTGAAAGTGGCTTTTTAAGTCAAACTTTGTGCTCTTAACTATGGCCAGTTCGACCAGCCAGAAGAGTACAGCCAGAACATTAACAAGTACATCAGATTATTGGAGCTGTGTGTTATCGATGATATCAAAATAGATTTCAAAATGGATGTTAAAATGGATATCAAAAATAGATATCAAAATAGGCTGAGTGATTTTTCACTCTTCTTGGTCTGGTCCACTCAGTGAAGGAACAACCAATATCTTATATCTGAATAAGTCGGACTAACTGCAGTAGATAAATATCTAATGCAAGAAAACAGTGAACTTCAAAAGAAATGTTAACTTGGAAATTGAGTTTCAAAGACTTTATTTCATTTCTAACACACAGGCAGAGAAATGGTGATGGTCTGATGGAAAAACATACATCAGATAAATACTGTATATCTATTGTAAGAATGAGTTCATGATACGGAGCTCGGTTGCAATGTTATTGCTGCCGCTTAGGCAGCACCCTATTCTTGACACGTTTGAATTTCCCGCCACGACTTTTATATACTGAACCGTATCGAGATTTTTTGTCGTGTGTCTGCATGTGACGTCAAATTATGACGTGCACTAAGGAATTTACATGCGATTAACATGCACTAGAAGTTTACGATTGCAATCCGATTATTACCGAATACTAAGTTCGGTAATATGCGAACGACGTTACGACTATGTAGATTGGAGATGTGCAACACGAGGTGAAAATCACTGGAAAACGCTCGAAGAGCGGATGAGGGAAGAAAAGGCTACTAAATATGCATTATTGTTTTACGTTTTGGGGGAAAATAGTTCATTTCTAAAGGTAGGTTTATTCATTCGATATTTCTTTTTGACCTTTTGTCTTATATTTTGTCGTAAACAAATGCGAAGGTCAGTAGCTTAACCCGTACATCCAGCACCGGAAGTGATTAGTATTCATACGCCTGGAAGTAAGAATAATAATGAGGTGACGTAACGTAAAGCGTTGCGTAACGTAAAGCGTTGCGTAACATAAAGCGTTGCGTAACATAAAGCGTTGCGTAACGTTTAAATATTAATAGCGTTGCGTAACATAAAGCGTTGCGTAACATAAAGCGTTGCGTAACATAAAGCGTTGCGTAACATAAAGCGTTGCGTAACGGGGGATGTAGATAATAACATTAGGTAACGTAACCCTAGGTGACGCAACCCTAGTAAGAGCTGTGAAAAAGTTTCGCACGACGCTGTACGGAATGTTTGTTGTCGAGAAATAAATAACAGCAGAGAGTTTTGTGTTTTGATTTTATTTAAATTACACACAACAATTTAGATGTTTCTCTTAATAAGTTTTGGCTTTATTGTTCGATAGCCATGGTTTCTTTAGCAAAGTCTCGGACCGTAGACTCGTCTTCGTGCAGATTCACCCATTTTATATGGCCGGTAGATTGGTGCCTTATTTTGACAGGCCAATAATGTTCGCCGTTGCTGTAGACACCCGGACGGCTAGGATAAACACTATTGCGCGACGATTTATACATCTCTATGATAGCATATCCTTTGGGAATGACTCGAACGCGATCGGCTTTGTCGGTGTATTTTAGCCACTCGGGGATAGTTGCATCCGACCAGGTAATACACCGATGATGTTTAGGTTGTTTTCTTCCATGCTTGGTTTCGACCGGCGTGGGTGTAGTCACTTTAGTTTGGGTGGTGAAGGGATAAACATGGCAGTCGCCAAATAAGTCTCCAAGAACTTGCTTATCGGCTGGTGTGTCAGGCTTGTTATCCACCAATAAGTATCCAAACGGTTTTTCGGTCTCTTTGTAATAAGCGTTCATAAAATGGATTCTGTTCTTATCAAACATGCGTTCTCCAACAATACCAATTTGTTTCCTATCGCTTGGACTTCGGAAGAGAGCCAGATATTGGGCATTTCGGCTGATATCCGTATTATATTTCCCCTTTGGAAACATGTTTTGCAGCAATAAGATAACGCTCGCGTTTCGATGGCGGCCTTGGGTAAACAATCGAGATACCACAGGACTGTCTGTCGCTTCAGCCATCAAATCGTCCAGGATGATGATGTTGTTGTACCGCGTATCAATCTCGCTCATGTTCTCAGACAGTTCGGGCACACTTCTCTCAAACCGGATGGTTTTTCCGAAAGACTTTTTCAAGACGTCATAACATTCTTGCCACTGGTTGTAGTACCAAAAAATGCGAATACCTTTTTGCTCTTCGTACACGATACGATTTTGCTCCAAAATTTGTTGAACAAAATATGTTTTTCCACTTTGACTCGGACCCACAACCAAAAGTGAGAATTTATGGCGGAGGTTGAAATCCGGATAGGGTTTGGTGGTTAAAGATGAGGTTGTAGCTTTTGGTTTCTTTGCTGGCTGTATAATTCGAGGAGATCGCCTTTCGTCTGCTGTAGGCCTATCGATGTTCATATACGGACGAGAAGACTTGTCGATGGTCATATAATGATGCGGAGATTTGTCGATGTAGGGCTGCCATGACGACACCCGGGCTTGCTTAAGATAAGGTTTTCTCTTCTCGGAAGATAAGCCGTGAACTTGCAAAAGATGTGTACTGATATTCTTCAAATTAGGCCGACTGCAAAGCCGACAGGTCCGGCGAAGTCGTCTCTGCATGACTGCTGTGGCAAATGATTCAAGTTTACATAGAAACACGGTTCTATATATATATATATATATATATATATATATATATATCGTTGCTTTGAGGAAGGGTTTGGTGGGATTTTGTAGCAGTTGTCTGGAAATTCTCTAAAGCTTCTGTGGAGCTTCTGTGGAGTTTCTGTAAAGCTTCTGTGAAGCTTCTGTGAAGCTTCTGTGAAGCTTCTGTGAAGCTTCTGTAAAACTTCTGTGGAGCTTCTGTAAAGCTTCTGTGAAGCTTCTGTAAAACTTCTGTGGAGCTTCTGTGGAGCTCTCACAATAGGTTTGTGGGCATGCTTTAAAGATCATTAAATCTCCCCCCGCGGTTCCCTGGGGGTTCCCTCGGGGTTCTGTAGGGGTTCTCTCGGGGTTCTCCAGGGGTTCTCTCGGGGTTCTGTAGGGGTTCTCTCGGGGTTCTGTAGGGGTTGACTGGGGGTTCCCTCGGTGTTCCCTGGGGGGTTCTGTAGGGGTCCCCTGGGGGTTCACCTATGAGCGCAAGGAAGCATCTGCTCATAAAAGTGCCGTGCTGCTGAAAAGAAAGTCATTTCTGGACAGTTAGTGGTAACGGAATGAGCTGCAAATTTTGCGGAAAACAATTTAGCCGTGGTTATAATCTACGCAGACACGAAAAGGAATACTGTCCACTACGCGAACAAGAGAGAGATATGTCAGAAACAGAAAGTCAGATAATGGATTCCGAAGACGATGTTTCGACAACTTCAACTCATGGGTCTGAGTCAGAAACTGAGGATCCTTGGATACCAATGATAGAAGAAGCAAAGCAAAGTAATACAGCTTTTGAGGAAATGAAAGAGAGCCTTATAAACAGCGGTCTTGATGAGCAATCTGCTACCGACAAAGCTTACACCAATATTCTGCCTGAACTCCAGAAGGAACTTGAAAATATTTATATGCAACGTCTCCTGTGGATGAAACAACTAAAGAAAGATCCCGTACATAGAAAAATAATGAAGACAAAGGATGCGCTTGTGGAAAGCGATGACTTTGATCCAGAAGAGGCTTTAGAAGCAGCTATTGATAAGAGGAAATTTCTTATAAAAAGACTTTTAAAGGATTACGATTTTGATGAGGAAGATGATGACGCAGAAAGCGATTATTAAACTCGGTCAAACGCTCTAATACGGTCCGAGACTTTGCTAAAGAAACCATGGCTATCGAACAATAAAGCCAAAACTTATTAAGAGAAACATCTAAATTGTTGTGTGTAATTTAAATAAAATCAAAACACAAAACTCTCTGCTGTTATTTATTTCTCGACAACAAACATTCCGTACAGCGTCGTGCGAAACTTTTTCACAGCTCTTACTAGGGTTGCGTCACCTAGGGTTACGTTACCTAATGTTATTATCTACATCCCCTTTTAAACAAACCTAAACGTTACGCAACGCTTTATGTTACGCAACGCTTTATGTTACGCAACGCTTTATGTTACGCAACGCTTTATGTTACGCAACGCTTTACGTTACGCAACGCTTTACGTTACGTCACCTCATTATTATTCTTACTTCCAGGCGTATGAATACTAATCACTTCCGGTGCTGGATGTACGGGTTAAGCTACTAAGGTCCCTTATAAATTCACATTGTCACCGTCAGGCGTCAGCATTTATGCACTCGCTGTGTTTAAACCTCGGTTTGCGACGGCCGTTTGAACAATGTTATAAAACAATCATAGACCTATTAATAATAAATACAAAATACAATCGGTTGATCGAACCATAATTTCGTATTGATCAATTGATGTATTTTCTTTACAAATTATGAGCTATATATATACTGTTAGTAAATATTTTTACCATTTAATATTCATAACCAATAATACAATATGCGAAATTATGCCATATAAATACCAGGCGTTAAATACCGACTCAGAGTAGCACGCTGTGCTGTGTCGAATTATGAACAATAATACCTATTAAATATGAATCGGCTCAAGTTGGATCTTATATTTTGTAATACATTTTGTTGAACTATTATGCATGCTCGTATACTGTTGACTTTCATTTATAGTCATCCCCTCGCCCTCTTTCTTACACAGGTAAATTCACATACTAAATATTTCTTTTTCATTATATAGTTTTGGGTTTTGTAATTCTTACTTCAACAAAATGGTTGTTTCAAAATAATATGGATATATTACATCATCTGTTATGGGGTCCAAACTGCTATATTATTGTTTTGGAAAGAGACACCATAATCATGCATTTCGACAATATACTGCGCAGTACAGATGAACACTGATGAAACCAAATGTTGATTAAATACATGTATGAAACATCTACAGATGGGAACAAAGAGTCAAAGACTGTTCTGACAGACTGCACATGGCAAATGCATTATTAATATCTTATAAACACAGACAACCAGCTAAATGCACATCAAAAATATTAAAAGAGATTGCTTTTATGATTTCAAGTTAGTTATTCAAGTTCCCATTGACAACAACTTTGAAGTAAACAATGACTTCTATTAACATTTGATGTTGGTGCCAAGAGTTCCATGAACAATGGCACTCTTAGATATCTTGTTTAATACTGTACAGTATATACTATTTACAATAGTCTAGTGTTGTAGTCAAAGTGTTGCAATCTCAATGTTTTGACAACAAAATAAATCAATACATACAGTGTATCATTAGCTGAATTAGCAGTTTCAATATTTAATACTAATTATATTCAGGAATTTTCCATGCAGTTTGTGCATCAAGGCAGCACTTTCCTTGCGATAGTAACTACTAGTTTATACTCTTTATACTAAGGTTAGCGAGAAATATTTTGTAATTTTTTTCTGTACAAGACTGCAACAAAAGCTGTGCTGAGAATTGTCAAATTGTACTGATATGGAGTTGATGGACTGTATAGCTTTCATATTTTATAAACTTCATTTCAAATAATATTCATGTTACTTTTGAATGAAAACATACTTACGATGAAAAACTGCACAAGTCAAAAAAATCTATTTTGATATCGATAACACACAGCTCCAATAATCCGATGTACTTGCTAATGTTCTGGCTGTACTCTTAACTCTTCTGGCTGGTCGAACTGGCCATAGTTAAGAACACAAAGTTTGACTTAAAAAGCCACTTTCAGGGCTAATAAAAAGGATAAAAATACTCTCTTACGTTCCTAAATTTGATTTCCGACCGTAAACGTTGAATTCAGAGGTCCAAACCGCTAAAAACTACGTTTTTATGCGCGCGATGTCAATTTCACAATACATTTCCCAATAGTTCTGGCTGCACTTTACTGGCCAGAGTAATGGCGGCCACCCGGAAGTCGCACCTGTCGGAAGCGCCAAAAACATCAAAGGAGTGAGCCATCTATTCATTCTCTAATCTATGGTACAAACCTTATCACTATTTTGCCATTTTGCCTAGTTGCGTGTTACCATGGTTACAGTGATCAACTCAGTACTTCATGTTACAATTACTTTGGGGAGTAAAATATAATTGCTTGGTACTATAAAGTATTATGTGGACAAATACAATATTTTCTACTTTAGTTTCAAGCTTTTTCGCTGTACTTCCATATTTATTTTACGTCTCTATTTTTTTAACCATTGTAACTAACGCTGCTATCATAATGATTGTATATTTATAATTATATCTACGTCATTTGTCACCCATTGGGGCAAACACAAACTACGATAGATGTAATTGCTTGATATTATATTCGCAATTGCGTTGCAAGACAGTTAGTTGCATAGACCATTACGCCTTATGCATGGCATGTCTTCATAGTGCAATGGTCAAAATTGTTGCGGAACATGTTCGTTTACCTCGTGCATACATCAAAATAATCAGTACCTTAATTTACTATAAAGCTGCCACATATACAATATGACAAATATCACGACAATTATTTGCATTGGCCTTGTACTGATTTATTTTTGCATCAGACTGAGAAAGTAGAAAATCCTGTTTTAAAGCAAGATCTAAAGATTTACCGTATTTACTCGATTAAGCGCCACATTTATATGTACAACAACGTGGCGCAATCTTTATTCTGCCTCGGAAATATATTCTCCAACATTATTAGTGTTTTTAAGTTAAAAGTGAGCCGGTATATATATTTCAATAGGCTCTGTCGTTTAACCGCTCTCTCTCTCCAGAACCTTGGAAATGCGAATTCAAAAGACTGCCGCCGAGACACTAATAAATAAACGAGTAAATATTGTATGCGAAAATATTTTTTACTTAATAAAAAGTTTTCACGGCTTCCATGCATACGGTATATTGTATGACTGATAAATGAAAACCTTGAAAGGCCGAGTCAGTTTTCACCTATAAAACTAGTATTGTTGTATATATTACAGTATAGACATTATCATACAGTTTGTAGTGCACAGTGTCTGTACATATATGTTGAGTCGACAAGTAACTATTTGATTGAGTAACTCTTCAGACAGCACATTTGCTATGGTTCCATATGAACCTTATATTTACAGTACTTTTAAGAAATAAAATACAGTTTCTCAACGTTTTGAGCGAAAGCATTCGTCGATCGTCATCTGGATGTTGGGAATTGGATATATATTAATTAACGGCCTCCTGACGAAGACGTCAAAGTATTTATATATACTTTTTTCACATCATACAAGAGCTCGATCTGTATTCTAATATACTGTATGCAATGAGCCAATGAAATATTGTTTATCTTGTCGATATATATGGGTGTATACAGATTGAAAAAGTATACAAGGCATATAATATACATGCCATATAATTATTAACCTTGTATTCTATAAACAGATAATTTCAATATAGAATATTCATAGTGTTGATCCGTCTAAGAAATGAAATTGATGCCGAACTGAAACGGATATAGCCAGATATTGTTCAGGACTGCACGTAGTCATCTCATTTGTCTTGGTGAATTACAAACTTGTTATTGCCAAACAGACAACATGGACTTATTTTCCTGCAATTTAGAACTTAGAAGGCAACACTATTGCAGATTCATGCAAAATCCAGATTCCATTTCAAAATCTATCATCAACCCAATTATTTGCAGGTAATGTTTACCGGCTCTGCAGTATATGTTAATCCCACAATAATAACGCCGCGCGTCTTTCCTTATTACCATGCAAATGTTGAATAGTTGTGCCCAAGCTAGCATATCTAAAGTCAGTGCTTGTACTGTAGGTCCTTTGCGATTTTTGCCTATCTATATACTTTGTGTATATTAGTATGTACATACATTCTACGCGCTACAAATCTAGTGTTTCAAGTAAAGCTGAGCAATTTAATGAAATTATATTATACTAACTGCCGAAATAGCGGCTCGACAATAGCATGTACCATTTATATTGTATTTGAAAACAGTAGTGCAGGTTGTTTTTACACCAATATATGGTATACGTTCAGCATATTTAAACCTAGTTCTCACCCTTGACCCTTTAATCTCTGAGTGTGAGAAAATATACTCCTTGCAGAATAGAGCACGTCTCTGGACTTGATAAAATATCATTCCAAATTGGCAAATATGCTTTTCAATTCATGGAGTCTCGCACGTACTGCATGAACATTAGTTCAAATGTAACTAAAAAAGGATCGCAATATATCGCTAACCTTAGTGATTGGCTGCATCTTATAGAACAGTCAGAATGGTAACTTTAATCAGCTACCTCATAAGCCTTTGTTTCATACTCAAGGTATTCAATTCTGTGATATGTAAATAAGTTGACGTAATTGGGAGGGTTAGAAGCGTTCGGCTATAGCAAGTAGCTCTTAGACTGTATTTGAAAACAATTTTTGTTTTCTCCAGTGTCATACGTATATACTTTCAGCATATTTAAACCTATCTATAGTCCTCAGTCTTTAATCTCAATATGGAGTCAGAATAAGTGAATAACACTTTCTGGGAACCACAACTCTGCAATTGAAGTGTAAGTGATACAAGAAGTTGCTAATTGGCGTATATAATGTGATGTATAGAATGAGTGGGCAGGTCACTGGACATTAAATACCTCTTTCCAAATATGCTATTCAATGCATGCCATGAGTCTTGCCTGCACTACATAACCGATTAAATATAACTGAAAAAGGATCGCAGTGTATCTCTAAACGCAGTGATTGACTCCATCTTATAGAACAGTGAGAATGGTAACTTTAATTAGTTACCTCATGAGCCTTTATGCAGAAAAGCGCGAAGGTTAACACGTTTGTAAATGAGAGCATTCTATAAACTATAACCTCTGGCGGAGATGCCAAAACTACCACCTGTGTACGAGTTGACTCCAAAGGACATCGTAAAGTTAAACTATAATAGTAACGAACTTTCAAAACTGCAATGTTGGCCTCCTTACAAATTTCTCAAAGATTGTCGCTTCGTATTCAAGATATGCTGTGATATGTAAATTGTTATTGGTATTATTGATTGTTATTCATGATTGTTATGTTTCAAACTCTCAGGATTGAGGTCTTTATTCATTTACCTGAAAGTCTATTTCGTGCTTTGGGAAGCCTTAACACAAGACGTCATAAATTAACGTCGTTCTTTAATTATTATTCTAACTCGATCGCTCAATCTGCTCTGCAGTAATCCCACAATAATAACGCCTCGTCTTTCCTTACTACCATGCAAATATTGAATAGTTGTGCCCAAGCATATCTAAAGTGCTTGTGCTGTAGGTCCTTTGCGATATTTTTGCCTACCTATATACTTTGTGTATATTAGTATGGTTAGTACATTCTATGCGCTACAAATCTAGTGTTTCAAGTAAAGCTGAGAAATTTATATTATACTAACTGCCGAAATAGAGGCTCGGCAATAGCATGTGCCATTTATATTGTATTTGAAAACAGTAGTGGTTGTTTTTACACCAATGGTATACGTTCAGCATATTTAAACCTAGTTCTCGCCCTTGACCCTTTAATCTCTGAGTGTGAGAAAATATACTCCTTGCATGCCATGGAGTCTCGCACGTAGCCTACTGCATGAACAATAGATCAAAATGTAACTGAAAAAGGATCGCAATATATCGATAACTTTATCATGAGACTTGCAGAAAAGCGTGAATATATTAACACGTTTTTAAATGAGGGCATTAATTCTATGCGGAGACGCCAAAACTACCGTCTGTGTAGGAAAAATATATTTTTCTGCGTGTCAAAGGATTGCCCTTAAAGTTTATCTTGTAGTAACGAACTTCTAAAACTGTAATGTCAGTCATTTTACCGATTTTCAATATGATTGTTGTTTCGTACTCAAGATATTAGTCAATTCTGTGATATGTACAGTAAATAAGTTGACGTAATTGGGAAGGTTAGAATTGTTATTGGAGTTATTGATAGTCATTCATGATTATTATGTTTCAAATTCTCAATATTGAGATCTTTATTGAATTACCTGAAAGTTTATTTCGGTTTGCATAGGAAAGTCTAACACACTACTGTCTGAATTCGTCAACATTTCGATCAGTCTTTTTGACAATGTGCTTTGGATATAATAAAAGCATAAATTTTCTACAAAATATACAAGGTATATAATATAGACATATTATATTAACCATGCATTCAATAAACAGATCATATATCGTTATAGAGTATTCATAGATGTCAAGCTGATCTTTAGAAAATGAAGTCAATGCGGAACTGAAACAGATATAGCCAGATATTGTTCAGGACTGCATGTGTTCATCTCATTTGTCTTGGAATTGCAAACATGCAAATACACTCCTTGTTATTGTCAAACACGCAATGTGAAGTTATATTTACTGCAGTTTAGAAGGCAACCGTATTTCGTAATAAAGCGCTTCTTATTTGGCAAAAAACTATTTTTAACACGAGCAAATTCCTTGCAGGTAATTTTCAACGGCTCCACTATTTGTTAATCTCACAATTGTAACGTCGGGTCTTTCCTTGGACAATAATATCTAAATATTGAATAGTCATGCATGCCCGAACATATCTAAAGTGCTTGTACTGCAGGTCCTTTGCGATTCTTGCCTTCCCATAATACCTATATAGTGCACAATGGTACAGTACATTCTATGCGCCACACATCCAGAGATTCAAATAAAGCCAAGCAATTGTATATACTAACTGCCGAAATAGCCGTTCGGCTATGCTCTATAGCAAGTAGCTCTTATACTGTATTTGAAAACAATTTTTGTTTTCTCCAGTGGCATACGTATACTTTCAGCATATTTAAATCTATCTAGTCCTCAGTCTTTAATCTCAATATGGAGTCAGAATAAGTGAATAACACTTTCTGGGACCCACAACTCTGCAATTGAAGTGTAAGTGATACAAGAAGTTGCTAATTGGCGTTTATAATATGACAAATTACTACAGAATGAGTGGGCAGGTCACTGGACATTAAATACCTCTTTCCAAAAATTATGCTATTCAATGCATGCCATGAGTCTTGCCTGCACTACATAACCGATTAAATATAACTGAAAAAGGATCGCAGTGTATCTCTAAACGCAGTGATTGACTCCATCTTATAGAACAGTGAGAATGGTAACTTTAATTAGTTACCTCATGAGCCTTTATGCAGAAAAGCGCGAAGGTTAACACGTTTGTAAATGAGAGCATTCTATAAACTATAACCTCTGGCGGAGATGCCAAAACTACCACCTGTGTACGAGTTGACTCCAAAGGACATCGTAAAGTTAAACTATAATAGTAACGAACTTTCAAAACTGCAATGTTGGCCTCCTTACAAATTTTCTCAATGATTGTCGCTAGTATTCAAGATATGCTGTGATATGTAAATTGTTATTGGTATTATTGATTGTTGTTCATGATTGTTATGTTTCAAACTCTCAGGATTGAGGTCTTTATTCATTTACCTGAAAGTCTATTTCGTGGTTTGGGAAGCCCTTAACACAAGACGTCATAAATTGACGTCGTTCTTTAATTATTATTCTAACTCGATCGCTCAAATTTTCTGACAGGGTGCTTTACAACTATATCAAAAGTTGTACAATGAATACCTATAATTGTACTAAGTGCAGTGCACTTCCTCCCATGACTCAATTCCTCCCATGGATAAATCCAACATGCTACACGAGCTAGGCATTTTTTACTAAAACTTGCTATACTCATGCAATTTCTGACACATAGTCATGTAATGTAAAATATATTGACAGTAAAATTGATAACTTGCCCCGCATTTTACTTCTTTGCGGACCTTTTTCATCAAGTAACATGCCATAAAGGCATGAAATAAAGAAATGAGAATGTGGGAAGCAAATATAAGAAAAGTGAAAAGCAGTCCTCAGTAATTACATATGGGGCGATGTAAGTTATGTTCCTTTAGGACACCCTGATACATTTTTCATAATTATATGAGGCAAAAAATGTTATTGATATCAGTCATATTGTTTATTGAACAAAATTAAAGCAAACTAGAACGTGCAGCTCAACAATACAGTATTAACGTCGGTAGTGTTAATTATGGTCATTTACCGAGCTCTTTAGAATCGGAGCTGAAACGGAATATACAGAATGTTCTGTTAAGACTAGCTTGTGTTTATCTCAAAATGATACTACGCATGCACTTGCTGTTTTCGCAAAACAATGACATAGATCATAACCCGCATTTTAGGAATCACGCATCAAAAATTGCGAGTTGACTTGTATCAAGTCTATTATCAAGTTTGTTTGGTAGTAATTTGACGCAATTATGGCCGGGTTAGAATTGTTACTGCCATCACTGACTGTAACAGTTATGTTTTTCATTTTTCGAATTCTAGCTCAGGACTGCATTATTTCCTACTTATTCAACTGAAATCCGTTACGGTTATTGGCAGCTCAAATAATGCCAGGATTTTTCAGCATTTCAAAATATATATTTTCCCATGACGTCATAGATTTGCTGCTACATTTGTATATCATTCCTTCTAGAAAGAGCATTCTATCGTTTTCTGGCCCTTTCTAACCAGATCAAATTAACTTTTTGAAAGTGTGCTGTAAATCGTGTATCAAAATCTTCTAAACAAAAGTATTTTCAACAAACAACATCATCAACATCTATATACTATATAGATTTCGATGCATAATTTATTCGGCGCATGTATGTAGTGTGTTTATGGATAAGAGTGAATAATTATTATGGCGGGCAAAATTGTTATTGACATCCTATCAGTTCTATTATCATGTTATTGTGTATTCAATACGGTAACATCTTTGATTTGTTATTCATTGTTTATATCGAGCTCTAAATAGACTATAATAGAAAATGAAATGAATGCGGAGCTGAAACGAAAAATTAAGTTCGCCATTGGCATTGTTAAGACTTGTGTTTATCTGAAACTGAAACGCACTTGCTGTCTTTGCAAAACAACAACGTAGATTATAAAAGATGCGAACACACTTTGCTCCGATCAAATACAGTTGAAGTTGTCGAGAGGAATCGAAAAGATAAGTGTAATCTTTATTATCAAAGTAACTCTGAGGTACGTATGAATAATACACTTAGTTGTTAGATTTAAGTTTATCATTCATTTTAGTTGTATTTTCAAATATCTCATTGCATGAGAGCCAGAACTTACGTACTATTTTTGAGCACGATCAAGATTATTCATATTAAGTTTTCAGGTGTTCCCTGGCTGTAAAATAGTTATCCTTAAATGCTTTTGACTGCTACTTATGGCCTTCAGTCTTCGATGGATAAATCAGTATTGATAATTAATTAAGCAATATAAAACTAACTGCATCTAAATTGTCTGACTTTTAGTTTCCAGCTTCTTTTCATCCGCATAGGACTGTATAGTGTTCTCTATAACTATTGGACCAATATGTATGATCATGCACCGACGTCATGTTTCATTGCCGAATTGTTTTATAAGATTAAAGCGCCCAAATTTAGTCACTCACGTCTGACTAAATCTAACTGGAAATTTATGGGTTGGTAAGGAGAAATCAGTAATGACACTCAATTAATAATCAATAATATGGATTGCACTATAGTAAATGTTTCATGCGATGAATTTTTTTATATATAGAATGCCCAATAATGCATGATTATGATATATTGTATTTTTTCTATGTTATGTTTTATTGTCAATGTAGAAATAATTCTTATTTTTATAGAAACTTTTAAGATGAACTACATTGTCATTGCAAGTTTGTCAATGATGTTTTTCGCACAAGGAGTGAATGCAAATGTGTATCAATACGCTCGACAGTGTAAGAAAAATACAGAACTTTGTATTAATCTCAAGTGTAGTGCAACTCAGCCGCTTCCTGCCAGTGTACCATTCTCATATCATTATCTTTGCTGTAACGGTAAGATATTATCCACTATTTCATTAATCCATGCAGTCCGTAGTTTCGACTCCCGCGCATCCAATTGACACGTTCTGAGTCTGGCTAAAATTGCAGATGAATCATATAAGATGTAGAGCTGAAATTGAAAGATTTAAATATGCAATATACAAAGTATGCAATTGCATCATGTGTTCACGATTAACGTATAATTATTCACAATATAACTGCAATTAATCAGCTTTATAATATAGCATATTTTATTTTCTGTCTGAAACAAAATTTGAAGGCTCAAGTTAAAGTGTTCTATAAAGGAGTTACTGTATTTTGGTAGTAATATGTTATTGAAAAAATTTCCTGGAAAATAACAATATATAAGACAACATGGACGTAAACATTTCTACTTGACACGCGTTTAACATCAGATTTAGTTCGCTATAAGTTGCAGCAACTTTGTTTCTTGTACTGACTTCGCCTATAACACCCACAGATATTTTATCCTGACTTTGGAAAGCTAGTCTAATTTGGGGCCCAGCAGGTGAGTTAAGGTCAACTCAGGGGTTTTAAAGTCGCCTAAAGTTAGGTTGACCAGTTACGCGACTTAAGAATATTTGAGGAAAAATTGGCCTCGACTTAAAGGCGATGTTACACGCGACATCTTTTAGCGACAACTCACAATGAAAATCGTCCAAAAACCAATAACATCGCATTAAGGCAACTTAGGACACTTTAAGTTGACTACGGCGATCTTTATCGTTGGGTGCTAATTGATTAGGGCGATATCGCCCTAATTTTTGCAGCAATTGTGCAGGTTCATATCTTCGGTTCAGTGCATGCTATGTAGATGGCAATACCACCGTTCGATTCAGCGTTTTACGATCTCTTTAGGGAAGTAAATTGTGTTTGTTTACAACGCTATGCGGCCGATTTAGCCCCTTTCAAACACCTCTGAAGTTTGTACTGTTTACAAATTAACAATAATACAAACTAATTTCGAGATCTCGATCTTGCGTCTGTCGCCTCTGTCAGTTGTCGTAAATCCGGGAAGAAAGTCTAGCTCAAGGAGAATTTTTAAAATGGGGGGAGAGGGCGAGAAAATATTGTATTGCGCGCGCATGTTTTGTTCCATGTGATCTGCAAGTTCAGAACTCTCAAGATGTTACAAGATTTTATTCTGGATTTCTGGATCTGACTAGATGCAAAATATACAAACATTTCCCGAAGAAACACAGGTAAGTATGGCTTTATTTCTTTCTGCCGATATTCATCAAGGCGATGAACTGTTTAGTGTTCCTTCTAGAGTAAAGCAATGTGCTTTTATGAGTTTATCGGCGCTTCTTTCAGCACGAAATATTCCATTGTCCGCGTGGTCTAAAACAACATTTAATAATGTCTTAATTAATACAAGGAGACAAAATGTATTTAAAAGCTCTGAGTAATGGCTTATTAGTCCTAGATCCTGGTGTAGAATATTTGTCTATAGATAACTTACCAACAATAGTTAGTGTTTATAATTCATGTACGATGACAAATAATATTAATCTACCCGTGGAGGTTAATTCATGTCCGATGATAATTCCATCTCATTAGGCCCTTACAGATGATGTAATATATCCATATTTTTTGTAAGTTTGTCACAACCATAACAAGTAAATATACCATAATTTATCAACCAAATTTGGTTTTCATTTTCTGCCTCAACACGCGGATGAATGTTACTTTGTCCACAACTGGCCCTGCCACAATGGGCATAACAATAATATTTTGTGCCTCAACGGTCTCAAACATGCTTTCTTACAAGATATGTCATATGTGGGTCTGTGATCGACACAGTTAATATATCGCACAAAATATTGATCTGCCCATTGTGGCAGAGCCAGTTGTGGCACAAAGTAACATTGACCGCCTGTTGAGGCAGAAAATGAAAAGCAAATTTGGTAGATAAATTATGGTATATTTACTTGAAAAAAATGGTTGTTACAAACTTACAAAATAATATGGATATATTACATCATCTGTAATGGGATGGAATCTGCGATATAAAGAATTAAATATATCCAACATATGTCATATGGATCCCTGCTCACAGTTGTTTTGGAGAGATATACTATTATGTTGGTTTGCTGTATAGTCATGTATTTTGACAATTCACTGGACAGTGCAGATCAACACTGATGGAAGCTAAATGCTAAATAAATATGAAATGAAATATCTACAGATTGTGAGCAACGACTGTTGTGACATGTTTGTTTAGCACATGGCAAGTGCAGTATCAATATCTTATGAACACAGACAACATGGAAACTATTATTGTACCACAAAGATATTAAAAGACATTGTCTCTACTCTTCCAAATTTATTTGCAATTGCAAGATGCAATTGACAGCTTTGAACTAAAGATTGATTTCTATAATAACAGGAACAATAATGTTGGTACCAACAATTCCATTGATAATAGTCTGAACACTCTGATATGTGGCTTTGAAAACCACTTGTGTACTTCTTATATATTATTATTTATGTACAATAATCACAGTCTTGTAATCACAGTGTTGTAATCTCATCGTTTGGACAAGAAAATAAATCTATACATACAGTGTGCCATTGGCAATATAAATACGTTCAATATTACTAATTGGTCGAGGAATTTTGCATGCAGTTTGGGCGTCAAGGCAGCGCTTTCCTTGCGATAGTAACTCCTAGTCATAGGTCATAATCTAGCTCTTTTACGGCAATTCTCGTGAAAATGCTTTATTTGTTGCGAAAGCCAGTATTGTCGGCGCACGCTCGGGTCGCTTGGACAACTTCGGAAAGCTAAAACTCAGTGACCTTGCACCCCATCGTCTTGAAACTGCCGGAAATCGATTCCTCGTGATGTCATTGCCTGATAGTGGATTTTCATTGGTTTATAGCAAGCAACACTGACCTTATATGGCATTTCGTAATTTATTTCGAGTGCGGGAATCAAATTTCAACGTACGATTTCGGCATTTTGTATGCGACTTTCAAAAAATAAACAAAAACAGTTCTACTTCTTCAAATGCGCATGCAATGAAACCTTCCAATAATATTCCTTTTTACATGAGCTACAATTTGTGTGGTAACACTTGCTCGAAAATAATAAATCCTGCTCCTTTGGCAATTCCGATTTATTTCAACAATAATTGTAAAATATTTAGATAATTTATGAAAAGTATGCAAATTAATTTGGATATGTAATATATGAACCGGACCAAACCAGATATCCGTAAAAAAAGGAATTCACAAGCTATCGAATGATGCGTGTCCTGTTGCCCTAGAGTAAACACGTCTGGAGATATTTACATTTGAAACAACTGATCGTAACTACTGTGCGTCCCAGTACGACGATTTATTAAGACGACTTAATTAAGGCAATTTCAGGCACTAAGTATGCATTGTCAGTATGCCAATCTGAGCGGATATTACAATCTATATCTTATTGGATTCTTCTGAGCCCAATATGCCAAAATACTCTGTCGAGACTTCAATATTGGGCGAGGCAGAAGGTCGAGCCCAATATTGCAAGTCGAAATTTAATATTTTGCCATATTGGGCGAAGATGAATTCAATGTGTTTTATTATATCGACAAAACATTTAAAACAGAAAAAAGACACTTTGTAAGCGAGAATAATAAAACAACAATGCATGCGATAAACTACAGGGAAAACGTATGTGACACCTCGGGCGTGAATTTGCTCAAATTTGCTCGACGAATTTCAAAGATAATTTTTCCCGCGGCTTGGACCATGACTTGAAAGAAGACTCTGTAGAACATCACTTCAGTTTCATTTTATTTGATACTTAATATTAGTGGGATATATAAGAAGTGCGTCAAATTGTACTGGGGGTGGGTCATTATGTTTTCAGCTATCAGATGGGGGTGGGTCATGTGTATTTCTCAACAAATCAGGGGGTGGGTCACCTAATACTATACTTCGTAAAATTCAATTTTCATAGCCCTCCATCTGTACTTTATGATCAATCATTAACCTAGACCGTTCAAGCTGTGCGGGAAAAATGTTAGTTGCATCCTAGTAGGCTAGTACTAATGGCCTTGCAAGAAGTAGGGATGACATGCTTAGCTAGTGTATTCGGAATGAGACATGCATTCTTGCACACATTCTAACAGACCTCAAGGAAGGATTCATTGTATTCCTACCCTTTTTTCCTTCGGATATGATGGCCTTGCCTTAGTGTACGAGGCAACCTGCTTCCCAGGGTTTCACCTCCGCCACGCCCTAACATGCAGCTGCTCCGCCGAAACCCTGTTAATCTCTGGCATGTGACATCCCAGATTTTGGGATGTAGAATAATTTGTCGTTAGGGTGGGTACGTTGGGCCAGTTTATACGAGTAGTGCATATTAATTAACTTGTACGATTTACTTTCCTTTACTCATACTGTTTTCGATTCTTTTTCATTTATTATTGACCCAAAGTCAGTTTGTATGCAAAATTCAGTTTGTAAAAATAATTAAAACTTTATGTGTGAAATTTTACAGCAATATAATATTTATAGTTCACGAAATTGATACACTCGTTGTCGCGTTTATATCGATCTAAAAATATGTGATCGTATTGTATTAAATATATTTAAACCGTGTATAAATCAGTGGTATATAAATTTAAGCGTTCTCCGTACAGCGGAATCGAACAATTAGTTGGTAAGCTGCTACAACAAGCTAGAGGATGCCGTGCCGCATGACCGCAGCTTCCATCTTTATATGCGTAGTCTGTAGGCGATAATATGCGAGAAAGTTTATTAATATATTAATACAAATTCCAAAGATATAAAACTAATGGTTATAACTAAAACACAGTCGTCCGATGCAGCGTCCGTTAGATGGATATTTTAAATGATAGTGGGTCGCTTACAATGCTGTGGCAGATATTAATATCCTCGTTTGAAGGATTTAATTTGAATCTTGTAATTGTATTGTTTACAAAACTTAGGCAATGCTCTGATCTGTTTTAACATACAGATAGTCCAATACAGTCAAAATTTCAATAAAAACTATTCCAACCTATTCCTAAAAAATTCCGTATTCGCAGGAAATTTGGATTTGGGGAGCACGGCAAGATGGCGCCCGAATTCACGAATGGGAAAGTTTATAAGATTTCGTTTATTTTAAACCGAAGACAAATCCAAAACCACGAAGTGGCCAAATTTCTAAAATAATTCCGTATTTAAACGTAAACATGTGTTGTTTATTTAGTTTATTTACGAATTTACGGAATATAAGTTGTGAATGAGTGGCGAAGCGGCGAAGCCCGTTGAAAATATATTCGTAATTCGGCAGACAGATTCAAAACAACAACAAGGTTGTTTCTTATATAAAAGCTATTTGTCGTTTTAAAGTATTCTAAAATCACTTTTGAATATTATCAAAACTAAACAAGAAACTAGTAAAAGTTAGTTCAACAAAGTTTATAGAATGTTTTGCTCATAATTCATAAAAAAAAATACCGCCAACGCGCTTACTCAAATTGAATATTAAACGTTTAAAGCACTCTTTGTTCCTGCATTATCGACTCGTGCACCGATATTCACCGAGCCTGAGGCGAATAATTGTTAATTAAACTGCTTATGGCATAAATTCTCTTATTTTAGAGGACATTACTTTTTGAGGAGGGAGGTGGGGCTCTTGAAATGCACCAGAGTACCCTTGTTCTTATGTTATTGTACCTACTACTGGATAACTTTGCTCATGAAGGGGAATTCTTTGACTTTTGAGGCTTAGTACAGACAGAAACCTAACTGTTATATCAGAGATGTTCGGCGACCTAGCACAACTTTATGCGACTGAAAGCGACTTTAGGCGTTTTAAGGCAATTTAAGGTAACTTTAGGCGATTTTTGGTTCAGGAGTAGGCCTGAGTTTGGTAGTCATATTCGGTAAGTTTATTTTGAGAAATGATACTTAACAGAGTAGAAGAATTAGTTTTTTACAGAATTGGAGCTTTTTAAAATTCCTTTCAATAACATCGATGCCATGATTTTTGCAGCAAACCATTCTATTTCCGATTTTGGCGTAAAGTAGTTAGTACCCAAATTCTAATTCTACACTCATAGTGGATTGCTATTTTCCTTTCCTGAGCTTAGAATGTTCTTGATAAGACGATTGATGGGTATCAAAATAACTTTTTCTAATTATTGTTTTTAATTATGATTTTCCGGTTTTTCAATGAATTTGATATAGGAAAAGTATTTGACCAAAAGAAGTATGTTTGTGCTCGTTACCACTATTACGATGGCACTTCACAGACTCTTGTGAAAAAATGTGATCCCTGCGCTCAGTTTAAATGTGATGATGGTCAATGTACGCTGAATCAATGGAAATGTAATAACGTAAAAGACTGCACGGATGGAAGTGACGAGGTAACTGTGATGATAAACTTTAGGGAAGGTAGATCCTGCTTCAGTGGCGGAAATTTATGTGGGATGGGGCTGGCAACTTCCCCACCCCCCACCTTTACGTAAAATAGACAATTTTAGGAAATTCTGACCTAAACTGGCTATCAACCGCTGATTTTGTCCGATCAACGCTGAGACGCCAATTTTCACATGTGAAAAATATTGTCCTCCATGAGGATACGATTTTCACCTTCTCCTATTCACTGCACGGAGATCTCTAAATATACTATAATAAATCGATATTACGGTATGTTCTGCTACTATATTGCATGTATTTCAGCAATCGACCACACTATTAATTAACAGTATACGTTGACATACTGGGCAAATGCCATCCTCTCAATTAGGTTGGTTGTGGTCCATGTTCAAAGAGCCAGTTCTACTGCAGAAGAGCAGAGCAATGTATCAGTGCTACTCGTGTATGTGACAAAGTCAATGATTGTCTGGATGGATCTGATGAAGTTGGCTGCCGAAATCCACGCGGGTCGAAATGTGGAACTGGAGGATATCGTTGCAAGAATGACCAGTAATGTCAATAATATTATTTATTCAACTAGAAATACAGGGCTGCAGCAACCCCTTTCCTTTTAATTCAAATTTCTAACCAAACAACTATAAATTCCCAATATTTTTTCAGCATGACGTATCGAACCGCTGACCAAATGCTCCCGCCAGATCAGTGGTATAACCATTGTAACAATGCCACATACATTTTTGGACCAGGAACTGGTCCCCAATCGCTCAAAATCTCTTTGTTGTTCTTGTTAGGGGGCGACGCTCTTCGAAAAAAGCCTAATGCTCTTTCATTTCGAGTCCAATCGTCATGAAATTTGACACGATGATTTAAAACGACATTCCTCATCGATTAACGGTGTCCGAATTTGATTTTCGATTTAGGGGGCAACGTACAAGCAATTCTTTACTGTTAGCGTAGAATAATAATTAAACGCAATGTATGTATGCATGTGTCTGTAAACACGATAACTAAAAAAATATCAAACATTTTGATACGGAATTTTGTACAACTAATGGACGTAGGCCATTTTGGTTAAGTTTGGATGAAAATTGGATTATAAATTTACAAAAGTTTGTCTTGCTTTCTCCAACTGAACAAACTGAATGCGTAAAACTGAAAACTGAATGTATAATTTATGCATGATCTGCGGCTACCCTTGTTTACATATTGTAGAACATAAAACAAGGCAAGGAAAAGATTCAGAACTTAACTTAATCACGCTGGCCGAGGTATGCCCTCTAGTTATTATTATTTACACAATTGTGCAGTCATGGACCAACGATTGAGCGTTAACTTTTGAATAAATTTAAGTTACGTACGTCCACACTAATCCGTTTTCGTGGCGTTTTCAGATTGTTCTCCATCCGCAAGGGAATGTAAGACAATAGCCCAGTTGGCCAGTTTTCTGAAATCATACAATAACGCCACGAAAACGGATTAGTGTGAAGGTTGCCTTGTGGAATTTTTCGTTATGTTTTTGCATTAGTTTCGCAAAATGAGCTTGGCAGCTCACAACACAAAGATACGCAAGGGACGAGGACTTTAGAATCTCGGTAAAGTCCGACGTCGAGTATTTGTCGAGCCAGTTCCTGGTCCATTAGTACGATTCGTACTTGTTTGTACAAAATAGCGAAAATAATAAAAAGTTATGTTTAAATTCTTATAATTCTAGAGTTATCAATTGCCGAAATATCAGCCATTCTATATATTAAGCTTCAATTTAATGCAAAATTCAATCTTTGACGCCTCGTTAAGTTAAACGTTTCGAAGTTGAATACAGGGTGAGTCAGAAAAAAGTGATGCCTTTGAAATTAAATACAATAGGGTACAATAGATTCTTTGAAAGAAAATGCAAATATGAAGTTCAATTTCAAAAGGTTCACTATTGTATTAAATTTCAAAGGCATCACTTTTTTCTGACTCACCCTGTAGAGCAGTTTTGAAAAACTTACACCTACACAATGAATTTAAATGAAACCGGATATAAGCAACAATTTTTTAAAGCAACGAATACATAAACTTACCTTGTCCTAGTCCTAATGTTTCTTGCCGTACCTTATATTTAACGATTTTCCATCATGTATCTCTTCATATAATTTTTTCAAAGTAAAAGTGGTCGCATTACGGCTCTTTGCATGAAACGAGCATGCATTGTTTTTAAAATTTCGTTCATTCCACAACTGACTGTCCGCCATATTTTTAGCTATCAGTGATGTGGCCAACCATGTAACATATCTACCAATGCGGGGCTTATATTAATCCGTTATGCTGTCGTTTACCGGATGTAAATAGCCGGGCGCGACTGTTGGCTCTGGACTGAGGTGTTACTAACTCCATGAGTTTTGGTATATGTATACGTAATTGGAAAATTGGTTGGAAAAACTCATCTTAACCGATTTTCATTGTAGAGGTTGTCGGATATTAAGTCATTTGGTGAATTGCAAATCAGTTAAACGCAAACTTAACTTAAATTCATCTAATGGCATTATACCAGTAACTTTGATTATTTCACTGTTAGTCTAAACACGTTTGAATTGACTCAAGACCAATTTCCATGACAACATGATTAAAATGTGGCCTTCTAATATTGGTACTAATTTCGTACACGTAGAATGGCTCAATTTATAGGGCTCGGGCTTTTAGCTAATGCCATACGATAACCTACGGTAAACGATAAAGATACAACAGTGGTTGTAATAAACATAATGATGCATTCAATGCTATAGGTATGAATAACTGGGACATCACAGCAGTAAAAAACAATTATTGTCGGTTGTATTTCCAGGTGTATTCGATTTGATCTGGCTTGCGATGGTACCGAGCATTGTGCAGATGGCTCTGACGAAGAAGGAAATTGTGGACACTACACTCTTAAATCTAAAAAAAAAAGAGATGAAATCCCAAGTTTTGCAGAGAAGCTATTCAAGAAAGATGGAGGTGTTGGAGGAAATGGTGTGGATGCAGCAATTGGAACTGTTGTCAATTGAATGTTTTTGGATGTTCTCTCTCATTCAATAAGCTAGAAGAACTGAGAATTAGGTTTGCACACAATATCAATTTAATCATATACTGTAATTGTTTTTACTCTTTTCCCCTCCCATGCATGGTGAGTTTAATATATCTATCTTTAGTTATTTTGTAGCAGTGCAGGTGCTCATTTAAATACAATACTAAATTACAACTTCTCAGCTTAGTTTGGCAATGCAATAATTTTTTTTGTTAATAATCATTTAGGAGAAAGCTTGTAACTACAAGCGTCGTTCCGAGGACTTACTAATAGATACCTCCTCAGTTTCGCATGCAAACTGCTTATTTTGTATTATGTGATGTTTATACATAATTTGTCACGTTTTGCACGGTGTTTGGTTAAGCCGTGTTGACATTCGAACCGTGGCCTTGCCTTGGCCAAGTCGTCACTTCACTGATTGGCGTTATCAGGCCAGGCCAAGGACTGAAGTGTGAACACGGCTTTAATTACCCTGGTTGCCAGAGGTTTTTGTATTCCGCCCTATTATGCTCGCTCGCATTTTGTTTCACGCGGGGCGGAAGAGAACCCCTGCTGGCACGCGATATGAATCTCACTTCCCTTGGTACAAACTTTGTACCAAGCACATGATTGGTTAGTTATAATTAGAAGTTATAGAATCGATGTGATTGGTTAAACAAAAAATCGGTTTGCTATACAAAAATAACAAAATGTTAAATATGTGTATCTTATAGTTTATTCAACGAATATTTTTGTCGCCTTTCAGCCACGGAAATATACGATATTGGGCTTAAATTATAGCTCAAATTTTTGTCTTGAAATTTCGTATGTTTGGTAGAAGAAACATCGATATATTTTGGTTAAAATTCGTCAAATGGGGGAGAAGTCGGTATGCTTATTAGTATTACATACTAATAGGCATATTTAATTAGTGTTTCTTTCCGTGGCCAAATGGCGTCAACAATGTTCGTGCTTAGTTTTTACATCACCGATTATAAAGTTATAATTCGCCAGACATGATTTGGATACGCTAACATCATATATTCTTCAAATATTAATGCATTTATACGTATATTCCTGAAGATTCCAAATTTCTCTGACAATCTGACAAGAAACAGTATGACCGGAAGTTAACTGTTCAAAATACGTCACAAAATAGAAAACCGGTTTTACAAGTTCTGTAACTATAACTGAACATGGAAGTGAGATTCATATCGAGTACCACCAGAGGTTCTCTACCGCCCCGCGTGAAACAAAATACGAGCGAGAATAATAGGGCGGAATAAAGAACCTGTGGCAACCAGGGTAGGCTTTAATACATTTTATATTGAATATGATGACGCAATGCATGAGGGAAAAGGTCAGGTTGCAAGCATCACATCAGGGGAGAAAATTGTGGTGGGAGGGGAAACGTCTCCAAATTGGAGTAACATTTCAGGAGGCTTAGCATTAGAAAAGTTAATTTCCGTCGCTGCCTCGCATAATTTGAAATGTGCAATTTCCACATGCTAAATTGAAGAGGTCTATTGACAGATAATTTGACCACGCAGAGATGAGCATTGATTCGAATGCCTGTGAGTATTTCAGAAGAGGTATAAATGACTTTGACCCAAAGATAAATAATGCTACAATACTATTGTTATGATTGAAGTGAAAAACTCGCTTAATGAGGACGGAAAAGAGTTAAATAACACGTAAACGTAAACGAGATGTAATGCTAGTACTAATGTTGCGCATTATTTTTACCATAGCTGCATGAGCTGACTTCCATTGATGAAGTTGAGAGGGGAGGAAGCATAACTAACGCCCACATTATATAAACGATTCATGTACTAGCTAATTCATCACCATTAGAATAATATTTCACACTAAATTTAAATGGGCTCTATTCACTCAATCTCTCGCGAAAACGAAAGTCTGTTGAGTAGAAAATCAACTCTTAATTCTCTGATCACTTACTTGATAATTTTATCATGTACGTAATTGCAGTTCTACACCTTTGTTGACATTGTTTTAGTTTTGGGGTATTCTTTAGACTTGATCTCTTTCAATATATAGAAATAAGGAACATGGAAACACAGTTAACATTCCAGTTCAAACTTATTAATTGGCTTTCCCACATTTTTCTAATTCCACTCCTTAATTTCTGGATATACTTTACATTATCATTCTGAATATATTCTTATTCATGTTATGCTGTATATTTTCAATACGAGATAAATGAACGTGTCTGCAGAGCATCTTTGCAGGATGAATCCCATATAATTCATTCATCAAATCTAGTCTAATTTGTCACGATAAAATCCCCTATATCTAGCGCGGGACACTTTTTTAGTTTTAAATTATTTTAATCAATATTCCAATATCAATCTATGCATTTGTCAAATTTAAGTTCTTACAGTAAAAATAGAACTCTTGCAGCCAACAGATAATAAAAGCTATAGTCGTATCGACAGTACTAGATACATTTTGAATTGGCTTTTATAACTATAAAACCAAAATTAAGTGTATAAATCGAAGAATCTGAGACAATCAACACGTCTGGCGATGAGCATTAACTTAGGATCCAACTACTTTCCATTAACATTGAATGTTTCAAACCGTAAAGCAATTAAAATGTGTCGGTCAAAGTTTTACAAGTCTAAAGTTTAAACTGGAATAAATTCCTCACCTGCTATCTGGTGGAAAGAACCCCTACACCCTCCTCTCAATGTTGAATACAAGATTGAAAGAGGTGTTCCTATGAAAGAAATTTTGAAGAGAGAATAAAAATACAACATTAAATGGGGGGGAGGTGGTGGGAGCGTGGTAAATGTTAAGGGGCAAACACCCATCTGCCAAGATTGTATGTTAACTCTACGACAAGGGTTTACTCGTAAACTGACAAGTCTTCGACTTGCCTTCGTCAGTGAACCATTTCTTCTAAAATTGGTAAATGTACAATAATTCATGTAGCAACTCAATGAAGACTTCAGCTAGTAACTCAGTCCAGTCTGAAGTCGAGATCAGTGACAGGATTGTTTGGATCTGCTATATTCGTGCAAGATAAAGTACTCGCGTACGAAAAAGCTAACCAATGAATGCTCACTGAATCAGGCAATCAGCGACTGATACTGTATCGTCGTGAAATATTTTATAAAGAATGTCTTATCTCTTGAAATGGACCGTCTTTTCACAATTATCGTTTCTTTTAAGTACGGATATTGTTCTTATAACATGACTCCAGATGATATAGGAACAACAATCGAGGTTATTCTGCGATCAAGATCCAAGGAGTCGAACCTCATTAAGTGCAGCAATGCCAGTGAAGTAAAGGTTTGCCAGAAATACACTCATGCAGAATCCCCTCGCCTATTCAAACTCAGGAATTATACTTTAATATTTATTGTAATATGAAGTATTCAGCCAATCATTGTAACCATAGCAACAAGCATTTTTTTAGTTTTGGTACAAATGATAATAGTAATATAAATATTTGTACCTTTAACTATAAAATTATGAATTGCCCCACTATATAAAGTAGATATGTTATTACGTACTCTTTTATCTTTGGTTTGCTGCAAAACGTAACCTTAGACATTTCACAAAAACGTCAAAAATATTTAGAAAACTTCAACTGTTTTTGACAGTATAATTTTTTAAATTTATCTTTAAAATGAAGTTTTTGACATTACGTTGTTTCCTCAAAATTCAAATTTAAACTTGCTAAAATACATTTTAGGTTTAATCGATATTATAATAACCTCACAGAGTGACATACGCTTTTGCAAATCCACAAACCAAAATATGCAAAATAGACACTTACACGTTTAAAACACTTCAAAATTGTCCTTTTTTCATCCATTAGATTGCTTCTCGTTTATCTTGTTTTGAAGACTCTATTTATCGGTATGTTTTTCCAATAGTCCGAGTATTAAAAATAATTTTTGAGGCATAACAAAATCTTTATCCGTAAATCTTTAAATGTTTATCCGTATGTTTCTCTCGACCTGAACTCGCGCATGCGTATGACGTAGAAAACCTTGAACCGTCCATGGTATCGCGGCGGACGACTTTGGATTCCGCTATGTTTTCACATTCCCGGGTGTACATATCCGAGCGCAAGTAGTACCCTCGCACGGCGCTTCGCGCCGGCTCGGGACAAGAAACGTTGGCATATAATATACATGCACATATGATATTAACCATGCATTCATAAACAGGTCATATCAATCAATATACATGTAGATTATAGGTATTCATATAGATGTCATATTGATCTTTAGAAAATGAAATCAATGCAGAACTGAAACAGATATAGTCAGAACTGAAACAGATATTGTCAGAACTGAAACAGATATAGCCGATTACCTATTTACTTATTAAGATTTTTCTCGGCATCTCGTTCAATTGGATTAATAGTAGAAGATGTTAGTAGATGGAATACTCGAACGGAAATTTATATACTGACATTTTTAGACCTAACCAGGACCTTTCCGTTCGAGTATTCCATCTACTAACACCTTCTACTATTACTTATTTACTTATTCAACTTAAATCTGTTTCGGTTTTTGGATGCTCAAATAATGCCAGGAGTTTTCAGCATAGTTTCAAATTAGATTAGCTTCATTTACATGTAATTCCTTCTAGAAAGAGCATTCTGTCGTTTTTCTCGCCCTTTCTAATCAGATCAAATTAAGTTTTTGAAAGTGTGTTGTAAATCTTGTATCAAAATTAACAAACAACATCTTGTACAATGAGTAACTTTAATTCTACTAAATCAACGATATTTTCTATACTATAGATTTCGATGCATAATTTATTCATAATTGTAGTTGAGAGCCAAAATGTAGATTTCGGAAGGACATATGTAGATTTCAAATGTAGATTTCATAGATGTTCTCCGACTGCAAGTGCAATAAATATTTAAAATTCAAGCAAACGACTCAGTTGTAGTCTACCGCGGATATTATATAACTTAATAATAAAAAGATTATCTGTAAACTGTCTGCGCACGTACGAATATAGTTTTCTTTGACCGTTACCCCAATCAGAACCCTATCGTTAACCCTACTGTGCGTGAAACATAAGGATATGACTTACTCGTTGATCTATTTCCTGGTGAATACGTTATACAATTGCAATGGAATGGTTATTTTAAGATTGCATGTCAGCTTGATTTCATTTACATTCTTTATGTTGATATTTGTTCCAGACCGGAAGGAGAGTTGGACATTTACCCCGGTCACTGATTCGGAAATTCTTTGTTCATAGTACTCACTGAAAATAATTATCTTTTTAATAGAAACGTTATCGTCGATTGAGATGAATTCCTTCATCATTACAAGCCTATCAACTCTTGGTACGTTTTTGCCCAATCAGTGAATGCAAACAATCGCCTTCGGTATAAATACACTCGAGAGTGTAAGAACAATACAGAACTTTGCTTTAATATCAAATGTAGTGCAACTGATCAGGCTGCTCTTGTACCATTCTCATATCGTTATAGCTGCTGTGTCGCCGTAAGATATGTTCAGCATTTAATTTCACTAAGCCAGTTCCTAGTTTCGACTGTGCATCCAATTGACACATTCTGAGTCGGGTCAATAAAATAACAGTTAAATGATAGCTGAAACTGAGTTGAAAATTGTGTATCAAAGTATTCAGTATTCAACTGTTCAGGCATGCATTCGTCATTTACGTATATCTAGCCTGCGAAGCAGTCGCTTTATTTTAACGTAGGCCTACACAATAGCACTACAATTCGATTAGTTTTCACACCTGCAGTACATTTTGTTCTCTGTGGTATGCCAAATTATGATAAAAGTTAAAGGCACATAATTTGGCGATTTAGTCAAAAACTCGTGCTTGTTCTTTCACGCAATTTTTACATAACTGTCTTACATGAAGTACTGCAGTAACAACACAGTATAGGTATTGAGCAGTAACCTCACTCGGGGTTCAAAGCATAGATATAGGAGGTATAGATCGCCGGCTCGGCCTCGCCAGGCGTGACATTTTGAACAATCCAAGATGGCGGAACAAGCGGGCAAAAAAAAGCGCGGGAAATTTGTTTGCTAATTAAAGACCTTTAGTTTACGAGCGTTCTTCAAGTTTTACAGCTGTTTTTAAGAGTTTTAAAGTCGTCTGATTTCAGGTTTTTTGTTTCTGAGTGATAAAAATATTGAACCAGATTCATTTTAGTCGTTTTAATTTAAAAAAACATGCCACAGTCTTGTGCCGCGTACAATTGTACGAAGAGAAGAGTGCCATCAAAAGATGGAACTAACGTTGCATTTCACAGGTAGAATATGGATTTTATTGAACTAGTTTTAATGCTATTTTTACCGACTGTAGGGGTGTTAACATAGTTTAATCGTAATGCAAACACTACACAGTATCTGTTTCCTTTATGCTTTGTTCTTCATCGTTTGTCATTGATTGTATTTATGCAAAACTATAGTTCGCCGTTCAGACGTTTTTCACGTTTTAAACATTAACTGAATTTTCCCATAACCAACTTTTTATTTGCAAAAAGAGTAACCATAGATAACCATTGTATATATAAAAGTATAAAGGCACAGTCCATTTCACAATTAGCTTTAAACAACACCGCACAAGCACATCAAAACTACTTTGTAAAATGAAGTATTCCAGCAATAATTATATTCAAAATCTGTCCAGTGCCCACTGATCTCAACTCATACAGACTCAAAAACCCATTAAATTCTCGATTTTTCATGCCAGCGTAGGCGTAGAACACGAGAGAAAAAGTTTTTAAAATCTGACAAGTTAAACAAAATTGTCAATTGAAATATATTTAAACATAATGTGCTGAAACATAATCATAGGACATAGATACATACACAAAAATTCAGTTTTAATATTCAATGTAAAATTATTAATTCAAAACAAAACTTCAAAATAAAATAACCCAACATTTATTGACAATTTTTGTATAATACTGATACACCAGGATATTGAATACCAGGAGACTTTACTTTTCATTGATTTTTTAAGTAGAGAGCAGAGACTTGAGATAGAGAGCCCTTCAAGTAAAATTAACAAGCATTAGACTGAGTAAATGGGTTACATTGTGGACTAACATGTTAAGGATATTGTACACAATATTGTTCATTCTGTGTAAATGCACAAGAAAATCATAGAACAAAGATTTGTCAAATAGAATAATACATGTCCTGTTTCAGATTTCCATTAAAGAATGCTGTACTTCTCAAAAAGTGGACAGTTGCCACAAAGAGAGCAAACTGGGAACCAACAAGCCATTCCGTACTTTGTGAGAAACATTTTAGACCAGAAGACTACATCACAAATGTAAGTGAATTGGCAGCACTTGATATTGACAAAGAAGTGAAGAGAGTCCTAACACCAACCAAAAAGTATCTGACACCTGATGCAGTCCCATCTATTTTTGAATTCCCTCCTCATTTAAAGTCCACTGAGAATATCACACCAAGAAAACCTCCAGTGAAACGAAAAATCATCTGCAACACCCCTCCACCATCCAGCCCTCCTAAAAGAGAAAAAAACCGAGAATATTAATACTCACGACCACCATGGTTACTGCCAGCACCCAGAAAAAGAAATTTCCCAGTTAAAAAGAAGTTAACACAAAAGAATAAGAAAATAAGGTCACTACGTGGCAAAAACATTAGGAAGGAAAAACGATTAAAAACTTGTTAAGAAGCTTGAACATATGGATCATCTTACACAAGAACAAAGTGAGGCTCTAACAACCAACTTTGGAGAATTGACGAAGGAAATTTTTAAAAATGAAGCAAAAATGCAGAAAAGTCAGCTGGCACACGATACACAGAGAAAATAAAACAATTTTCGATTTCACTACATTTTATAGCCCAAAGGGATATCAGTTTGTGAAAGGCATTCCACCTTCCATCCCCTAGTACGATAAGATCTTGGGCTTCATCTATTGATTGTGAGCCTGGATTCCTAAAACAAGTCATTACCCACTCCAAGACAATCTTGATGAGGACAACAAAGATTGTGTACTGCTTGTTGATGAAATGTCTATAAAGAAGGATGTTCTTTTGGATGCTAAGACAAAAAAGTTTGTTGGGAATGTTGACTACGGGAAGATTGTAGCAGAAAAACAAGATACAACAGCAGAGAATGCGCTAGTCGTCATGGCAGTTGGCCTGAAACAACCCTGGAGCCATCCGATTGCATACTTTTTGGTAAATGGATTGACATCAAAACGCAAACACAAATAATAAAGGAATCAATCAACCTACTTACCGATGCAGGCTTGGATGTACATGCTGTCATATTTGATGGCTGTTCCAAAAATTTAGCAACAGCTCGAGGTCTTGGATGCAACATAAATGCTTTTGATGGATCATTTCCACACCCATCTAGACCAAACAAACTGCTCTATGTGATTCTTGATGTTTGCCACATGTTAAAGTTGGCAAGAAATGCCCTGGGAGACAAAGGCATATTTTATATTAATGGCCAACCATCCATATTCTGGAAGCTCATCACAGAACTGTACAACACACAGAAAGATGATGTTTTACACCTAGGAAATAAATTGAAAAGCAAACACATTCATTGGCACAATATAAAGATGAAAGTTGCTGTGGCAGCACAGACACTGAGCAACTCAGTTGCATCTGGTATCAGATATTTGAAGGCAATTGGTATACCAAAGTTTCAAGACAGTGATGAAACTTCACAGTTTGTCGAGAATATTAACAATATTTTTGACATTTTAAATTCAAGAAGCAAGTTTGGGAAGCACTACAAGAGTCCAATAACATTAGAAAACATTGACGACTTGGAAGAGTACCTTAGTCAGATCAATAGCTACCTACAACAACTAGAAGATCAAGATGGTGGGAAATTGGTTAATGGTCCCAGAAAAACATTTATTTTGGGATTTGCAGTGTCAGCAAGATCTATCATTGCTATAGCTAGACGACTACTGGAAAGGAACTACAATAAATTTGACTATGTTCTCACTTACCGGTTCTCACAGGATCAGATAGAGATGTACTTCAGCAAAATCCGAAGTCGATTAGGATGGAACAACAACCCAACAGCTTTACAATTTAAATGGGCATTACGCACACTGCTGCAAAAGAATCTCATAACAGCACCGACAACAGGTAACTGCACCAACATCGCAGAGAGACCAGAGAAAGAGCTGGAACCCGACAAGAGAATCCTGCGATTGCTCGACAGTTCCCCAGTATGGCGTGATGATGTTCATGGTTACATTGGAGGTACATAGTAAAGCAGCTTATTCCATCCACAAAATGTGTTGAGTGTCTTGATGCCTTGGTTGCCGAAGACAGCAACCAAGTTCCAGATCACTGTTCCTACACCCGCACATCTCCCAGCAGTCCAAACAAGTTAATTTCCTGAAGAGTTATGGTGCCTTGATAGTCCCTTCACAATCGGTTGTGAAAGTTGTCCAGGTCACCGATAAAATCCTTAGAGAAAAGCTCCACCAGTGGCATCTAATGCAGAAGAAAACCCTTCAAGAACTGAAGCAACAAGTCCTGCAGGAGACCAAGCCGTCCACCTTTGTTGAGCTACAGCAGCACTCACGAGAATGCCACATCCTCGATGAAAATCTGCGCGATGACCATATCACCACGCTCGTCCACGGTATTTCAGACCTGTACGTGAAGATATTCATCCACCGCTTTGGAAAGATATACTCAGAAAAGGTAGTTCGCGGTGAAAAGCCTTCAAAGAGGCAAAACTCAACAAACTTATCCTCTTTGGGAACGATTAAATTACAATTCGGACAATAAATTGTAATTCGACAGCAATTGTTATTAAAAAATCAAAATGTGACATATAAATGGTCTAATTGTGCACATAACTTCTCCCTTTTACTGTCAAATCGATCCATAAGCGGAAAACGCACATTTATCCTTCGAGTGATATAAAAAATTATAATCTTCGTCTTATAACTTTGTCTTGATAAAGTTTTTCTTTGCATTCACAGCGAAAATAGAACGTAAACACTCACCGCTCCCGATCAAAATATTTCACGATCTAAAGCGAGAAACCCCACGCTAAGTCCTTCAATGGCATAAGTAAAGATAGTTTTCTCTAATAAAACCAAAATTACGGCTTAACTCGTTGTCGATTTCCCAAAATAGGTGCTCGAAAATGCCCATTTTAGATACTGTACCTATGGACACTTGAGTTTTTTGCCCGCTTGTTCCGCCATCTTGGATTTTTTATTTTGGTCACGCCTCGTCACTAGGCTTCAGTATTGGAGTCGGCGATCTATATCTCCTATATCTATGGTTCAAAGTGTCCAACGAAGTCATCCGACTTCCGGTTTGGCCGCCATGTTGGCAGTAAGGAAAGAGGAGTGAAGATTGTTTAAAATTGTACTACAGAAACATGGTTTTTGCACTTAAATGGCAATAATTTTCCGTTTTCTTGCGCCGATCGGTTTCAAATGGATAAGATAACAAATAGAGGAGAATACTGCGTAGTTTTAGACGCGTTTGGAGTAAAATAAACAAGCAAAAAGGCAGAAAATCGCGACGAATGTCAGCTGTTAGGAGTGGGCTGAATGTTTACTTTCATGATTGAAACTTAAATTGGCACTATTTCAAGGTTTTGTAGACGAATTTTTCTTTCTATGCCTAGTACTTGTAAAAGAAAGGTAAGTTGTCAAATTTTAGTAAAATAGAAAAACTATTTCAATGACAAATTGTGCTCTAACTTGTTATAACTATAAGGCTGCTAGACTCTACTAAATAGCAGCCGTGGCAGTATGCTATATATTTTGGTCTATAGCTTGTTTTTCTGTGTTTATTTTTATAATATTTTCAGTATGATTAAATATGGTCCTCTCAGCTCTGTGCCAAACAAAGTTGATCGGTTTTTGTTCTCTTCTAAGAGGCTCCCTGAACAAATTATGGCAGTAGCTAGACCACTGTATAGGCACTTCTAAAGTTCTAAATTGTCAATATAAATGTCAAACGTTAATAAAAATATGAACGAATATAATGACTGAAGTCATGTCGGTTAAAGATGTGACACCTTCAAATATTTGCTGTCCTTTTTGTTCTTAGTTGTCCGAAAATCACGGTTGGCCAATTTCAACGAGTAATATATTCTCATTCTCAAGAACAGCTTCTGCAGATATTCCAGCAGGAATTCTTCACAGTACTGGAACGGCACAGGTTCTTTCTTGAGTAACTTGAGGATATCACCTCCAACAGAAGAACTCTTTGTATAAATGAAGAAGTTTTTGAAAAAGATTGCTTCAAGTTGAACGACATACTCCAGGAATCTAACTGAAGGCGCATGCAGACCTCCAAATTGTGATTTGACTTGCTCATATGCCTTGAAGTAACAATTGAAAGTAATTTCCTATTGTCATCCAGATCATTGGACTCTTGGGCTTCTTTGTAGGTTGAGCAGCTGTGTTTTTGTGAACACTTATGGAGCAGATAGCCAGCAACATATGTGATAGTATTCTCCTCGACCATGTTGGAAACGACAATTTGGATCTTTGTAGTCGGTGGGTCCAATCGCCAAGGTTTGAGGTTGAGGTATTGTAGCCAGCACTGATGTTGACTTCTTGGTAGTTTCTGTACACTGAGCGATTAGGTCATCAAAATCTGCAGCACAATTTCCAGCTGAGGAGGCTGAGGAATAGTTTTAGAATAATTACAAATATGACGAAGTAAAACGTACTTTTCTGGCTCAGATGGAAACTTGAACTATCACTCTTCGAACAGTTAACTGCTGAACACCACACGTTTTCTTTTAGTGTTAGATTTCTTTTCGGTTTGAAACTAAGTTCTCTACATGACTACATCTGCCATTATCGGGCAGAATAAAAAAAGCACTTGCCAAACTAAGTTACAATTTAAACCAAAGACTACAGACAAATGCATTGCTTGATTGTTGATTTAGAGAAATCCACAATGACCACTTGCAGGTTTTTTGGTGGGAGTGTACTACTCCTACAGTACTACATGTGTTGTGTTCACAATGAAATATGGTAAACATTGTAATCTAGCCAAAGATTGCAAAAGAAACAAATAATGAAATGAATTTTATATAATAAAGCAATAAAGAAATATATTTCAATTGATATTGTATGTAGCAGTCAATGTGACATTTGCCAAATTTGAGAAGAGCACATTTGTGTAAGTTTTGTCAGAAATGTAACAAAGTTAAGCAATAAAGTAAACTAGTCAAGGGAAACTCTTGCTCTTGCACAATACACCATGCCAAGTCTCTTGTTAACCACTAGGTTGAAATACACCCTGATTGATGCAACCTATTTTGTTATTTTACTGTAATGTGGTGTATGTTGACAAGTTAATCCTAAATGTCATTAAGTTAAATGATCAAACAATTTCAAGAGATTGAATAATTGAGCATTAAATATAACAAGAACACAACACAACAAACATCAAGTTGATAATTTATTCAATATGCCACTGGCATTAATAAAACCAGGGTGCTGAACCACTAGCTACTGACCTTTGGCCATACAAATCTGCAAGGGTGATGGAACACATAATTATCACCTGCTAATATCAACACATAAGTGGCAAGCATAGGTGCATTCTCTGTGAAGTAAAGTTAACGCAGAAGATCAGCAGTTTTACCTTGACTTTTATTATGAATTGTGTTGTGAATTTTGAAAATCCATGCTGGAGATCTTCGCACTTTTGTACACAGAATGCACCGTGGGTGGCAAATACTCTCCCCTTAGAGAGTAAAATTGTCTGACATTTGGGGGCATTGCCAGTCAATGGGTTAACACTGAGAGCAAGGATTTATAAACCTCTCCCTAGATGTGTACACAGTAGCTTCATGCTAGTTTTAATATTTTGCAATACAAATGTATCTTGAATATCATTACTTCCAAACAATAATTACAGTTGTCTCTCTCAGGGGCAGTTTATACGATCCCGCTTACCCGAGATTAAACAAAGCGTACTTTGAGGTATTGAAATAAGTCCTTATGAAACCAGACAAGCACATGCTAACAAGAATTTAAATATAGATCAATGCAAAAATATATATTCGCAAGAATTAGTGCTCAACAACATTTTGCCATTTGATTTTTCCACAGAACAAAATCCAAAGCCATCAGGATCATGTTATTTTTCCGAATCATTAACAAATGACTTATTTCAATACCACAAAGTCATTGCATGCTTCGTTTAATCTCGGGTAAGAGGGATAACTGCCCCTCAGTAAAGTTGTACATGTTCCATCAGTGTATTCTCTAGACAGCAATAAGAACAATCTGTTCCTGCAGGAATACTTCAAATGTTTGTGAGAACAACTTTGACTTTCTTCTTATACACGCCGTTTTCAACATGATTGAAACCTTTGTCTCACTTGTTAAGACCAATGGTAATAATAAATGAGCTTTGCCCAATATCCCGCACGTACTCCTAACAGCTGACATATTTCGTCGCGATTTTCTGCCTTTTTGCTTGTTTATTTTACTCCAAACGCGTCTAAAACTAAGCAGTATCCTCCTCTATTTGTTATTTTATCCATCTGAAGCCAATCGGCGAAAGAAAACGGAAAAATATTGCCATTTAAGTGTAAAAACCATGTTTCTGTAGTACAATTCTAAACATCTTCACTCCTCTTTCCTTACTGCCAACATGGCGGCCAAACATGCGCGGCATGAAAAGCGCAAGGACAAAAACTTCAAAGGTTCCGACCCGAGTGAGCTTACTGCTCAATACCTATACTGTGGTAACAAGGTATTGCATGTGCGTGGGCGCAAGTCGTGGCATGTTTTTTATTGTTCTTGTCTTTTTAGATTGCGTTTTGGAATTGAAAATACAAAAGTTAATCTATTGTAATCTTGCTTGTTTGTCTATTTGTTTTACTAAATTACCGTTACAATATTTCCAATGTTGTGGATGCTGCAAAAGGAACTGTTGTCAATTGAATGTTTTTAAATATTCTCTCATTCAATGTAAAGAAGAACTGAGAACTAGGTTTGCACACAATGTCAATTTAATCATACTCGGTAAATGTTTTCACTCTTTTCTGTCGAATGCGTCTAGCTTCCTTTGTGATTATACTCTAAAAATACAGATATTCATTTAAATACAATACTAAGTTAGATGTATGCCGGCAATTAACGTCTTAGCATATAGTTTGCCAATAATGCAGTAAAATATTTTATTATTTAGCGGTGAAAGTTTGTAACTACTACCTCTTTCAGATGGTGTACATGTATATATCGTTACCTTCGTATGCAAATTGCACATTTTGAAGTACATGATTTTTACATAGTTTGTCACGTTTTAGACGGATGCATTTAATACTTGAATTGGTTGCATATGGTGAAAAAATACATTAGGTCATGCAAACATCACATCAGAGATGGAGGGAGGCAAATTCTCTCTATATTTTTATGCAATGATGAAAATTGACTAGAATGCCTAAGAATTTGGGAAGAGGTATAAATGACTTTGACACAAAGAAAAATCGCACTACGATATATGATTTGTTGTGATAGAAGTGAAAAACTCGCTTATTTAGGACGGAAAAGAGTTAAATAACACGTAAACGAGATGTAACGTTGGTCCAAAGGTTGCATATATTTGTTTGCACGGAATAGTTAAGCACCATAGGCTAGGGCATGAACTGGCTTCCATTGAGGAAGTTGAGAAGGGGGAGGGCGTGACTAAGGCCAACACAATACTAACGATTTGATGAAAGCAATAATTAATACAAAAAATTACGTACTCATGTACTAGCTAATTCATCACCGTAGTTGATTTGTATTTTTAGTCTTTTTCGCGAGAGAGAAAGTAGAAAATCTAGCCTTAATTCTCCGATCACTTATTAGATGATTTAGAGGGTCGTGAAGGGGTAAAACGAGAACTATGATCTGCCTATTTTCTCACTAAGAAAATGGATTTAGACCAATGGGAATTGGATTTTGCAGCACTGGAAATGGGATTTGCAAACATTATTTAGCTAACTTTCCTCCCTCTAATAGTAACCCTTAGGAACTAGGGTTACTATTTCCTCCCTCTAATACTAACCCTTAGGAACTAACAATGGGGCCACAGTAATTGGCTGACGCTGTTGTGGACTCCCTGCCATTGAGGCGAAGTTGAATATAATAAAAATAAATAAGGAAATATCCAGTAAATTATGTCATAAGGAACACAATATATAAGGAATATGGAAACATAAATTGCCAACTCAAATCTATTAATCGGCTTTCGCGCGTGTTTCTAATCTCGACCCTTAATGGCTGGGACTATACTTTATATTAGCATTCTCTGAAATGTAATCGTGTTCATGTTATTCTGGATATTTTCAATATGAGATAATTTCCAAAGTCAGGGCCTTTTTTAAGATTTCGTCAGTGAGGGGCATCAACGAAAAGGGACCTAACAAGGAGGCGGTGAAGTGGAGGTGAAATGAGCCTGTAGGGGGGTCTGGGGGAGGATCCCTCTACAGGCTGAAGGAGAGAACTTTTCGTATTCTTGAGCCTCTGTGTCTTGATTTCCTGCATTTTCAGTGACTGCATTTTCAGTGACATATATCCCATCTAGGCAGACTGAGCTTTCGGTATAAAAGCAAGGTTTTGCTATGGGAATATTAAAACACTCTTCTGAACAAAGTCATCCTCTTTTTTGCTTATATTTTAGACACAAGGGACCTTAACTGGGGGGGGGGGGCTACAGTTCACTGGGGGGAGGGGGTTATTAGTTAAAAAGGCCATGTCGAAAGTTAGGTAAATGTACATGACTGATTATCTTTGCAGGTAGAATCCCATATAAATCATTCACCAAGTCTAGTCTCAGTTCGGTCATAATAAGATCGTTTATCTAGCGCAGGACACATTCTATTTGATTTAAAAGTATTTTCCCCCGACAATCTGTATGATTAATATATCTTTGGTATTTACAGAATACAGTTTAATGTCCATTCATTGGCAAGTCTCAAACTGGACGCAATGCCAAGTATAAAGGATTCAAATCTGCTTCTTTCGTACCTCAACCAGCAGAAAATAACACTTCTCACACACTGCTGAGAGCTGCTGCAGCCAACCGCCGCAACAGACAACGATAGAGCTAGGTAATATCATGCACTCTGCATTGACTTGGTAGCAAGCAATAGAGAGTTAATAGATTCGTCTATATAGTTATTCTTTGCCCTGGAACTGCGTCAACCCCCTTGTCTTTGAAGCAGACAGTCAGGGATGCCCATGGCCGCAGCCGTCGTTGTCCCACCTAAACATAGACTGTGAAGCCCACTGGTTAGCCCTACTGTATGAGTTTTTGACCACTTTTTGTATGTTGAATTCGCCTCAAGAGACGGTTCTTTGGATCATGTATTCCATTCGCCAGGAACTTTTCGACCACCGCGACTGGACATGGAACTTCGTCCGAACGAGCAATAAGCACTTGGGATCCTTCCCGAAACTGGTCGTTCTTTCTTTTAGTGAGGGATATTGAGAGATGGGTTGGTACAAATACCAGGTCCTCTGCAGTAATCTGACTCAGGTCATCCCACCGTAGGAACCCGTAGAAACCCAGGGCAATAAACGCGGCTTTTTGAAGGTCACCAAGCGGCCCACCTTCCAAGCACTTTATAATATTCCTAACACGAGTAGCTGATAAGGGTGTCTTTCTAGACTTTGGTTTGGCTAGGATTCTCCTTGCTGCCTCAGTGATCTGCTTGATAGCCGAGTACTCGCTTGGCTTAGCGTGACCGTTTTTCAGGTGAACCCAATCTATACCTATATAATTCAGCCGAAGACCAATCTCAGGGCCCATATCTGGTATTTAGGTACTGGAATAAATATTCCATCGTAAGTAGGGATGTTTAGGCTGCCTTTCACGAAGGCTTTCCAGATACCGCTCTTATCAACCAGCAAAGGCCACCAAGGTGCTGAGGGCCAGTATGGTATTATTAAAGTACCAGTTTCTCTACCAACTTGCATATGGCGGAGGCCGCGGAGTATAACATAAGGTTGACGCGGGGTAAAGCATCAGTTGACTCGCAACCCATGTTTAGGTATTAATTAATTGAATTTTAAATAAAAAAACTGATATTGTAACCAAAAACGGTTAAATTGCATCAGAAGATGCATACAATAATTAAACAAAACTATACATGATACTACATTAAAGGGCTTATGCAGCGAAAATTCGGTTAGAGTGAAACTCTCTTATTAAAGAGAACGTTTGAAGTTATGAAGATTGACGTTTGGAGCTTTTCCATATCCCACTTCGTTCTTGAGATATTAAGATGTGTTTGAAACATTACATAACATCACTGTGACATCACACTGCATAATGAATTGTTGTAAAATCACGAATATCTTTGAAATAATTGAATTAAATCACTTGAAACTATGCATGACTTGTGTAGTGTCCTGCGATAGGCAGAAACAAATGACAGTTTAAAGGCGATTGGTTAAATAATCTCATAGGTATTCGTGATTTTCCAACAATTCATTATGCAATGTGATGCCACAGTGATGTTATTTACATATCAAACACATCTTAATATCTCAAGAACGAAGTGGGATATGGAAAAGCTCCAAACGTCAATCTTCATAACTTCAAACGTTCTCTTTAATAAGAGTTTCACTCTAACCGAATTTTCGCTGCATAAGCCCTTTAAAAAGTACACCTATAAGTTAATTATATATTTACAAGTCATTGATTTAAAATACTTTGTGGAAAGAATGAGTTCCTAAAACGTTTCGTCTTACAAAAATAGTTTTTGTAAAGTTAGTTAAAATTCTATTAGGTAAAATTCAGAAAGTTTGACATTATCGGACTATCATTAAAAAACTTATGACACAATTTTTCACGTCTATCTTTCAAACTAGTAATATCTAATTTCTTTAAAGCCTCGTTATACGTTAAGAAAGGTAAAATAATTCTCAAAGCCCGCTTCTGTAAAATTTCAATTTCATCACTCAGTATAGTGCCAAACTTGGGCTGTATATTCCAATTTATTATATAAACATAAGTGTTATATAGAGTTTTATGCCACTGAGAAAAATCGTATTTAAACACACGTAAAAAATACGATATTTTTACGTGTGAAAATATCATTTTTGCAAGCCAATCAAAAACCTATTACTATTTGTGTACTATTTACATATATGTTTTGAGTTTCTATATGAATTGTCGTTTGTTTATAATTTGTTTATAAAATAAACAGAATAGTACATGGTTGCTTGGAAATATGGAATTTATTTCTCGTGTTGAAGAGAATATTGCTCACTCGTTCGCTACGCTCACTCGTGAGCAATATTCTCTTCAACACTCGAAATAAATTCCATATATCCGCGCAACCATATAATATTCTCTATATACTGGTCGAATTATCGTAATATATACCGTTAACGTCGTATCTATATCTGCGTCGGCACGCTTTAGTATATAGTCTTAGTATATAAAGTCGTTTCCCTACTTTCTTAAGAATATTATGAAAATATGTTCATTCCATCGCAGATCATCTTGAATAGTAACTCCCAAAACTCGAGCGGAATTTACAACTTTAATAGGAGTTTCTCCAATAAGTAACTGATGGAAAAAAAACGCTCGTCCCTCGTAAATTGGATAATTAACTCCTTACACTTCGAAACGTTAAGTTTCATATTATTCTGGGTAGTCCATGTTTGACTTTTACAATCGCGTGCAATACTTTCAGTGGCAGTAGAATCATCCACGTATTTCCATAATAGTTCGTTTACCATTACTAAGAAAGGAGAGGGCCTAATACAGTTCCTTGAGGGACACCTCCATTGACTGGTCGCCACTCAGAAGTATCTCGTTTCAATCTAACACGTTGTTTCCTATTTGTCAAGAAATTCATTATCCAGTTTACTAGTATCGGAGTAACACCTATATCGGACAATTTCTGGAGCAAAATGTTGTGATCAATACGATCAAAGGCTTTGGCCGAAAAATCTAATAAAAAAACTCTCACTGTTTTTTGAGTTCCATCAGTTTCTTTCAGCAGGTGGTGAATCAAACTAATCAATGCATGAGTGGTAGATGAGTTTGATAGGGAACCAAATTGTCGTATATCTATTTTATCACGTATACACGCAATAACCCAGTTAAACTACGAAATGTTCACAGCCTTTAGATAAAGATTGGGTTAACGAAATTGGACGCAGATCGACTTTAATATCTTTAACGGTCTGTGTTTTCGGAATGGGAAGAACGGTATCGGCTGGAAAAACGTAGGTATCGGCTGGAAAAACGTAGTGAATGCTTAGTTTTTACACAAGCAAAGTGATCCAATGTATATGTGTCCCCAAACCACATCAGCAGTTCGAAAACAGGAGGGATCAAGCATATAGTCGTCTGGATCATCCAAACGGGATAATCCATCTTTCAATCTCGACTGACCCACTCGACCTTTAACCGTATATTATGCTGTCTGCATATCTGGTATATTAAAATCCCAAATCTGGATTCCGACTCCCGCGTACCAACCGTATTTTTCGGCCAGTAAAATGTGTTTGTTACGTTCTTCAAGAATTTTCTTACCTTCGGTTAATTCTGCGGATATTTCCGCGATATCTCGGCTGGCGAGTGCTCGATCTACATCCTCAAGGATGCTTTTTTTTTAGCTGGTATTGCTTTTTGTTGCCTTGATACGGAAATCCCGGTTCGGCCACCTAATTTGGAACCGCTGTTGTATTCGCTTTCGACTTCGCCGTGGCGTCGCAGATCCTGCGCATTTTTTCGTTGGTTATCGAGAATCTCTTTAGCCCATGCTGGTGTTTCTCTAGGGTCACTTCGAGGCCATTTCTATACACTGTCTATCGAGCCAGAACTATGCCTTCGTCGGCTTCGACTACCGTCGTATTCCTCGTCTCTGTTTTCGCTACGACGAGAACTATGTGCACTTGTCTCGTTCGAACGTGAATCTCGCCGACTTCTCGAGTCTCGACGCTGGTGACTCTGGTCCCCGCTACCGTTATGGTCAGGCTCGTTTCTCTCTCGTTTTTCGCTCTGTCCCGATCTTCGACTTCGCTGGCACACCCTTCGAGTGGTACGCTAGGACTCTTACTATATGGCTCTAGCCTCTTCAACAGACGAGATGATTTTGCTGCCGAATCCTTGGACTGTCCCATAATAACACCAGCGAAAAACAGTGGGAAAAACAGCGAAAGAACCACAAATAAATTTCAATAAACGCAGAGCGAAAAAACTTTAGTCAATTGCAATATTGCAGTGTTTATAATAGTCGCCACTTTTATCCATCTACCAAACTGACGTTACGTCATTTTTTCAACTAATTTGAAGTAAAGTTAAAAACTTTGTAACTGACCCTAACCCTAAAACCTACCCTAACCCAAAACCTAACCCTAACCCTGAAAATCGGGAAAATTGCGTAACGTCAGTTACTTTCCTATAGCAGCAGTTATCCAGTCATAACTCTATCCAGTCATAATTCGAGATCGGTCACTATATTGTATCCACCCGTAATATTCCTGCAAGATAAAGTACTTGCGTACGAAAAAGCAAACAATGAGACTGGTATCTTCGTGAAATATTTTATAAAGAATATTTTATCTTTTGAAATGGACAGTCTTTTTACAATTTTCGTTTGTTTTAAGTATAGATATTGTACTTTAAGATACGCTGCTTAATATCTATCGCAAATGACTTGGTTTAGAAATATGACTCCAGGTGATATAGCGAACAACGACCGAGAAAGATTATTGAATTTTTCCGATTCAGCAATCAAGGAATCGTCGTTCAATAAGGACAGCAATGCTGTGAAGGTTTACAAGAAACGTTGGTATATATTAGTGATGTTTTTCTTGCTTTGTGTTGGTCAAGGTATTATTTATAACACTTGGTCACCGATACAGCGTACAGCAAGAGCGGTCTATAAATGGGATAGTTTTATGATTGATCTGATGCCTGCATTAGGATGTATAGCACCATGTTTCACTATTGTACCTTTGGGATGGTTGATGGATGTTAAAGGTAACTAATGACCACCACAGGTAGCAAATGTTGGGATCCATGCTACCTTGCATAGCCGGCTCTGTGTAGCAGATGAGATGCAAGGGGAAATAAGGCATGCTATAAAACCCTGCTTTTGTGACCATACACCATTCAATTTGTGAACGTAGAGTTTGATTGGTCAATACCAATCATGTTTACGCACAAGCGAATATATTTCTTTCGGTCCAGGGTTTCCCCCATATCTCAGCTGAGTTTTTATAGGTCAATTATAACGGCCTTTATTAGGGTGTTTAGTTACGAAAGCCTGGTTTTACAGCATGTCCTCTTTCCCTGTTCCTCTTTTCCGCTTCAATGATCGCCTGCTACGTAGGCTAGATCCATGGTAGCCATGGCTATTTGCTTCAATGACTTGAAACAATTAGGGTGATTTTACACTTTGCAATTTCCTCGCAATACAATTACACTATGTTACTTGTCTCACAATTCTCTTGCATTATTGATGTGTGACATGTTGCCAGGTCTTATAATAACATTGTCTTACATATCCCACAAGTCTTGCAATATTTTTGTTGCAGGAATTGTTACCAGGCCTTGGAATTCAGGTCGGCATTCAGGTTGCATTACCAACCTATGAGTTTGCATGTGATGCAAATTCAGAGCAAAAGAGAAAAGCAGTTGAGGCAATAATCTTGCCTTAGTTTGTATCTTACAACTTTCAGGAAAATGTACTATATGCTAAACATCTCTCTTGTTAACTACCCTTAGTCCAAATATTACCACAGGCACATTTTGTTGAAAACTGTTTTGGTTTTAGGTCAGCATAACGTGCTGACCAGATTTTTAGCCAATTCCAAGGCCAATGTCTTGCACACAGTATAATTTGATTCAACTTTGTTTGCGATTGCTGCAAGAAAATTTGCAATTGCAGGGTATATTACACATCTTGCAACTTGTCTCACAGCACAGTTATTGCAAGAGATGTTGAGCACTGCAGAAGTCATATTATAATTAAATGTTTCTATATCTTTTATAATATAACTAAAAAGACATTTTTTAAACTCGATTAATTTACAAATTCTCATTACGTACGCATGCTGACCTTTGCTCGTCAATTTCACTGCAAGAAAACAACTCTGTTCGAAAATTAACAGTCAAAAATGTGTAAAAGCATTAAAATTGTTTTTAAATAGTATTGAAAGTTTTATAATTCGCATTAAGTTGTTTTTTTTTATGATTTTAAATTTTGGCGGGAAAATTTCCGTGTTTCTATACAATTTTAGTAGAAATTGTGAGGTGTCTATTGCTTTTCCTGCATTCTGATTGGTCCAAATTGAGCCTCTAATTAACAATTACAAGCCTATAGTCACTGAGCCGAAGGCGAAGTGACTATAGGCTTGTAATAACCGAGCCTGAGGCGACTAATTGTTTTAGTAGAAATTTCAAAGAGAAAAACAAACACAGAAAGTTATGAGGTCAGTTGAAAAGGCTATAGGACAAAATTCAGCGCTTTTCTCAGCGGCCGGTTATTAAAAACATGCCGGCAAAAGACGAGTGTCAAAAATATATCGAAGCGAAACAAAAACAAACAATTTCGTGAGAAAAATACTTTGAAAGGGCTCAAATACAAAGTAGAATGGTTTTAAAAATATATCACAGCTAGGTTTTTGCTGAATATAACGATATAAATGAGGATAAAACGAATAATTTTCAAAATAAACACTTGAGTGGTTGAGCCGTACGGAAAAAGTTTTATACATTTCAACAGCGAGGAAACTCTGCCTTTCATGGACGAAAAATAGTGTATTTGTTATCGCTTACCTTTAAAAATGTCAAAAATACATCCTCCTTTAATTTAGCGGCAGTTTTTTTCATTTAAAACTTTGAATCAGGCTCAAAAAACGATTTTTGTTTTAAATTCGGCAGCTTGCGAAGAAGCCATTTTGAAAAAAAGTGATAGTCACTGACCAGTGACTATCACTTTTTAGAGGCTCAATTTGGACCAATCAGAATGCAGGAAAAGCAATAGACACCTCACAATCTCTACTAAAAAGTGAACAATTTCAACACATAAACAACTAACTAGTTACTTATTATATTATTGTTGTAATGTCAATTTCTAAGTGGGTGTGTCCTTCGTTTCTACATATATATATGGATCACATCACTAAGTCACTTCCCTTGTTTTGTATCACTTCCCTTGTTTATAGTAGTTTAACGTCAATTATATCTTCATTACGATATACGATTGACTGTCCGATTAAACTGGATGGATATACATGTCCGTATCTTACTGGTGGTTGTCTATGCCTAGTTGATCTTCTTGGAGCAACATTTCCATGAGGATGATTATTTACAAGTTGATTGTCTGCCGGAGGTCTTTCTGAATATTCATCATCTGTATCGTCTTCCGGTTTCATTATGCGCTTGAAATGGAATATATTTCTTGTTATCTTCTCACCATTATTTCTCTGAGCCGTGATTTCTATACCGGTCTTCTTGATAACTTTGTACGGTTCTGGGTTGAAGTTTGTTGTGAGTTTATTTTTATTTTCCTGTCGAACTAAAACGCAGTCTCCAATTTTTATTTCACTCCTTTTCGCGTTTCGTCGGTGGTCTGCATATTCTTTATTTCGTTCTTTCCTTGTTTCCTCGTTGTCTTGAGCTTCCTTATGTCGATTGATTACTTTCTTATTGGTTATGACTGGTATCTTTCCTTTTACTGTTCGATTGAACAAAAGTTTTGTTGGCACCCAATTTATGGATTTTTTAAATGCATATGGTTGGAGGCGAAGTACCCCATCTTTCAATACGTGCTGATGTTTTGGCTGTACGCTGTCCATAAATAATTTCTAAAGGTTTATGGTCAGTTACTAGTGTGAATTCACTTCCAAATAGAAATAGATGGAAATGTTCGACTGCCCATACTATCGCTAATGCCTCTTTTTCCCTCTGTGAGTATCTATTTTCCGTATCAGTTAATGCTCGGCTGGCATATGCAATAATCTGTTGATTGTTTACGTCACTGTTTTTTGGTTTTTTGGGACAGAATCGCAGAAACTCCTACACGGCTTCCGTCATCTACAACGAATGTTTCTTTGTTTTTGTCGAAATATGGTATACATGGAGCAGTTGCAAGCGTGTTTTGTAGTTAAATTCAATTCAATTCAGCTTGGTGTGTTTGAGTCCACTCAAATCGAACATCCTGGGAGCGGTTAGGGTGGCAACATCTCGAATGTATTTACTACTATAGTTCGCCATACCAAGTAGGCTTCTGACGTCATGCGCATTATTTGGCTGAGGTGCATTTAATAGATCAGCTACTCTCTTAGGGTCATAGACCAGGCGCGAATTCAAAATATCTGAGGTATTGAGGCATTTCTGAGGTAATGAGGTAATGAGGCACTGAATGCGAATATGCCTGTCGCCAAAACTGATTTTGCATTTTTCATTGTTAAAATGACTGTAATAATTAAGCACACACGTTACGTTTATATATTTATTTAGTTTACTGTACGACTACAAACTTGATACTTTCTCTCTCGCTACCATATGGCTTATGTCCCGTTTTCCCGCGCATTCCATTGTTATGTAAATGACCTGTCAATCACTACACGTTTTTTTAAACAACTCAACGGAATAACTATGAATTGTTTGTTATTGTTTGTAATACTAAAGTTCTATGAAATAAGTCCAGACGGTATTGAGTTACCAAATCTATTTACAGTTCGTTGATTCCTCGTTGATCTTCTTGGTGTCGGCTGACGTTCTACTATAATGTCCTGCATGTCGTCTTCCAATCCTCTGCCCTGTACATCATCCACGTTGTTTGGTCTCTCTTCATCACTACTTTGTTCTTCTGCACGTTTAACTACTTTGAAATGAGACACATTACGCGTGATACTGCGACTGTCATTTCTGGCAGTAGCTGTTGCTCCTTTCCTCTCGACGATCGTCAATCGCTCGGGATTGAATCTAGGAGATAGCTTGTTGGTTGGTTTCTGTTTGCAAATAACAATGTCACCTTCCCTAATTGTGGATGTTCTGGTGTTTTTCTTGACATCGTAGTATTGCTTATTCCTGATCTTCTTTTTCTCGATGTTTTCCTTGGCACTTTGGTGCTTGTTCACGATCGTTTTTGTTGACAGCTCGGGTAGACTTCCTTGCACCTTTCGGTTGAACAGTAATTCACATGGAGGTATCTTGGTAGTAGCATGCGGCGTTGAGCGACAATTTAACAGAAATCGTTGAAGTTCTTGTCTCCAATTTTTCCCCTCTAATATAGAAGTCTTTATCACTTTTCCTAACGGCTTCATCACACTCTCGGCATTACCATTTCCTTGGGGCCATAACGGAGTGCTTGTTGTCCATTCGATTCCCAATGCAGCCATGTATCGTTTGAAATCGTTCCCATTAAAGGGTGGGCCATTATCAGTCTTAATCTTTTTTGGAATGCCATGAGTTGCAAATATGCGGTCTAACTTCGGGATACAGGCTTTCGCTGACGTTGACTTCACAATTTCCACTTCAGGAAACTTAGAGTAGGTGTCGGTTACGACAAGTAAATACTGTCCACTGTGGGGTATTGGACCATAAAAATCTAGTGCTAAGCTTTGCCATGGCTCTGTCGCGGTAGGAGTTATCTTCATCGGTTCAGGTGGACTACCCGGACCAACGGCTTGACAGGCAGCACAGTTTTCAACGAAGGTCTTAATTTTACTATCCATTCCAGGATACCTTATTTTCTCTCGTAAAAACGCTTTCGTCTTCTCTATTCCCTGGTGTCCCACATGTCCGAGTTGCGTCGCACGATCTTGTAGCGTTTTTGGTATAACAATTCTGCTCCCTTTTAGAAGAAGGTCCCCTGCTTTCGTTGCTGTTAGTTCTTCCGCGCACATGTGATAAGATTTCAGTTCCACATCCTTCTCGTCCCATTTCCCTGATTTCATGCATTCTAGAACTTTCCTTAAAATGGTGTCTGACAAAGTGGCTTCCTTGATTTCTTGAAGTGTCATTGACTTCGGTATAGCATTGTTAATGATGTAATTCACATAGTTATCTGCAATTTTTTCTTCAATTGTAGTTTTTCCTTGAGTAGTAGTGATAGGATGACGGCTCAAATAATCGGCTTCGTTAACTGTTCCTTTCTTGTAAATCACACAGAAGTTGTACGGTTGCAGTCGTAGCATCCAGCGTTCAATACGAGCTGGGGGCTTTGATTTTGGATTGTTAAAGATTGCTTCCAGGGCTTTATGATCAGTATAAACATCAAACTCAGTGCCCAGAAGGAACAGTCGGAAATGTTCGATCCCCCAAACTAGACTCAGCCCTTCAATATCTGTCTGTGAATATCGACTTTCGACTGGAGACAGGGCTCTGCTGGCGTAAGAGATAATACAGTACGACTCTCCGGACTTCTCTCGTTGTGCTAAGATTGCACAAATTCCCAAAGGTGATGCATCAACGATAAGCAAGCTTCTCTTCTCTGTATCGAAGTATGCCATAGTAGGAGCGTTTGTCAGTTTCTTCTTAATCTGCTCAAAAGCTCTTTGGTGAGTGTTGTTCCAATTGAAAGCGACACTTTTCTTTGTGAGCTCCCTCAACGGCCTAGTAATTTCAGCATACTCTGGAACATACTCACGGCACGTGTTAGCTAGGCCCAACAAACTGCGTACTTCACTGGCATTCTTTGGTGCACTGGCTTTGACCAAATTGTCGATTCTTGCTGGATCAGGTCGTGTTCCATTTGCCGTGAAAGTTAGACCATAAAACTTAATCTCTTTGCGTAGGAAACTACACTTCTCTGGTTTCGCTTTCAAGTTGAGTTGATCTAGTCGTTTCAGACAGTTCTCTAAGGCTTCGTCATGTTGCTTTCGTGTTTTTCCATGAACAATAATATCATCTGCGATATTCTTTACTCGCCGAATGTCACTAAGGTGGCGTTGCAAAATATTCTGAAATATTTCCTGTTCGTTCCGTAGTTCAGTCGTTTGTAACAAAATAGGCCTTCGTGCGTCGAAAATGTAGTTATATAGCGATTTTCTTCAGTCAATTCTAGTTGATGGTACGCCTGTTTTAGGTCAATTTTCGAAAAATATTTTGACCCGTTCATCTCTGCACAGAAATCAGAGAGCGTTGGCATAACATGTCTTTCGCGCTCAATCGCTTGATTGGCTGCTCTCATATCAACGCAATCCACGGTGTAGGTTGGTCACAGACTCTTTCGATCATATCTTCTTCCACCAATTTCTTTAACTCCTTTGATACATCTTTGCGAATATGATATGGTATCCGGCGCTGCGGCTGAACTACCGGTTTAATGTTCTCGTTGATGTGTAACCCGACTTGTTGAGTATTCAGTTTCCCTTCACCCACAAAAACAGTTGCATATTTATCAATAATTTTCTGGATATCTTGGTCTGCGCATTTCGGCGTTGATGCTTTCATCTGTGTTCTCCATATTCCCCGCCTCGGTTTCCGGTGTAGAAATTTCCGGTTTAGAAACTTCCGGTTTCGGTCGCGTTTCAAGTTCTGTGACTTTGTTTACCAATTGAATTAATGCCAAATCTTGAGCGGTTTTTGCACTAAGTAGATTTCCAGAGCTACCTTCGACAACCTGAATAACCGAGACAGTATAACATTTGTTCGATTCCAAGGTTGCCTGAAATTGGCCTTTAAGAGGTAGTGGTTTGCCCGAGCCATAAGCGAATATCTTCGTGGTACTCTTGCACAATTTTACACTGGATTTGAGGCGATCGTACGTTTTGGAATCGATTACATCAACTGTGGCGCCCGTGTCAACAATGAACTTGATTTCAATCGAATTTACCCGTATGTTTGTTTTCGTCTTTGGGTCGTCTTTGGCTTTGTTTTCCACAGCATACGCATAATCGTCTTCTGAACTGGTCTCCGTGGATGAATCGCGATGTTTGTTGACAGCCCGTGCATGATTTCTTCGCTTGGTTTCTGATTTATGTTTATACGGCTCTTTTGGTTGTTCTCGTCGTCGGAGCGATTCTTGTGCCGGTTGTGGCTTAGAGAAACGACGCGATTCTTTCTTTCGACACACTCTAGAGAAATGACCAAGTATGCCACAGGAGTTACAAGTGGAGTTTGCAGCTGGACACGGGCGATCCGCATGAGGGTAAGCAAGTCCACACATAGCATGTAGACTCAGCCGGTTTTCTCTCAACTTGATTAATTTGTACATCTTTAAATTTTTCTTCCATACCACTGGCTTGGGCACTACAGGTTTCAGATTTCCGACCATCGATTAACATATCTTTCAATGAATAATTGCTTTCTTTCAACGCTTTCTTACGCAGTCTCGAGGATGTCCCGTTGCACACAATTTGCATTTTTATTTCAAATTCGACGTCCTCGAATTCACAATACTTTGCTAATCTTCTCAAACGTGTGTGAAAGTCATCGATAGTCTCATTATCTTGCTGCGCTGCTTGTCGGAACATATATGTTTGATATATCTCGTGAGGGCCTTGACAGCTGCTTCGTAATCTTTGTCGTCTCCCGTTTCTGGCAGTGTTTTAAATATCTCATGAACTTCGGGGCCAGCTTGATACAACAGAAGTGCTCTTTGACGTGCAGTGTCCTTCACATTCGAAGCGACTAAATATGTTTTAAAACGCTGAATCCACTATGTCCATCGAGCGCTTGTATTCGTTGGATCAGCTTTCGGTTCGAACAAAGGCATGGGCTGTAAGCCATTCATTTTGAAAATTTATCCTCGTCGCCAATGTAATAATTAAGCACACACGTTACGTTTATATATTTATTTAGTTTACTGTACGACTACAAACTTGATACTTTCTCTCTCGCTACCATATGGCATATGTCCCGTTTTCCCGCGCATTTCATTGTTATGTAAATGACCTGTCAATCACTACAATGACGTCACAACTTATTCGTCAGAATGACGTCAAAAAGAAACCATACTGTTCAACAAATATGGTTTGAAGCTTCATGTCTTAAATATAAAAATAGCGTACTTCTATTATTTCTACGATAAATTAATCATTTAATTATTATCAATAAACGGTTTATGACGTATTTATCTGACGTCATAATCGATCGTACTTCTTATAAACTTTCCATCTTAATGGACGTGTTCAACCAGTTTCGTTTAATACTGATATTTAATACTTTCAACCATAGATTAATACACTGTCACGGCTTCAATACTGGCAACAATATAAATATGGATCAGGAACAAGATAGCTATATGACATCGTCATATTGTTCTGGCAATCGCTGACAATAAAACGAATTTCAGTGTCAAAAAGGTTTAATTTGTTCGTTATTATTTAGTTTGTGGGTTTGTTTTTGCAACAATTGTTTTCATTGCTGTTCACTGCACAGCCACAAACGCTGGTACAGAATAATTTGGCCCTCTTGCAGCCACAACGGAGAGTCGTGCATCCGCTCTTGCAGGAACAGGATATAATTTCCTTGCAAGCCTTGGGAATTGGGTCTAATGTCATAAGACGTGGAGTCAGTTCCTTACCATCAACTTTTATCCACCCCATTCCATCCGGATTTGGCAGGATGGGATATTGGCGGGATGCTTGTTTCCACACCAACGCTTGATAGTGAGAGCGCTTAATATGCAGTTCTAACGCATCCCTTGTTGGAGGAAGTGCTTGTGGCTTTCCACACTTGGGAAATAGAAGAACTCGGATCTGATTCACAGATTCAACCTCTCCATGCTTGTACATCGCACACACAAACTTCTCTGCGTCTTTAATCTTGGTCGCAGTCAAATTTCCCTCACCGAGGGACGATAAAAGATTGTGTTTCTCCAGGAAAAGTTTCCACGCGGTTGTTTTGCTGTGATTACATAAGAACGATGTTGTATCACAACCAGTCAAAGCATGGAAAGGAAGGACACCGGAAAGTGATCCTGCTGGCAGATTTTCACTGATGGCTCTGATATTAAAAAACTTCCTATGAGCCGCTGTTCCGGCCATCATCCATATATTTGCGCTGCGAATACTTGCTGCATGTGCCACGAGAAGCAGAAGTACATCCGTATCTCTCGCTGATACAACAACGGTGTCACAAGTGCTGACGATACAGTGGTAGATAATTCTTGTATCAGCTCCTCGTGTGCTGCACAGAACATGGTTGAATCCATTTCCTCGTTTGAGCATTGTGCTTTCTCTCCATCGTTAAATCCCCCAGCGACAACAATTACTTTATCTGGTGGCGCATTTGCAATGAGATGCTCGGAAAGAAATCTTGCCAAATCTGCTTTGTTCTCGGGTAATGCTACGAAGTTGGGCCAGCTACTGGGAAGCGGCACGTTTCTGTTCTCAATGACACGGCGAATAGGGCGAGTTGTTTTCGTTCGACGTTCTCTCGTACCCGCCTTAATGGAATTCTTCTCGTACCTGTCGAACAAAACATGGATCTCGGGATAACGGGATCCTGACCCGAGAACTGCCGCTACGAATTTGTCTCCAAGATCTCCGAATGTCTTGGCATCGGTGGGTTTTCCAACTGCAGCAACCAAAGCCATTCCATCAATGAGCAAGCTCGCTCTACCTTGCAAATCGATCTGCTTCGGGCATTCTATCTCTTTGGTGAGAACGTTCGCTAACACCGCTTTTTGACCAGTTCTTAATTTGCCGTTTGTCTCCGCTAAGGATACAGGTACTGGCATTAACTCATGGGAGAGGACAGTTAGCAAATCTACTTCACGACCAGCTTGACAAGCAACAAGAAGACGCTGGAGAACGCTTCTATCGGCTCGAAAGATTATATTTTTGTCCTTTTCTTTACTCACCTTAGCAACCTAGTACAGAGTGTCGAAGGTTGGTGGATTGTTTCGATGCATTGTGTCAGAGAAGTGAACCATTGGCTTGGCTTTGTCTTGTTCTCCACTTGATTGCTGTGCTCGCAGGAACGGTTCAATCAATCTTTGGTTAACAAACTCCTCAACTTGCCGTTGCCCTAGATGCTTCGCACTGAGCAGTGACTCCTGAATCTCTTCAGTGACAAGATCTTTCGTGGCGATGTTATAGAGACATTCAGGATGACTTGTCGGTGAAAAAACATTGTACTGTTGAAAGAAGCAATAGAGTGAATCTTCATCTTTATTGTCTCGAGAAACTCTCCCTCGCGTGGACTCATTGTCAGTGAACACATCTTCGCGTTTTAGACAAAACATATCGTGCGTTTTCTCCGCAATCTCCGACCGCAAATTATAAGAAAGAGCCCATCTAAAAGACACGGTTAAAAGTAAATTTTCACCTACTCTACATAGAAAAGAACATAGAAATCCGCAATATATAATAACGAATTGCGATAGAAATAAATTCTATATTCGAACATGTATAATTTTATATATATCTATAGCAAGTTGCACTGAGTGTTCAAGTGCATCTATTTTCGGAAATGTTTCAGTTTTTAAGAAAATCTGACATGCACGAAATTTTGTATAATTTATTTTCTTAAATGACCTTTCAGAGAAAGCATACTAATTACCAATCCTTCAGCAATATTTGTTTATCTGCAGAGAGCTATTTACCTGCTCAAAGCTGAAGATGTCTTGGTTATCCCAACAATTCCTCCCCCTCTTTTACCAATCCCGTTGAGCCATTCAAGACTGTGATCTGCGCTTACTTGGTTAAACGTACCCTCGCTCCATTTAACAACAAAGTTTCCTTTCTTAAACTCATGAAGGACTTCCGCTGGCAACTGCCTCATTTCTGCAATGAATACCGATCCCCACTTGGCGTAATTGAGATGATCGTATCTAAAGAAATACGGAAGCATGCAACAAAAACTATTCAAGTACAGTGCCCAGTTCCCTTCCCGTTGTGCTCGAGTAAAGTTAAGCAGAATAGATACCATCTCCAGATAGCTCCACCAAAACTTGAAATTAACATTCTCAAGGGATTTTTCCGCTACGAATTTTTCAAAAACTGCTTCGAACTCTGAAGATTCGAAGTTCCTATCAGTTCTTCGACAGGGTATTCTGATGATGACTGCAGCGAATCCGCGATTTTCTTTGCAAGATCTTCATTGGTCTGCTCACAAAACCGAATAATTAAAGGGACCAGCACACGCCATAGTGCTTGTGATGTCAATTTGTGAGCACGCATAGCTCTCTTATACGCTTTACCATTCATTACATGTTCGGTTGCATTAGGTCCAAGAAGGTCACTTTCTACCCATGTTTCTGCTAACCCTGATCCATTCATGTGGTTGCCAATAGTCTTTAGAAAGCACATTGATATATGCAGACCACCGAGTAGCACAACAAGTCTCTCCTGGTATTCCGGCAATTCAACGAGCTTACAGTACAAGTCTTGATCCACAGTTATTACCGTGTAGCGTTGTCCAAGCTTGCTAGAAACGTGCATACACCTTTTAACAACTGCATTAAGTGTGTCGAATTCGTGTGCTGGTGCTTGTAGAATTGGCATGTATCCTACTTTTGTTACATTCGTCTGCTCAGAGGGAGATATGGACTTGTTAAACGTGGTCCAACTACTATTTATTACCTCATTGCATCTAAGTATGTTAAATGCTAAATCTGTAGCTTCTGAAGTGCGTTTTTCTTCATCATCTTCAGTAAATTTAAACCACGTGGTCTTGACTTCTTTGATAAACACTGGAATGCTCGTCCTAATGTCTATTGAATCGACTCTATCCATCGATTCGGGAACATCAAGGATTCGTTTCTTCGATGGTCCCACGCCGTCCAGTAACGATACATTATCAGACCCACGTTGCCATGCTGCTATTTGTGTGGCATGAAACGTATTTTTGCCGTCCATAGTTTCATCGAGTATGTCAATGTTATCCGCTGAGAAATGGATAAAATTACCCTGGTTTAAATTGGGTGGAATTACAGTGCCGGTATCTGGATCCAACGAGCTTAGAACGCTTTCGGCCAAACCGGTATCTACTTGCAAAATCTGGTCATAACTTAGAATATGGCCGGCCTTATGGAAAATATCAACAAGATCTTTTGATCTGCATGTTTGTAATTTAACCGATTAATATTAACAATTTTTGTACATGTCATATGGTTCCTTGACGAGTAAAACTATAATGCAATGACGCGATCTAAGATTAATCTAAGACCTTATAAGATTCTGTTGTTCGCAAAGGATGTGTTGTGAAATAGCAACCTTTCTTGGCAATGTTTTTGGTTGAAAATATTTCTCAAATCATTATAATTGATATCAAGATTTTTCTCGGCATCTCGTTCGATAGAACTAATATATAGTAGAAGGTGTTTACTCGAACGAAAATTTATATACAGTTTTTAGACCTACAATCGTGGACATAACAGTTGATAAAATTGCTTAAATTTTCCGGAACACACATTCGACTAACTTCATTAGCCTTTCGCCCCCCTCTCCCCCTACCAATGTTGCTATTATTATCCCCAGACTTAAAACGCAACATAACAACATTGTCTAGGGGGAAGGGGGGATATCAAAGGTCAAATACAGAAATTATAGTACAATTTATACTCTGACAGATGCACCTTGGAATTTTATTAACAAGTTATGTCCAGGATTGTCTGAGAACGGACCTTGAAATAGCGAGAATATGTTGGGTTATATTGACGATTTAACGTCTGAATTACTCTGCTACGCATTAGATTGTTATAAAACAGACCGTGTTTTAAAGATTTAAAATAGATTGTGCGATTATTTATTTCTTAAGTGTTGCATAAACATATAATACGCGAAATTGACTGTTGCAATTAATAGCGCGCGTAACAATTCTACTGTCAAGGTAATGAGCGTGCAGGGTAACTATTGCCAATATCGTACATAGAATGTATGATCTGTCCTTATTTGGCTATTATCATCTTGCAGTGTAAGCCACTCTAATTTAAAGTCAATTTTAGCCATTTTTACCTACATTGCTGACGGGAAACTGAAGTAATTTGCATTACAGTATAGGCCTGTTAAATCTTGGTCGAAATCACCATGTCTTAGTTTATACCGTTATATACAGTGTCTATAATAAGCATATAAGGAGAGTTTAAAAGCATTTATAGGATATAAAACAGAACTTGCTATGTACTAGTGCATTATAAATTCGAATATCTTAGGTTATATGAGTGTGTGCGAACATATATCCGTAGCAAAAGTCGAATGTAATATGATGCGCACTTGATTGAGACTCGATGGATAATAACTCGACGGTTAACCGCACGGTTAACCATTGCTAAATCTTAATTATATTTAAAGCAATGCTATAAATTTATACCTTTTGGGACTTGATTCTTTTATTAGATATAAAGGAACCCTTAAGAAACGTTTTAGGAGCAATTACTGTTACCATTGGCGTATTCCAACGGTTAACCACGGTTAACCACTATTTTGTATATATAATTGAGTCTTTAGTATATTTAAACTAGAGTGGTTAACCGTGGTTAACCGTCGTAGTTTTGAACAATTCATTGTTGTGAACACTTGATTCTTTTCGATGGTTAACACTATGTTTAGAAACAGCACAATATGCTAAAATGCAGCCACATTTATCGCCACAAAGTCCAAATTTCTCATTATTGCTTATGGTTAACCGTGGTTAACCGTTCGGCGCCACTGGATACCAGTAGGTCTTATTCGCCCCAAAATGCGATTTATGTCCACTTTATATTTACAAAGGATCCCAATTAACGGCAAAACACAGATATTAAATTCTCCTGATACATTTCTTACAAAGTATTTTAAACCTTTAGGTTTATGTACTGCATACGCATGTACTTGCACTAAAGACGCTCGTGAGCAATATTTTGTCCAATTCACATATATAGTCTTTATCAGCATTGCCTTTGCTTAAACATTAAAAATGGTTCAAAAAACTTAAAAGTTAGCATCATTTGAAAGCTTAGTGGTCTGTCCTTAAACAAATGTGCAAAATGGGCCTTTACGATTATCGGTAACTGATTGCGTGTCACTTCGAAAACTGCAATGTATCACAGACAATCGTGGACATAACAGTTGATAAAATTGCTTAAATTTTCCGGAACACACATTCGACTAACTTCATTAGCCTTTCGCCCCCCTCTCCCCCTACCAATGTTGCTATTATTATCCCCAGACTTAAAACGCAACATAACAACATTGTCTAGGGGGAAGGGGGGATATCAAAGGTCAAATACAGAAATTATAGTACAATTTATACTCTGACAGATGCACCTTGGAATTTTATTAACAAGTTATGTCCAGGATTGTAGCCAGGAGCAGTTGCGAAATGTGCAACTTAAGCCCTCTGGCAGGAACTGAACCTGCGGAGGGCCTAAGTTGCATTTTTCGCAACTGCTCCTTGCTAGGTCTAAAAATTGTATTAAAATTGACACCCTTTCGTACGTTTTCTCACGAGGAGTTCTTTATTTACTTGGTTATAGCGGGTAGAACTGTCCATCATCGACGCTTCTCTAGTTTCTAGAACGGAACGCCCGGAACCGTAAACCATTCGTTCTATGCAGTATCAAACCAATTAGCCATGCCTAACCGAAGGGCTGCAGGCTAGATTTTGCAGGCTACTGGTATATAGCGTGAAGAGTCAAGCGAGACTGCTAAAATACAATAAATCTAGCTTTAGAAAATTCAGCGAGAAATGATATTATACCTTTAAAATCGAAGCTGGTGTATATGTTGTAATCGCAAGTCCGCCCAGTCACAAAGACTCGATCCAAATGTATTTCGAGTTTGCACGCATATCTATATTCTCTTAAAATAATTCTACTGTATATTCTCATAGCAGTTTTCGATACATTTTCTGTACTGTTTTTCATTTTGTTTACATTTTCCACACAAAAGCAAAACAATGATTGTTTTGTTTGTACTTTTCTCAGGTTTACGTACTGCAGTATTATTGGCAGCTGGAGGTCAGTTTATCGGAGCAGTTTTAAGATGTTTTCCGCCAGGTAATAATTGGTTATTATCCACTATCCTAATATGCTGTGGTCAGACAATCAGTGGACTGGTTGCCCCTATACCATTATCCGGCGGTGTGCTGTTGTCAGCAACATGGTTTCCTAGCAACCAGCGAACAATCTCAACTGCTATAGTCATTGCCGGTGCGTTCTTGGGAGGTGCACTTTCGTTTCTGATTGGTCCAATCTTTGTTGATGACGTTGCTGAAGCTGTAGTCGCAAACAAGGATGGTAGATATGTTTTAACCTCACAGCAAGAAAAGACATATTTCAGCCAAATTAGCGCAGTGTTTGTTATGGAAGTTGGATTAATGGGAATATTATTTCTCGGAATATTTCTTCATTTTCCTGATCGACCACCAAAACCTCCGAGTAGATCATCGGGAACCGAACGAGCAGCTTTCAAGCATGGTTTATCGAAGCTTCTGAGGAACTTCAATTTTTTATCGCTAGCCTCGTTGTACGGTGTTAGCTGTGGTGTTTACAGTGGTTGGTGTTCTGTCTTAGATCAAAATTTAGAGGAATTTGGTGTGGGTCAGAAATTTGCTGGATGGCTGGGATTTATTGCAGTCATTAGTGGTGCATTCTCAGGAATATTCTTCTCTTTGTAAGTGGATTCTATTTACCAGGCTTTCTGAGCTGAAAGTAAAACAGTCTATCTATTGTGTATAGAAAATGAAAGTTGATGTTACACATTGGGTTTCTATCTAACAATGTTTTATTGGCCTCATATTCTACACTATAGTATACGCTATTTGCGCTATCCAGTTTACTCCTCAGATCAGTGATTGCTATACATTTCCATATCCATGTGAAGCAAACCCCTTTCCAGATATTAGAGCATTTATTTACTTAGTCATTTTTTTGAAATAGTAGATTACGTATTTTATAGAAGTGTTTGGTCCGTACTGTACATACTACTTATTTCTTTGTCTTGTTTACAGCGAGAATAACAAATGTTACGTGAAAGATTACTGTTGTAGCTCAACGTCTTGCATGCTCGTACTGAATAGTCAGGAAAATATAACCATAAAGGCTTCCCATATTTATAATACAATATAAATTTTCTAAGCGTGCGTGTCTAGTGTAGTTCTATAATTGTAGTCGTACAGCTACAACAATCTGTTTTCTGCGAGGGTTGAAGCTGCCTGACAGATAAGATAGACCCCGAGGTTGCTAGCAAAGATGATTCATCGGTGGTTTATTCTTGCTGCCACACCATTAACGTCAACGCATCTCGGTAAACCTTTTGCTGGACTCTTCAAACTATAAGCTATTTCTATATTGGAAAGGTGACATGTATCTGTTCTTTATAGAAGTTAATAAGGACCATCTCATAATCGTCCAGTGTTACTGCATGAGTGAAACCTGTTGTGTTCCGTAGAGTGAAACTGGGGCACTGTCTCACATTCGATACTCGATAGCGACGAAATTAATCAGACAACTGCATATTCTAGAAATCGAAGTCTGATCACAGAGATGAAAGGCCAACACCGCAAAATGGAGAACATTTGGCGTCATTTCTGACACAAACCTAAAGGGTTTACAATTTTAGAGTTTACTATTTTACAGGTAATTTTATCCCTCACAGAAGATACCCTGTGCACAGGTTACACAGAAGACAGCTTTCTATATTTCTGACATGTTCAACCATCTTTATATATTATAGGTTTGCTGGTCATTTCTCAAGCTATTTGAAAGAATTCCTGATCGTATTCATGGCTTTAGCGTCTGTCTCAATTCTGATTATGTACCTTATTTTCACGAAAGTAATTCCATTCCATGAAGTTTTACTTTGCATCGTATTTGGTCTGACTGGATTTTTTGTAAATGGATCTCTGCCTTTCTTCTTTGAACTCGGAGCAGAAATTGCTTACCCAGTCGCAGAAGGTATTACTTCTTCAGTAACAAAATTCATGGACTATTTTCTTCAAGCCTTGTTTTTGATTGTTTCTATGGGCCATTTTGGCGCGAAATGGATGACGTGGGTTACCATGGTTACATGTGCCGTCACGACATTGCTGTTATTTTTTGTGCAAGCAAAGTATAACAGATTAATTTTGGACAAAAAGCAAACTGTTCTGCCTGATTAACAGATACAAATAAATAAGAACTAGACAATTTACGAGAACACAGCACAGATTTCATCACTGATCATTGTTCAAGTTTGGAAACAAGTTCATACATACATGTAATATATCATCAAGTCATTTTAATAAAGAAGGCCCTCGGTTATTGACAGAAACTCAATGCCGTTTTCCATTTCCAATGGTCGCTTCACCCGCAGGAGACGAGCGAACTTGTTTGAACATGCGCTGAGCGTGTCTAGCCTGACAGTTTTTAGTCCATTTTGGTACTCCCGGACACGCTATGAAAGTTTACAACCTGCCTCGTACCCAGACGCTTTGGTTTGCTTCTTTGCTACTTAATTTCGATTATTGCGATCACGCGTCCCACGAACGTGCCCACGCAGAGGGCAACGTATTGCGATCACGTGTCCGCATGGCTGATTGCTCACGTGACTCCAATAGGCCGCTCGTCGGACCGCAATAGGAAACGGCCTAAAACATAAAAGACACCGTCCAGAAGGATAATCAGAGCAGCCAGGAGATTGGCAATCTATTTCCAATACTGCGCATTCTTCTTTAAGCAATTTTTTTTCGACAGGCAGTGAGCCAATGTAGGCTTTGGTAGATTGTGCTAGCATAATTTTAAGCATAATTTGGCAAAACGAGCACTATTTTAAGCTTTTATTTCAGTTTAGCACTGCTAGCATAATCCGAGCTTTTATGCGTTGAAAACAAAAAAAACCCATCATAGTTATAGAATAATTCAGTTTGTATTTTATATCTGTATTGTTTTTGGACAATATTGAGGTTTGTGCTAAGGCCCATGGTCAAATATGGTCCGGCAGACTCCAGGTGTGTCAAGGCGGTCACCCTGTGGTGACTCTCCTCAGGTCACCACGCTTATGGCTCGGCGGCTCGGTCTCAGGCCTCAAATCAAAGATGGCGTCGTCCTCGAGTACATTCACTTCCAGCCCTTTCAGCACTTCCAGTGTCGTACCGAGAGCTTCAATCTCTAGAGAACGTACAAGGAAAGAGGTAGCTCAGATCCAAAGAACATGAGTCTTCGTGATCGAATCGACGAATTCCCAGAGCAAAATTTGTGTCTTCGAGGTGGAAAACTGTTTTGCAATGGGTGTAAGGAGATATTGAGCTCTAAAAAGAGCATTCTCAATAACCATGATAGAGTTAAGCTACTGGTGATCTTTATTTTCCTTAAAATCTAAGTAGCATAATTTCGGTGACAGAGAGCATAATTTTGAGAAAGTAGCATAATTTTGGCATAATTTCTAAAAAATATGAGCACTGCTAAAAGCATAATATGCTTTTTTTTCGAGCACAATCTACCAAAGCCTAAGCCAATGTCTTTTAGAATAGGACAGCTCCCGACTGCGCACCTTGAACTAAGTGAATATGGTCCCACAAGCCGCGAACGAATTTTGTTATGCAAATAGGCCTATTCGAAAGGATCCAGCTCAAACAATTAAAAAGGAAAGCGACAAAACGCACGTGCGTAGAAAAATAAAACATATTCACATCGTTATTTAGCAAATGTATTCTTAAATTAGTGGGTTATTTAACTTTCGGTTTAATATATCATTTATAGACCCTCCGCTGGATTTGGCGAAATATTAACCTCAGTCATGATATTTCTCTCGGGCTTCGCCCTCGCAAAATATAACAACTTCGGGTAATATTTCGCCGAATCCCCCTTGCTCCGGGTCTATAAATGATAAATAGTGACTAGACTAATTGTGTTTTGGTTCACGAAATGTTAGAGACTGCTTAATACCATAAAGATAGAGCAAATAGTATAGTTTCGCTTGCCTCAAAGTCTTCACCCTAGAGTGGCTAATACCAGAGGGCTAATACCGTATTTACTCGTTTAAGTGCCCCCCGAATAAGCGCCCAATATTAAAGAGCGCCGCCCTCGAATAAGCGGCTAAGCGCCGCACTTATTCACAACAACATGGCGCTTAATCGAATGAAAACACGGACATTTATTATCCTGGAAATAGATTGGCAAAAGTCTCTCCAGACCTTTGCAAATGCACAATTCCGTCGTGAAGGCAGGTAAAAATAGAATAATTTTAAAGAGCGCCGCCCTTATACATTGTATCATACAAGTCATACAAATATGACGAGCATCACCCATCTCGCAGTGCATCATAATTAGAATAAATAAAGTGTGAATAAACCAATTCAAAGTGTTTAAATAAGTAAGTTCAAAGTGGGAATATATTAATTCACAAAGTGTGCATAAATATATTCACAAGGTGTGAATAAATTCAAAGTGTGAATAAATAAATTCAAAGTGTGAATAAACTAATTCAAAGTGTGAATAAACTCATTCAAAGTGTGAATAAACTCATTCAAAGTGTGAATAAACTAATTCATATCCGAATAAAGTAACTATTCAGAGGTAACTATTTTAACATTGAAATACATGGCACGTCATACTCATGACCCTGACTCTTCCACAGCCCTGGCTATATGTCCGTTCGCAGGCTAGTGCATTCCCATCATTCAACACGGCACGAGAGACTGGGGATGAGTCAGCTCATGACCTCAGACTTGAATGCTCCTAACATGACGTCTATTTAACAATTAGACAACGAGGCCGAGTTGGCTATGAGCGAATAGTCAACGAGGCGAAGCCGAGTTGACTATTCGCTCATAGCCAACGAGGCCGAGTTGTCTAATTGTTTTAGTATAAACTATAGCATTTATTGAGAACTAGGGAACACAATACAAAAGTAAACAAAAGTATTAATATTAATTTTAAACGTGAATTTTCACGCCATTGTTTTGAATTTTGCTACTAGTAGACTATCACTAATAGTCTACGAGTAGCGTAGCCAATCAGAACGCAGGAAAAGTGATAGTCTATTACTAAGTTTATACTAACATATATTAGTTCATGGGAAATTGTTCATACGCTCGTTATATAGGCCGTATTCTGTGGCACGAAAAGTCGCTTAGAAAATGAAATTCGTTGCCCGGGTTCGGGCACTACTTTAAAACAAGATAAATAATTAGGATTAATCATACAAAGTCCAAATCCGCTTGTTTGCACTTCTAGAAACCTGCAGTTTTCGAGTATTTCTTCTTCGAAAATTCAAGAAATCAACATATTTCGCAATCGATCGCCGCCATTTTTTTCAGGGTACTTGGTGTAATATGCACTATATATAGTGTATTTCGTGGTTCCACGTTGATTTTTACATGAAGTTTCTCAAACATCCGCTGACATAAAGTAAATATGGCGTTTCAGAATTATTGTTTTTTAGTCATTTTGATGGGGAAAATGACAAAATTTTACCGAGGTTTCGTTCCCAAAGTTGTTTGGATTGACAAAATATATGGCTATCGCTTGACGGGCTTCAAAGGGATGTTGCGTGGAGAAATTTTCAGTTTTATTCGCGGTAATGTGAGTGGATATAAGTGACAATACTAGTGAAAACATTTTATCACTGGCAGAGGTCTTGGCAGATTCAATATAGGACTTTCCTTTGTGATGAAAAACTGTCTGGTATCAGAACCTGTGTTGTGGGAAATCCTATTCCATATAGATAGAAAATGCAAAGAGGTTACATATACATTCAACAGAACAACAACAACAACATGGAACATTCAACAGTATAATTAGCCTTATATTTCAATCAATTCTAGCATTGTCCCATCCCCCTGGCTACCCCTGGGCATTTGCAAACTTTTGTTGTGCAGGGACCAGGCATTAGTACTTGCAAAAGTTCCCCCTGGGCCAGGCATTTGTTCACTGGCGGGGCATTTGTCTCTCTATCCGGAAATTATTGTGGTTTCTGCAGCAGCTGCAGTGAACATGTGCACTTCCATGAATTTGTCATACACATAACAAATAGAACTTGTGAAGCAAAATTTGCTCATCTTTATTTAATTAAGAATGTAAAACTCATATCCTGATATTCTACAAATCTATGTGTTGGTGTGCCCCGGGGGTGGCAGTTGGCATAATTTCTTTGCCCCGGGGTGGGGCATTGTTTCTCTTTTCCTGCCTAGCCCCAGGGAATTGTACACTTAGAGAAAAAATAAGTGCAAATGCCCAGGGGGGAGCAAATGCCCAGGGGGGATGGCAATGCTAGAATTAACTGATGTATTATCTAGATTTAACTTGCTACTTTAATATGGATATTACACTACTGCCGTAAATATAAACTGTGAACCTGAACCTGTTTAAAATGTAATACTGCTTGTAGTAACTCTCCTGTTGTTCTTAGTACTTGTATTGTTCTCTAAATTTAATTGTATATTTATATAGTATTTGTTATAGGGTCTGCAGTTATTGGTGTATACTGTTGTGGTGACCCTGACACTCCTTTATGTGGCAAAGTTAAATAAAAAAAATATTCCTTGGTCAGCTAGTCAGCTACCATGGGGTTTCCCATCAAAGACAATGATAGGTGCATATTTATATCTACATTCTGTTTGGTGAGAATGAGTTTGTTCCTTTAATAATATACAAATTAGAATTTTGAAGTTAGCTCTTTCAACCAGAGTCACAAATCATCAGAATCTGCAAGTTCTTCTTCCTCATCAGAATGAGTCATATCATAATCCTCCTCATCTTCATTAACTCCTGCTTTATTCTGGCAATCACAACATGTACATGTACCCTGTCTTACACTTGCACTCAACACACTCAAGCAAGGATATGATAGCATGTGTTACAGTCCACTTTACACACACAATGGTGTAGTGGACTGGAACACAGGCTAGGTCGCTAGGATATGATAGATAGACTGTAGATATGCTCCTTTTAAATCAGAAAATGTTCAGATGATGTCTCACCCCAACCTCTGACAGCCTTTTCCAACATATCAACAGAGCAAATTTTCAAACAGCATCATGGTCTCAGTGTTGGTGCTGGCTAGACACTCTCCAATCAAGAGCTGGAGATTGTCTGGATGGCATGTTTCCCCCCCCCCCCCCCACCCCTGTGCTCCACAATCTTTGCTTGAGTGCAAGTGTAAGACAACCTCTGCATGTGGGCCCTATAACAAATACTATATAAATATACAATTAAATTAAAATAAGAGAACAATACAAGTGTTAAGAACAACAAGAGAGCACGCTACGCAGGCTAGACCACGAGCAGTAACACATTTTAAACACATCAATTTCCAAGTCCAGGGAATTTGGTAGTGTAATATACATAAAGTAGCGATTTAAATCTGGATAAGGCTAAGGTATGAGTTAATCAGGAAGAATGTTCCATGTTGTTGTTGTTCTCTTGATGAATGTATGTCACCATTTTGCATCTGTCTGTACGGAACAGTATTTACCACAACACAGGTTCTGATACCAGACAGTTTTCATCACAAAGAAAAGTTCTATATTGAATCTGCCAAGACCTCTGCCAGTATAAAATAAACAATTAAACACAGTTTCCACTAGTATTGTCACTTATATCCACTCACATTACCGCGAATAAAACTGAAAATTTCTCCACGCAACATCCCTTTGAAGCCCGTCAAGCGATAGCCATATATTTTGTCAATCCAAACAACTTTGGGAACGAAACCTCGGTAAAATTTTGTCATTTTCCCCATCAAAATGACTAAAAAACAATAATTCTGAAACGCCATATTTACTTTATGTCAGCGGATGTTTGAGAAACTTCATGTAAAAATCAACGTGGAACCACGAAATACACTATATATAGTGCATATTACACATAGATATTACACCAAGTACCCTGAAAAAAATGGCGGCGATCGATTGCGAAATATGTTGATTTCTTGAATTTTCGAAGAAGAAATACTCGAAAACTGCAGGTTTCTAGAAGTGCAAACAAGCGAATTTGGACTTTGTATGATGAATCCTAATTATTTATCTTGTTTTAAAGTAGTGCCCGAACCCGGGCAACGAAACTGAACGATAGCGTGCCACAGAATACGGCCTATTACGGTTTTCACTTGTTTCCATCTAGCAAACTGACGCAATTTTCAAAGATTTTCATATTCGTTTTTCTTGATTGTTTTTCATCAATTTGGTTAGGGTTAGGTTTTGGGTTAGGGATTAGGGTAGGTTTTAGGGTTAGGGTCAGTCACAAAGTTTTTAACTTTACTTCAAAGTTGAAAAAATGACGTAACGTCAGTTTGGTAGATGGAAACAAGTGGCGACCGCTCGTTACAGTGTAATTTGTTACCTGCCTGATTTGTTACAATGATTTCAACGCGAATTGCAAGAAGGAAAATCAATTATTTTAATATTGCCAACTAGACCTAAAAATGAGTATGGATCGCCCTATAAACTTCCCCGAGCAGGAAGATACCATGATTATCGATACAAACCACCAATCACCATTGGTGAATAGCATCGAACAAAGCGATATCAAAGTATACAAGAAACGTTGGTATATATTAGCGATGTTTTTCTTGCTTTGTGTTGGTCAAGGTATTATGTATAACACTTGGTCACCGATACAGAGTACAGCAAGAGCGGTCTATAAATGGGATAGTTTTATGATTGATCTGATGCCTGCATTAGGATGTATAGCACCATGTTTCACTATTGTACCTTTGGGATGGTTGATGGATGTTAAAGGTATGTATGTTACATAATGTTAGGGTTTTTCAGCATACTTAATTCATGAAAATCAATGTAAATTAGTCAATTGATGTTGGAAATCAATCACCATGCATGTGACCTTTCATCTGCAATTGATTATTGATTGTGAAACAGGGGCAGACTGGCTACCTCAGAGGGTCCCGGGTAAGCTGGGCTAGAAGGAGCCCTGCACTCCCCCCAATTGATTTACCTTATTCTTTTAACGACACAGCGCTTTTACCGGTAGTGCTTTGCCTGTACTTGCCTAGATTTCAAAGCTAGTTCAAGGATTGCGCAGGGTGTATATGCAGGGCGTATGCCCCCTGAGATTTTGATCCCAGTAGAATGGCTTTAATTCTTGTGGATTTAGCCCAAAATCTGACCGTAGCATTTGTGTCAGGTATAAGTAGGGTAGACAGGGGGCATGCTCCCCTGGGAAAATTTTGAAATTAGAATCCTGGAAACGCCATTTGATGCATTCTAAGCATCTCCAAGTCTAGCTTGGAGGATTTACTCCAAGTCTAGCTTTCCCTAAAGTGCATATATTTTAGACAAAAATGAAACCCCACAAAAATGACAAAACTGTTTATCAATAATTACAATTATATCTTGCAATACAACAATAGTCAGGACAAAATGTTCACTAAAATATTAATCATCTTGCAACAGCAGCACAACGGTAGTGGAGAAAAAAAATTGTCTCATTAGTTGAGTAAATCATCTTAGTGATATCTGACTTTCTCAGAACATCAAGGCTTATAGTTCTGCATGTGAGTTATCAGGAAGTTATCGTCTGAGAGCTGCTTCCCAGGCACCGACGAAAAGCACATACATGTACTGTATATGCAATGTACTGTATTTGCAATGTACTGTATATAAGAAAGCCTTTTAAAGCAAATATATTAACTGTTAACACATTTATTGATTCTAGGGTAATAGGGAACCAGATTAGGTTACCGCAAAACAAAGTTTGCGGTAACACGGCGGTAACCCAGGTTTGGTTACTGCAATTTTGGACAGCCTGATTGAGGCAGTCAGAATCTTTCATTTAAAGTTTAATCGTTTCTTCATTTAAAACCACTAAATGAATAAATGAATATATGCTTGGACCAAAAATATATATATATTTTCTATCACTTTTGTCAACCCCACGCCATGTTAACCCCCCTCACATGACTTATCACCACCACGCCCCCCCTTTTTCGAGAGCCCCCCGCTTTGAGAGCTCCCCGCTTTGAGAGCCCCCCATTTTGAGAGCCCCCATTTTGAGAGCCCCCCTTGTTAGCGTTCCAGAACTACACCACTGGTTCCAGACAGGCTTAATTACAAAAGCATTGCAGAGCTACGCTCTGGGAATGGGACAAATTGTGTTAGTTCTCGTTAAGTGGGCCATCTTTGTTCCCATTTCCAATGCCTCATCTTGGAAAAAGGGGTGTGACTGACCCTTATAAATAAATACTCCCATATTGTATTTTGGGTTTTGAAAAACCGACAGGTTTATACACGCATGCTCTACAAATGGAATTTCACTAAATTTGACAAGTGAACATATTTTTGCCAAAGTCCAACTATTGCAATGCTGATACTGAAGTTGCAATGGGACTTTCACATGATTTTAAAGCTGTTTTGTCAATACTGTACTGAAAATACGGAACAGATTTCCATCTTTTCAGTAACTTAAGAATGCAGGGTACAAAAGTTGGCCATCGAGACCCCTTTCTGGATCCCTTCTTGTCGTACATACATACATTATTCAGCTCACTCCCCGTTGGGCTTTTCAGTGACCGATTACATCAAGTATTTCGCTTATCTACACTATGTACTTAGCTTACCTTATCTATTTTTACAACAATTGTGATATTACTTTCTGTATATCCTAACCCACCCAATCAACTTTCCCTGTGGGAGGAAACCGGAGTGCCCAGAGAAAACCCATGACTTTCGGCAGAGCGTTGACTTACTCTTTTCACATGAGTGCAATGAGTAAAGTCCTCAGCGAGAATCGAACTCAAGACTCATAGGTGAAAGGCGCTTGCTTTGACGACTCTGCCACCGAAGCCCATTGGGTTCAGACGAGGGATTACTTTGAGCTCTTGAGAAGATACTTCACTTACTTCTGATGCACAAGTGCACAATAAGTCCATCAGTTTCCCCTCGATAACTGTCGAAAACCATTACGTTAAGTGGTTTTAAGACCCTGCGATCCACTTTATGTGTGGTAGTTCCGTTCAATCAAAAGTTAGTACTGTACAATTAAAGTACAGTACCATATCTTGCAATGACATGGTGGATTGTGTACTATATTTAGTGGCAGTCGTACATGCCCTAAGAGACAGAACCCAATTGCAAATCATTATGTTCAGATATACTATATAAGGTAGCCAAGAATCAGGCTATGTCTGCAGAGAAACTACCTGTACTTCCACAAAATCTATTAATATATTTCGTAAAGTCTATTATTATTTATCAAATATATCTATTTTAATATATAATTTTAGAAGGTCCAAGTGGGGGGTCCAAAAGGCGGGGCCAGGTGGGTGTCCTAAATGAGCGGGGCCAACTTTTGTACCCTCCCTATTTTTAAGATGAAATTATACCAAATTTGGCAAACAACACTTAACAATTATTCGCCAAAGGCGAGGTGAATATCGGTGAATAAAAACGATATCGAGGTTTTTATTCACCGATAATCACCGAGCCTGAGGTGAATAATTGTTTTAGTAAAATTACATAGGTGATTATTTGGAAAAAAATAAAAAATGCACATTTAAAAAATATTTTAAAGCAAATTTATAGACAATATAAATTTAAGTTAATGAGACAACGCGTTGAAGCTAGTATGTTAAGCAAGAAAGCGAAAAGCGGTGATTCCTTCCGTCCAGGCCTCAAGGAACGCATTGTTTAGTTTAATTATTGACAGATAGTTCAAAGATCATTTTCATCATTGGGCATGCTTTCACGTGGGCAGCCCTTGGTATTTCATGGTAACGCCTCCTACTAACAAATTGACCAATCATAACGCGCAATATAGTACAAGTTAATTAGCGCATAACATGCAGGATGCTAACAAGATCATATCATTTATACTGAGCGCTTCGCTTACTCAAGTTATTGAAATAATTTCCCACCCACCCACCTCTTTGGCTATTCAGCCTGACGTTTGCTCTAAGTTAGAGTTACCTTGAATATGTTCAAAATTGCAAATTCATCGATATAATATTGGTAGTTAATATATTATGGAAATAATAGCTATTATATACAAATGGAAGCAGCTATCATCAACTGTCTTCAACACCATATACTGGATCAAGGACTCGAGAAAGGACATTTTGGAAAGAGACACAAACAATGTTGCTGCTAGATAATGCCTTTACTTTAGTATGTACATAGTTAAAAAGCAACGTTTTTGGTCGCAGACTATTTTGTTATTTGGTTAATAAATTTGTGGTTCGGGTTGAAGTCTCCAAAATGTCAACTTCAGGTCCATAGACTCAATATACGTCACACATATACCATATAATTAAGGACTGTCCATATAGGGGTTGATTCATTATTGCCCCTTGGTCAGGTTAAGGACTGCCCATATGGGTCTAGCGCCCTGGGTCAGGTTATTAAGGACTGTCCATAGGGGTTTCATTCCCCTTGGTCAGGTTAAGGACTGTCCAAGTGTTTCTTGGTTCAGGGTCGTCAGGGAAAAGCTACCCCTGGCAAGGATCTGCTTTATGGTCAGAGCATTCAGTTCAGTCAATCAGTTCAGCTTAAGGTGTGACGTGAGTAGGGATGATGTTTGTCATAATATGAGTCTTCACACCCCAGAACCCCTTCTCCCACAATAGATGTTTTGTTTGAATTGTGTTTTGATAAATATGGTTTTATATCAACAGCTTGGGTCATTAATTGAATATTTACGATAAAAGCTGCTTAAAATGCTTTATGTGATTATCGCGTATTAATCCGAGGTAGCGCAACCGATTGAGAATTTTCACTAATCACCTATGTAATTTTACTAATAATTATTATTGATATATTGCTATACGGAACATCATATTTGACAGATTAAAATGGCAATGAAGAGTGCATTTGTGTGGTCTAAGGGGTTAATAAGAGGCATGGGCGCTTGATTCTTTTGCCTATATTTTGAATGTTTATTATACATAGTATCTTGAATGTTGATTATAATCCAGTTGTTTACCATTTACACAGAAATTCCGGTAATTCCGAATAGATTCGAGCTTATGGAGCTTATGATCCGAGCTACTCTCGATGCTCTTAAACAATTATAGACAAGCTTCCTCTCGTCTGGCGTGGAGAGTTTGTAAATTGCTATACCTTAAGCAGTCAGTGTAGCCGCAACGAGGGTAGATAATACTCTTTGTTGCACTCGTTCGATAACATCGCTGAGGTAATTAGGTAGTGCGTGATGAAAGACACGAGTCCTATATTCAAGGATGGGTCTTACACAGGTACAATAAAAGAGCCGTATCTCTGACGGTGGAATTTTTGCTCGTTTGAGTTGGATGATAAAATAAATCCGCTTGTTGGCCTTCTTAACGATATTGTTGACATGTTGGTTCCATTTTAGGTCGCTACTAATCGTTAGGCCCAAGATTTTGACATGATTAACAATTTCTAAATTACTGCCGTTGATACGGATATTTGAAAAATCTAATTCATCCCTTCCAAAATGTATTCGTAACTCTTTACATTTGGTGCTATTAAGTTGCAAACGGTTGTCCATCGCCCATTGTTGTGTATAATTTACACTTTCTTGTATGATGTCTCTTAACTACTTCGGAGGTCGTTGTATCGTCAATATATTTCCAGTAATCGGTAGCACATGGTTTGAGATCATTAATCGTCAAGATAAACAACCAAGGGCCGAGTTTGCTTCCCTGTGGAACTCCTGATGGAAACCCGCGCCATTCTGAGAAACAATCCCGTGATAGTTTTACCCTTTGTTCTCTATCCATCAGGAAGTTAATAACCCATTTCTTTACTGGGAGAGGGAAATGAAGTTGAAACACTTTTTGTGCGAGGATTCGATGGTCGATAAGATCAAAGGCCTTCCGATAATCAAAGAGAACCACTCGAACAGCATCGCCGGTACCGTCCGTAGCCTTGCTCCCATTCATGAACCATATTAATAAGTGCTAGTGTGGCCGAAGATCGAGGTATCCTCCGAATTGCTGTGGGTCAATGACACTCAAAATAGCAGGGACAATATAAATTTCAGCAACGACGTCTTCGGCAATTTTGGATAGAGCAGGGGTTAATGATATAGATCTGAGATGTTTATTGGTATCAGCAACCGGTTTCTCTTTAGGGATGGGGGTGATATTTGCTCGTTTCCAAGCCAATGGTAATTTTTGTTCGTTATATAAAACATTTAACAAAGTTGAAATGGGCGAGGCTAAGATATCTGCATACTCCTTCAAAACGCAGTTCGCTATACCGTCAGGCCCTGGGGCCTTGCCAGAGTTCAATGATTTTAATTTGCTGTATACAGACTCCGGCGAGGTCATGTTCATATCGGCATGCGAGACGTCTTCGAAAGTATCCATTAACAACTGTAGGTCAAGATCATTGAGGGGACTATATTCCTTCATTGGATCCAGAAAGCTATCGTTAATTGTATTTGCAATATCAGTCAAGATTGTCGATTTACAAATGTGAAACCAAGCTGTCGAGTCCGGAGGGTGAAGTCGCCCCACATATGCCCTTGACATTTGCCCACCATTCTTTGGGTTTAGTTTGTTTAAGATGGCTAACCTTACAAGCGTAGTAGTTAATGCGACATCTTTTCCTCATTTTGTTCACTTTATTACGATAGAATTTAAAGGCTGTAATATTGCCAGATGAGAACGCCTGTTACTGTTTTTTGACTATACACTTGAATTAATCGGTAATCCATAGAGTGTCGTTATGGTGAAATTTGATCATTTTTTCTGGCATGAGAAGGTTTAATCCTGTAGATATGACATCAGTAAATACTTTCCTGTGGATGGATAACAATGGTGTTATGGTCAGACAACCCAAAAGGTGGGTGGATCTCAATAGAGCTTGTATGGTAGAATTTGTGCAAATGAGTTATTACAAAATCGAGGGTGGCTGCCCCGCGGGTTGGAGCGTTTATCAGCTGCTTAAACCTAAATTGGCGACAGAAGTACTTGATATTCAAATTGTTAAAATCGCCTGCAATGATGATTCCACACCCTGGATACCTCCCTTCAACTTCACTAACTGACCTTGTTAGGTACTGTAACATATCTTTGTTGTTTGCACTTGGAGGATGATAAACCGTTGCAACGACCAGACAGTGGAAACCACGGGGGATGCGACTATATAGGCCTTGTATGAACCCATAAAACTTCAAAGTTACATGGTTAAATTTGATGTTATTGGTCATATAAAGACAAACACCTCCATGTGAGTTCTCAATGCGATCTCGTCTTAGTATGTTGTAATTATATATTGCAATTTGATTATCCCCAATTGTGTCCCTCATCCACGTCTCCGTTAAAAATACTAGAAATACATGCATGCAGAACCCCCTCGTAACATGACGTACTGAGTTGATCACTGTACCCATGGTAACACGCAAGCGGCCGTATATTTCTTTTATTTTTTGTACAAAATGGCAAAATAGTGATAAGGTTTGTGCTTTTAACTGTAAAATTATCAATTGCCCAACTATATAAAGTAGCTATGTTATTACGTACTCTTTTAGCTTTGATTTACTCTAAAATTCAATCTTAAACGTCTCACAAAACGTTTCGAAATTGTCATAAAACTTCAACTGTTTTTTGAACAGTATTTTTTTACTATGAAGTTTTTGAGATTAAATATGTTATTTCTTATTCTATATAACGCATTTGAATTAATACTAAAACAATTTTTAAGATTAGTCAATGTTGTTATTGACCACAGGATGAACTACGCATTTTCAAAACCACAAACTGTAGTGCATGCCAATTGACGGCAAAACTGCAAAAGCAAGTATGCAAAATAAACACTTACCCGTTTAAAACGCTTTAAAACTCGAAAATCCTCTCCTTTCTCGGCCTTTCGACTGATTTCTTTTCCTATTTGACTTTAGTAAGTGAAAGTCCTCAAAAATTTTCATTTATCTTGTTTTGGAGACTTAATATTTGTCTGAATTAATATGTCCCGACTTGAAAAAGGTTTTCATATCAATGCCAAAAATAAAATGCCAGGATGGCAGTTATTTTCTGACGTATACATATAAAAACAAAATCGTTGTCTTAGCCAATCATGATGCTGCTAGTTACCAGTTTTCTCTCGGCTTGAACTTGCGCATGCGCATAACTTACAAAAAGGTCGATTCCTGTCCATGACAAAAAAAATGGCGGACGACTTTGCATTCCACAATGTTTTCACATACCCGGGCGTAAATATCCGAGCGGAATTAGTACCCTCGCATGGCGCTTTGCGCCGGCTCGGGGATTAAATCTGGTTGTATCAGCGACGTCAAAAGTCGAATTTCGTCAACATTGGGCAAGAGAGACCTCACATTGGCGAGGATAATTCTTGGGACATTTTCATATTTTATCATCGTTTGAGGTTTAGACAGCGCCTTTGGTTTAATATTTATTAAGTTACTTCTATATGTACAACTAGACTAATTCTGGTAAGGTGGGATTCTCGAACGATTAGCACGGCGTGAAATAATAACAGGAATGTTGTACTGGCAGTTGCGCCTGTTATTAGCTGATATATTGACAGGGCGGTTTATGATCTCGTTCTGTGATGGACAAAGTCTAGGTAATTGAACCAGTCGTCGGGACGGCGACACTTTTTTCCCTTCAAAAATTTTCGCCTGCGTTTTTTCGTTGAAAATTTTGACTGTACGTTGATGGTTTGTTGTTGTTGCTGTTGTTGTTTCCACTGCTGCTGTTGTTGTTGTTGTTTCCACTGCTGCAGCTGCTGCTGCAGCTGCTGCTGTTGTTGTTGTTGTTGTTGTTGTTGTTGTTGTTGTTGTTGTTGTTGTTGTTGTTGGTATGCTATCATGTTTTTGGTAAACCCCAGACCCGTCGGAAGTTCTTTTGAGGAGACTTGATTACGTAATCGTCTGTTGACCTTGTGTTTCTTTCGATGCTCGATTGGTTGTGTCGCCATCGTCGCTGACGTCGTGCGCGCTGAGCTATAATCCTCAATGGAATTCTTGAGGAGCAGGTGTAATTTGGAATTACTTCCATCGTTGTCATGGATAAAATCATCCTCATTTGGTTCCAACTCACTTAATACTTGAGATAGTGGCTGCCCTCTGCCGAAAATTGCTCCATTCTTTATAGTTGACCAACACTGCTGGTTTACTTCGTATTGATCGGACTCAAAACTGCTTGTGGTGTTGTTTGTTTTTACGCTGCTTGATTGTTGTGAAATTAAGTCAGATTCGGTCCTTAGGGGATTGTTTACTTCCTCGTACTGATCGGACTCGACACTAATGACGGTATTGTTAGTTTTCACGCCGTTTGACTCTCGTTGTAAAATTAAATCGGACCTGAGGGAATCGTTTAATTTTTCAAGTTCAGCGACCTTACACTGGAGACTGCTAATTGTGTCACTAGTACTTAGCATTTCGACTTCACTGTTCCGTTCTCTCACAAACATTTGTAATTGTGTTTCTAGCAGACTCGATTTTTATTTTTCTTCAAGAACTTCCCGATTAAGATTATTTATTTCGTCCTCGTCTGTTTGGGTCTTCTTGATTGTTGAATTCAACTGTGAATCGATTTTATTGCTGAGAATAACAACATCCAATTTGATTCCCTCAAGTTCGACGACAAACACGCCGCATGGACATCGGCAACAGACATCTAGTACACTCGGGATCACCTTACGTTTATTGGCTTCCCTAGGTGTTTCATTGTTTGTTATATTATTTATAATATCAGAAAAGATATCCTCGCAGAGGCCAGATTCAACTGTTGGTTCGTTGACTTTGACTTTGACGGGAGACTTCGGTTTTAGCGGTAATTCTGTTCGACAGAAGTCAATAAATTTCTCTCGTAGGAGGTTTCCGTCTTTCCCTTGAAACAACAAGGTGTTTTGCTTCTTGTTGTACCAAGTTAAAGTTAGATCGGCGTTGGAACTATCGAATCGTTTCGAACCACCACCTGGCGAAGTCCATTTACCGCGTAAGCCGAACCAGAGCATCGAAATCATGCATCCATTTCAGTCGCTTTCCTTCGTAGACCAAATTAGCTAAGTCTTTATCCTGCTTATAAGCTCGAAATGTTATAGAATCAAGTATATCTGACCACTTATTAAAACGTTCGTCGCTATGTTCGCTAAACATTTACATCAAGATGTTATTTGCTCAATTGGATTTTGATCAGGTGGTTTTTCAAACCTTATTGTAACAAACCTTGAAATCGCACATTGTCCTGAACAGAACCTTGCACTTACCCATGGAGTTGGGTAAATTCCTTTTAAACATTAATTTGATCCATGTCTCTACAATAGGCTTGTAGCTCGTCTGGCATTAGTAAAACGACAATGTTTCGCGCATTGGGGCGCTATCAGTCTTTATAATGTGTAACAATAGCGTGTAAGTCAATAGTCTGGTTAACACATAAATGCGTAAGGCATACTTACTTTCCCCTCGGCGGGTAAACCCTTCTGACGTTACACATGAGTAAAATGACAGTGCTGTTATTTAATAAATATATATTAATATCAAGTCTCTACTTACAGTACAAGATGGAAACTAACTTGGTAACTCCTGTTGGGCCTCTACTAGCAGGCTACTGTAGCTTTACTTAGTGCACAGAAATTTGATTTTAGAGCTTAAGCAAGTTGAGGATTGTTGAGATTGATAGGTACATATCAATCTTATAATACTATGTACATGATATACCCGCATACATACCGCATAACATACGGTACCCTTGCACCCGCAGCTTTTTTGCAACTCTGCTCGTCAATTCGCCTTTTTTGATGGTCCACTTTTGGGAACACGCACGACTCAAATATGTTCTCTACATCCTGTATATCCTCATGCTTTATTTTACGTGGGTATACTTATATCCATATAGAGATATAATTACAACCCTCGTCCGGCCTTGCTCGAGCGAGGGGAACTAGAACTACCCGTGCATAGTATCATGTGAGATAATCATGGTCACAAAAATTGCTTCATCTTGTGAAGACACCACGTATATTTGTTTGGCATCAGTGGAAATAATATATCTTATTGTATTCTTCTGAGCCCAATATGGCAAAGTATTAAGTCCGGTTTGTTTACCTAACTCAATTTAAGAACTGCCCATTATAAGTTTTAGAACTACCCATTTTACATTTAGAAATTAGAACTGCCCATTTTGAAAATGGGAGGCCTTAGGATGACCCCTGATGCAAACATACTAGAAACGTAATCATGTTCACTATACCCAATGTTGTCTAGGGTATCACTATTCCGCCGGGAGAACGCGTGGACAACACTGTGATATCGGAACATTGCAATTGTAACATTATAGATCTTGTAGGCAGGTTTAGGAAATAGGAAAGTTAATGTCCCTAAATATTAAGGTATGTTTACTTATTCTCTAAAAGGTTTAAGAACAGCTATGGTCCTTGCGGCAGGATTTCAATTCTTTGGCTCAGCATTGAGATGTATTCCTACCGGAGGAGATTGGTTGATATCAACAATATTAATATGTTGTGGCCAGGCATTGAGTGGCCTTACTTCACCTATACCTTTGTCTGGCGGAGTGCTGTTGTCAGCAACATGGTTCCCTAGCAACCAGCGCACAACGTCAACTGCACTTTTAATGGCAGGAAGCTTCACAGGCGGTGCGTTGTCATTCATTCTCGGACCTCTATTTGTTGATGATGTAGGATCAACACCTTACAGCCAAGTGAATTCTACACAAAGACAATTTTATTTTAAACAAATCAGAAATTTGTTTTTGGTCGAAACTGCCGTAATAGGTCTCCTATTTCTAGCAGTTATCATTCATTATCCTGCGAGACCGCCTCAACTCCCCAGTCGGTCTTCTGGTACGGGAAGAATGGACCCAAAGAGTGGAATTTCACAATTACTAAAGAATCGTAATTTTGTATTGTTGGCTTTACTTTATGGTGCAAGTTGTGGTATTTACAGTGGCTGGTGTTCTGTATTGGACCAAAATTTGGAGGGGTTTGGTGTAGGTCAAAAATTTGCTGGATGGTTGGGATTTATTGCCATCTTGAGTGGAGCGTTTTCTGGCATATTATTTTCTATGTAAGTTTGAATTTCATTATTAATCGAAATTATTAATAATTTATTAATCCGTCAAGACGAACTACGCGTTCAAGTACAGACAGTAGTAGCAGTATATGTGTAGTTCGTCTTGGCGGATGATCCGTCTGTTTGCCCGCGTTTATACACAGACGAACTATCAGACGAACTATCTTTTCTTTGGCCAAGTTCGTCCAGATGGATCATCCGTCTCTGGTATAAGTCAGGTCGGTGATTCATTTCTGGCGCGCTGTTTAATTTAGTTCAATAATCAATATATCAATCAATATATTAATAACGACGCGCTAACAACGTCGGTTTCCACGAAGGGCGTGTACAAACAATTTACAACTTTAAATGTTAACTAAATTTAAACTAACAGTAAATGAAACTATACTGTAAAAAGTTACATATAGAAATATATAAATAACTATTATTCTTTCTTAGTAGAGTAGCATTTTTTCTCAAAAGATGACAGAGATTTGCTTTCCCTAATAGCTTTGGGTAAGGCGTTCCATGTTGATGTTCCATCAAACATGAAACTTTTGATATAATTTGTGCGAGGCTGTGGCAAACACTGAGTTTGATTTGTTATATCCTTTTTATTGGTAATAACATCAATAAAATTAAACGGTGTGAGTTAATTAATATTTAAACACAATTGTAAATTGACCCCAGCCAATACATAAATTAATAACTGTGAATTGACTGTTCAAACAACGTGTAAATTGGCCCCAACCAACACATAAACGGTGACGTTGTGAGTTTAACTGTTCAACGCGCTTGTACTTTGGCTCCAACCAATACATAAATTAGTAGCTGTGAATTGCTCACGGATTAACAGTTTATCACACTTGTAAATTTCGGTAAATTGGCCTCAACCAAGTATAAGTCAGTATAAAACAAATAGTCCAACGCACTTGCGAATTGGCCCCAACAGTAGCTTAACCCGTACATCCACCGTCGGAAGTAATTAGTATTCAAAATGGCGTCGCGTGCGTCATATTGGGAAGTGACGTCATTTTGCGTACGTACGGAATTAGAAGTAATTAGTATTCGTGTGACGTCATTTTGCGTACGTACGCGTACGTACAGAGAGAAAATAAAGAACAACAGAGAGTTTTGTGTTGGATTTTATTTAAATTACACACAACAATTTAAATGTTTCTTCTAATAAGAGTCGTTTTATAGTTTTGACTTTATTGTTCGATAGCCATGGTTTCTTTAGACTCATCTTCGTGCAAATTAACCCACTTCATTGCGCGTTTTTCGCCATTTTCATTGGAGCTTCTGTGGAGTTTCTGTGAAGCTTCTGTGAAGCTTCTGTGGAGCTTCTGTGAAGCTTCTGTGAAGCTTCTTTGGAGCTTCTGTGGAGCTCTCCAAAATATGAGTAATTAGTGACGCTTGGATGCATGCATAAATTAACACAGACAAAGATTAACGTTTTAAACAATGTATTCCTTTAGGTATAACAATTATTTACACAAATATACAGTTATTAAACATATTGTCCAGCTTTTACACTGTTTTCTATGCGAGGGTCGATGTGAGGTCGATGTGAGGTCGATGTGAGGTCGATATGAGGCACCGGTTCGGTAGATGTAAACATTTCGGGGTTCTGTAGGGGTTCTGCAGGGGTTCTGCAGGGGTTCTCTGGGGGTTCTCTCGGGGTTCTCTGGGGGTTCTCTCGGGGTTCTCTGGGGGTTCTCTCGGGGTTCTCTCGGGGTTCCCTCGGGGTTCCCTCGGGGTTCCCCTGGGGTTCCCTCGGTTTTTATTATTATTTTTTTATTTTTTTTCCAAAGGCCAATCGGGCCACTCGGACAATATTTATTTCGATATGCGGGCTTTTGCGGGACATATTTAGCAAGTCCCGTAGAAGTACTCATTTACGGGACCTTGTTGCGGGACATATTTAGCAAGTCCCGTAGAAGTACTTATTTACGGGACCTTGTTGCGGGACATAAGTCCCGCTCGAAGGGACGCGTTGGGGACGTCTTGCGGGACATATTTTGCGGGACGTCCCGTACGTAAGACTGTTCCATGGCAAGACCTACACATTTTTGTCAAACGGGACCCCGGGACGTCGCTACGGGACGCATCTTAACGCGTCCCGACGTCCCGTAAGACTGTTCCATGGCAAGACCTACACATTTTGTCAAACGGGACCCCGGGACGTCGCTACGGGACGCATCTTAACGCACCTTCGAGCGGGACTTGTTAAATATGTCCCGCAACAAGGTCCTGTAAATAAGTACTTCTACGGGACTTGCTAAATATGTCCCGCAACAAGGTCCCGTAAATGAGTACTTCTACGGGACTTGCTAAATATGTCCCGCAAAAGCCCGCATATCGAAATAAATATTGTCCGAGTGGCCCGATTAGCCTTTGGAAAAAAAAATTATAATAAAACCGAGGGAACCCCGAGAGAACCCCGAGAGAACCCCGAGAGAACCCCTACAGAACCCCAAGAGAACCCCTACAGAACCCCCTGAGAACCCCGAGAGAACCCCTGCAGAACCCCTACAGAACCCCGAAATGTTTACATCTACCGAACCGGACTCGAACCGGTGCCCCACATCGACCTCACATCGACCTCACATCGACCCTCGCATCGACCCTTGCATAGAAAACAGTGTAAAAGCTGGACAATATGTTTAATAACTGTATATTTGTGTAAATAATTGTTATACCTAAAGGAATACATTGTTTAAAACGTTAATCTTTGTCTGTGTTAATTTATGCATGCATCCAAGCGTCACTAATTACTCATATTTTGGAGAGCTCCACAGAAGCTTCACAGAAGCTTCAAAGAAGCTTCACAGAAGCTTCACAGAAGCTCCACAGAAGCTTCACAGAAGCTTCACAGAAGCTTCACAGAAGCTTCACAGAAGCTTCAAAGAAGCTTTACAGAAACTCCGCAGAAGCTCCAATGAAAATGGCGAAAAACGCGCAATGAAGTGGGTGAATTTGCACGAAGATGAGTCTAAAGAAACCATGGCTATCGAACAATAAAGTCAAAACTATAAAACGACTCTTATTAGAAGAAACATTTAAATTGTTGTGTGTAATTTAAATAAAATCCAACACAAAACTCTCTGTTGTTCTTTATTTTCTCTCTGTAATTCAGTGTAACATGATGCGACGGTTAAATACAACGCCGTTTATCAAAGTATTCTGTTTGAGTATATAAATAAACAAGTGTTAACCTCGATGGAAAGCAGTTCAAAACGGTGGGAAATTTCCTTCTGTACTCCTCATAAATATTGGCATCAACCAAGACATCAATTAGCGTTGGAATAAAACAATTGAAAATCGGCGTTGTTCTGGCCCCGACCAAATTCAGTGAATACAGTAATAGACGATTCTGTCTCTCTGGCCCCAACCAGGTTTTGAAACCGCCATGTGAATGTACAACTCCCCACGTAAAACATAAAAGGCCAAATTCATGAAAGCTAAACCGATGCAAAGCCTAAATTTAAAGCGTCTATGACTATGAGTTGAACCCGGCTAGACGTTACGCTTGGCTACCGCAAGTATGTGTGCAGGGTGTACCAAAAAAAAGTGACACTATAGAAATTATCTCATTGTTCTTAAACCGCTCTTAAACGCGCGTGATTACACACCTGGGAATTTAATGAAATTGTATTTACATTTAAGCATTTTAAAACGTTTTCGCTTCGTCCAAATATTTTAACGCCCGAGTCAAAGCAAAACGATTACACTAATAAACCGTTTTCTTTTTATTTTATACGTAACAACAATTGATTAAATTAATATTTAAGCTATGGGCCGTGCCCTTCAACATGTCCCCCATTTCTTTCGACACAAAGAATGGTTCGCCTGTGCATTCCGCGCATCACATGTCGAATCATTTCAGGCTGCTGCCGTAAAGCGTTGAATTCCTCGATTATCCTGTGGCGTAGCACATCGATGTTCTCGGGAGGAGGTGTAAACACTTTATTCTTGATATACCCCCACAGAAAAAAATCACAAGAGGTTAAATCAGGCGAGCGAGGTGGCCATTCCACACTATGTTGAAGCGCAATGACACGATTCTCTCCGAATACTTCATAAAGGCGATCCCGGACTTCAATGAGCTGAAGCGCCGTCTTGTGCCCACCAAAGACCTCGAAATAATCCCTCCCATTCGTAGATATGCCACGCCGTTCACGTTCCCATAAAAAAAGTAAGGCCCCAAAATTATGACGGGTGATTCCCGCCAATATTAAACATTTCATTTTGTGGTATGACTTTGAATTTTCGGATAAATTTTATATTTTCCGTTGAATTTTTCATTTTGTGATAAATTTTGCATCTTCGTAAATCTTCGGATGAATTTTGCATCTTCGGATGAATTTCGCTTACAACAAATATACGCGGGCTCGTTTTCGTGTCCACTCCCCGAAACGCTCGCGCGTTTCAGGGCTTCCACTTGCAAGGAAATTTCCCTGCAAAAGGAAATTTTGGCCTTAGCAAGGAAAAATGCAAGGAAATAAGATTTACAAGGAAATGGCAAGGAAATTTGGGCACTGACAAAGAACGCCCGGGATGTAGTAAACTCCAGGAAATTTAGCCTCAACCAAGGAAATTGAAAGGAAATTTTAAGATGTCAGATTCTTTGCTGCCTGAATTGCAAAATGAACAAAATAACCTTGTTTCTGCATGTCAAATCTTCCCCAGAACGCAGGAAAGGCCATTTCAGAGACTCCAAAATTCAAAATTTTCCGGGGGAGCATGAACCCGGACCACCCTTAAAGGAATACCGTATTGATTTCCGTGCATGATTCTTGCGAGACTTTCGAAAAGCGTAAAAAAAAACGAGCCGATAGGCGAGTTTTTTTTAGCTTTACGAAAGTCGAGCAACATCCCAAGTGTAAGAAACAGAGAATCATGCACGGAAATCAATGCGGTATTTGTTTTATAAAATAACCACACAGAAATATAAAAAAAGGTTTATTAATATATTTGATGTACATTGCAATTCTTCCAAAAAACGTCAACAACAGCGTATACTGTTTTATATGGAGGGTAATCACCGCCAAAATTATTATTTGAAATTTTCAGCTCAACTTCTAGATTTTGTTGTTCAGTTGGTGCTTTGTGATATTAAAGAATGGAATTTTGTTATTAAAGATTTGAATTTTGATGTTCGCAATCCGCATTTGCACTTGTGTTTGTGTATTCTGTCCTTAAGCGTTCCATTGTGATGACGTAACATTATCCTTAAGCATTCCATTGTGATGACGTAACATTATTCGTGACACTCAGAACACAATTTGTGATCATTGTTTAATGATAATTTATTTGCCGCCAAATATTGTAATTATTTTAACGATAATTTATTACGCAGTAAATTGCGCTGATTATTTTCATTAATTTATGAATTATAATTTTAAAATTTTGCCGTGCAGTATTAACATGGCGGACGATGGGAACACTGTGGATGGGAATCATGAAGAGTTTATAAACCTTCTTCGAAACGCCATTACAAGTTGTATTGCAGAATTTGATGGAAGTCCGGATCGAGATTACAGCGTTTTTCGTATCGATTGTCTGTACCACACTACAGTACGATTCGCCGAATCTTTTGAATTAGACGATTCTGTCATTCAGTTAATTTCGGACGCAAGGGACATACTTTTTGAGCGCAATGCCGATGCAGAGATTGTGCAAACAATAACATGCCCTCAGTTATTTACTGGCGAACCAGGTCGGCCAAAGTTCGACATCACAGAAGAAATTCTTCGCTTTTTATTTGATAAGCGGTTTACTGTCAGCGATACAGCGACTCTTCTTGGAGTTAGTAAGCGAACGGTCGAGAGAAGAATGAACGAATTTGGCCTGCGTATTGGCGATTGTTATTCTAACATCGAAGACAATGATCTGGAATCATTAGTACGTGACTTGGTTCGTCAATTTCCAAATGTTGGCTACAAACGGATGACAGGATTGCTGTTGGCTAGGGGGTTACGAATCCAACAAAGCAGAATCCGCGAAACAATGCGGAGGGTGGACCCCCTTGGGACTTTATTTCGAGCTCTATCCCTACGACCTGTGCGAAGACGAAGATATCACGTCTCAAGCCCATTATCACTATGGCATATCGATGGCAACCATAAATTAATAAGGTACTGTCTGTGCCTATAATTACTGCAAGTCGTCCTGATACTAGAAAGTACTGTTTGGCCTAACCTCAAGAACATTCCTTTGACCATTAACTGTGCTTTGACAATGGCACTTGTCCGAATTGGCAAATGGCAATTAGGTGAAGTTTACTGTTGCGGTCAACTTTAGCTTGTTCATGACTTCTAGGAAGAGGTTGTGTTACAGTTGTTAGTCATGGCCGATTGTTGATGGCATTACAAAAGAGAATGTCCATTTGTTAGAATGTTAGTTATCCCCACTTGAAATGCCCTAAAGGTGCCCTCTTAGTCCTTTTAAAATTATGACACACACATTGTTTTATATTAGATGGAGATTTGTCATCCACGGTGGAATAGATGGCTATTCAAGAATGGTTGTCTTCATCCATTGTAGCACAAACAACAAGGCTGAGACAGTTGTCAACCTCTTTGAATCTGCAGTACAGGCTTATGGGTTGCCCTCCCGAGTAAGGACTGACAAAGGTGGAGAGAATGTTAGAATTGCCCAATTTATGCTCAGCCATCCATTACGAGGACCAGGGCGTGGCAGTCACATTACCGGCAGGAGTGTCCACAATCAAAGGATCGAGCGTTTTTGGCGAGATCTTTTCACTGCCTGTACATGTTTATTTTATAATTTGTTTCACAGTATGGAAAGTTATGGAATTTTGGATGCCTCTAATGAGGAGCACCTGTTTGCTCTCCACTACGTTTTTTGTCCAATGATAAACAGAAATATGTCCATTTTTCAACAAGGACATAACAGATCCCCCATAAGGACTGAAAGAAATTTGTCGCCACAACAGTTATGGATTCAAGGAGCCTGCACACAAGGTGCAGTTGATCAGAGACTGTCTCAGGAATTTGCTTCATTGGTATGGTACTTTGTGCTTAACTTCTTAGTCCACCATTGACCATGAAGTTTATTTTTGTTGTGATTACCAAGTCTAAAATTTTTAAATGAAAAAAATGGTCTTGTATGGAATTATTCAACTGTGTACATTATCATGTACTTTAGCTACCAATAATGCAGTAGGCTAATCAATTCAGTACAGGGTATTGCAGATCAATCAGATATTACTGTTTACTAGGCTATCCCAGCTTTTATAAAGGACTGTTTTCAAACTAAAATCAATGAAAATTGTTTCTAATTTGCACTGTAGCTTCAAAAATTACTTTAGTGATAACAACTTTTACAAAATTATTTCAGTGATAACAATAAATACCAATTTTATTTTACACCTAGGTTGACAGGGAGCCATTCAGATTGAATGTACTAGAACAGACCACTGACGTCCAGCAAGTATCCATTCCAGAGACCATTGTTCAATTAGGCGAAGGGGATCTAGCCAGCTTGCAGGAAACTATTGACCCACTACGGCCATCAAGTCATAATGGTGTGGATATTTACTTAGAAGTACTCCAGTTTATAAGTGAGCATACCAGAATATGAATCTTTAAAGTTGCAAGAATGTTGACAAAATGGAGGTATCAAAAATGTTGATACTTTGTAATATTTTCCCACAAATTATAAAAACTTTGGCTATTTTCCCTAAACATTGGGGTATGACAGAATAATTAACAGTTAAAAAGATAAAGTACACATTTATGTTTTTACAGAAAAATTCAACAACACAACAAAAAAACTATTCTCATGTAATCTTGGTTCAAACATGGTTCAAACAGTACAGAAGCATAAACTAATCTTTATTATTGTATAATAAAATCAATGGCTTCATTGCATGCATAGTTACTGTTCGCAACATGCACTTCTCTACATAGTTACAGTTTATAACATGTCTTTCTGAACAAAACATCCCCTTCTGAACAAAACAATCACTAAGGTGAACAAACAAACGCCCCTCAAAAAACAACGGATATTTTAAATTATGATACAGTATCTATATCCATATTAAATAACCACCGTCCACAGTAAAAATACAGATGAAAGGTGCATTTTGAATATACTACTGGAAGGTGCAGTACCACTTGTCCGCATTGTCTATTAACTTCAATCCGGGCAACACATGGTTTAACATGACATGCCCATGCTCAATAAACATGAATACAATAAATGTACAGTAAATTTAAACTTGGGTAAACCCTTTGCATCCCAATAGCAGTGCCTTGTCCATCTTTATTTTGAAGCAATCAAAGCTGTTGTATGCTGGTGTCACTAACAGGAAGAAGCACGTTCTACTCTCAGGTAACAAGTCAGTAGACTTGTTTCCATCCACTCTGATGTTGAGTAGTTCCCCAGCACTTGGAAGTAAAGCCCAAGCAGTCCAAAAGAATAACAAATCTTTCAAAGTTGGACCTAAGTAAAACACACAGTAAATCATTAATAACTCTTCTGACAAAGGCCTCTGTAAATATTTGTGAGAAATTCATGTCACTATGGTAAATACACAATAACAAGATGTTTACTATCAACTTACCAGTTTTTTCACTATCAATAAGATCAACATACTGCTTCATATACTGCACAATTTTCTCACCAACAACTTCGTCCACTTCAAGTTGAATAATGGATTTAACATAATCTTTGTTAATGACTGATGCTGCAATTCTTGGAAACAGCAATGGTAGCACAATATCTTTATTTTTCTTTAACAAGTCTAGAAGTCCAAACTCGTTCAATCCTTCAGCCAAATCTTTCAGCTCTGATCTTCTGCGGGTAATAACATTGTGAAGCATAATTTGCTGAGCAATAATATGCCTCTTGGTACCGGAGAATGACGTGTCTAAAATCGATGCTTCATCACGGTATTGTGTCAAGAACTCTTTTAACTCATCAGAAGGTGACGTTTCCTTATCAAGACTTGTCAACTAAAATGTACAACAGAGTGTAATATTTCTTTTACTGACAGTCTGAAACCTTCATGTATCCTGGGCTCCTGGCTAATAAATAATTAACAATCATATACACATGTAATACAGTAGTTATGCTAGTCTGGTAAGTACTGCTAGGACATATACCAACTATGGTACTGTCAGTTTTACCATTCTTTCTCCAAATATTTCTTCTATTTTTAAATCCTCCTTCATTTAAAACAAAGCAGGAAATACAAATATGCAAAAACAGGGCTTCCAATTTGCAGGATTATATTATATGTTAAAATGGATAGTATGAGTATAGGTAATCGTAGTTCTGTAACACTATATTGCAATTTTCCATATTCTTCAAAAATTACAAATACAGCACACTTAGTGTTATTCAGACTTGCAACATATCCTACCTCAAGCAGTGCGTTTCGCAAATCAATATCTGATATGTCCGGAACTTGCAAAGATGGAATTTCTTCATCATTCTCAGCCACCATACAGTCAACAATAGCTTGTGATATGCCAAACACTGGAGGTCCAGAATGGAGGAATGAATGGGCAATCATTCTCCCAACTAACGTATAGAAGCCTGTGCTTCTTAGTAACGAGTTTGCCACTGGTACCTTATGGTCATCCTCACCTTCAAATATTAAGGTGGCAGGTTTGTCTTCACCATCCAATGGAAAACCATTGATAACCATGTTCATAAGGATGCTAAAGAATTCTCGTACAGGACCAATACCAATGGAGGTTTCATTTTCGAACTTCACTCTGAACGGGGAACACAACTTCTGTAATGGTTTTTTATAAATCCCCATCACATCATTGGCGAAGTCAGGTGTCATGCGGCCAACATAGACACGGAAAGTGGCACTTTCTCTTAAAATTGTTGATTTTCGGTAGTCTTCAACAATGCCCTGCTTCAGGTCTAATAGGAAAAGCAAATAGTAGCGGATGAGAAAGATTTCTCAATAACTGAGCAGAAACATGTCTTGAGGAACATTTAACAAGAATCTACAAAACACTTGGTATCATATGAAATTGAGATCACCAGTGTACATCATTTGATTGTTTCTTCGGTAGTTAAACATGATGTTTTGTGCCATATAGTATAACACATAGAACGTGAATTTACCTCTAGGAACCACTGTTCGCGTATTTGATAATGGAGAATTCCACAACACTGATTCTGAATCTGACTCAGTATCGGAACTTTGTACATATTCAGGCATCTCATTCAGATTCTCAGGCTTACTTGTATGGTCTATACGAGATAAAGCATGAAACAATGTGGTAAAGCCCCCCCCCCCCCCCGGGCGTAATAAAGAGAATACGGTATATTTTTCAGACGCTTGTGAGGGGGAGGGGCTTATTAGAGATGGGGGCTTAAGAGAGGGGAGAGGGCTTATTTATTTTTTGGTAGAAATCTGTAAAATTATATGATAATTTTCTTCCAGCACAAAGCAATGTGTGTAAAACATCTATGTATTCTAAAAATTTTAACACAACTGTAAACGTTTTAAGATGTTTACTATATATTTTTTTTAACTTTTCAAGTAGATACACGGCAAAAAATTATCACTTGTTCAAGGTTGTTGAAAACAGGATGCAACAATGTTGTGCTGCCCACATTGTTCATAGTTGTCAACAATATTGTTCAGCATTGAATCAGCCTGCAATCAGGTGTAACAATGCTGAACAATATTGTTGACAACTATGAACAATATGGGCAACAACATTTTTTCATCCTGTTTTCAACAACCTTGAACAAGTGATAATTTTTTGCCGTGTATATGTTTTAAGATGCTCATGAAATACATAAACGTCATGTTATTCTTCTGAAAATGAAAACAAATTAGTAGAAATCTGTTTCATTAAAAACTACATATTTTTTTATCAGAGAGGGGGGGGGCTTAATAGAGAGGGGGGCTTAATAAATTTCTTCACTTAAAAAGGGGGTGACTTATTTTAGAGGGGGGCTAAATAGAGAGAATACGGTATAATATTGCAGAATACTGAACTTTTGTTAGTTTATGTACTTACTATCAATCAAATAGGATGCTGCTAAATCAACATTGCCAAAAGAGGTTTCAAGAGCTTTATTTATTTCTTCACAAGATATGTCTGGAAACATTTCTTTCAAATGACATGTACTTTCAGCAGTTTCAGAGTTTGAACAGCCCTAACAGACGAGAAATATTTTTGTTCTTTAGTATATAGCGATGCTGGGCTGTATGTTTATGACACATCTGAGTTTTTACATATAAATTTGATTTAAAAATTATATTTGGGTTGATTTATTCAGCTTAAAGCTGAATAAATGCATATCACTGAGGAGGGACATACACATGTATTAAAATTTAAGTTAGACAGCACTGCAATATACACTTACGTCTGTTTTAGGGGTTTTACAACAAGTAAACTTGTATAATTCTGAAATATTAACTGTCTGTATATAGTGCATATAATATTACTCGAGCACTTTCAAAACTACAACTGCTTCAAAGGTATGCCCTGTAACTTGGTGGTTTATGCAACTTCAAAGCTTTTTGAACAGTAATACAAATTTCTGTACATGCAATACATTGCACAGGGTTATAAGAATACAATTTGTTCGCTATATTGCTTATCGCAATACTGTCTAGAAATTGGCAATTTAGTAACTGGTATACGTATTACAGAAATAAACAACAAATCGCAAAAACAAATGTTACAAAATACATCACTTCTATGGTTTCTTATCTATGCATAGTTGACCACCACAGTTACATACTTGTTTTGAAGATGCCTCTTGATCATTGCATACTTGTTCAGAAGATGCCTCTTGATCAATGCATATGTCTACATGTTGTTTAATGCCATTCATCGGTATGTCATTGGTGCAAAATAGACATTTTACTGTTGGTCCTGTATATACAGATATCCCATCTTCTTCCTAAGATTACAATTAAAAATCATAATTATTGCTTAGAATGGAAGCAAATTTTACAGTAGACACAATAACACAACCATACAGGGAATAGTTGCATTTTGCATGATAAAATTCTTATTTTTTCCTTGTTCAAAAGTTTGTGAACCACAAGATCACTTCATACATTTATTATCTGATCAAAATAACAATCAGTTTAGTATATATAAAGAACAATTTAGGCAAACATGTCAATCAAAATAGAAATGTCAATTTGAACAGGGCTGCCCAGAGGGGGGGGGGGGAAGAGGGCAATTTGCCCCAGGCCCCCAGCCAAATGTCTCCGGGCGGCCCTGAATTTGAATTTATGTTGTGCAAATGAATTTAATATTCATATACCTCGGTTAGTTGGCTGTTTCCCATTTCAGTGGTTGGTTGCAAAGGTTTGCTATCCAAGTCCTTTTGAATAGGTCTTATGTACGCAATCGCTTGACCCAGACCTGAGGAATCGCGCAGAAATGTAACAGAATACCCACAGTTCGGGGGTGCCATGACGTCCAAGTCACGGGGTGATACACTGCTCCTCAACAGTTCAAACCCGCCTCCAGTTGCCAGCTTGGGGTATGTTTGTTCCAACTTTGCCTTTACTTGATAGGCATCGTCATTTTTGTGAAAGGTAATTCGCTTTCGACCCAGCCCAGCGTTTTGAAGCTTGACTTTTTCTGTCCTTGTGGGGACACCTCTCTGCTGGGTAGTAGCCAAACAAAAAAAGTCGTGTGTCCACGTATCATTAGGCTTGAAGAAACGTGTTTTCCCCCAAGCATTAGCTCGACTTCGTTTGGTCGGTGGCTGCTGTACAAGCCTGCCATTGTTAGCTGTGTTATATGGGGCAAAAAGTCTTCGAAATTCTTCATTCGTTACTTGGCTAGTGGTGGCGTGGTTAGAGCCAGAAGGTCCCGGTCCACTGGAATGAACTACGGACTGGACCGACTGATTTTGGTTATTTAAACTCGCTGTAGCCGTGGGAATAGTGGCATTGACGACATTGTTGTTATTCGTTGTATTTCTACTATTACTTTGTGTCAACAAACTTGCTGCACGCCGTAATAAAGCTGCTGCTTCATTTGTTGTTGTACGTTCGTCCGCCATGTTTGCGATGGCATTTACTGCGTAATAAATTATCGTTAAAATAATTACAATATTTGGCGGCAAATAAATTATCATTAAACAATGATCACAAATTGTGTTCTGAGTGTCACGAATAATGTTACGTCATCACAATGGAATGCTTAAGGATAATGTTACGTCATCACAATGGAACGCTTAAGGACAGAATACACAAACACAAGTGCAAATGCGGATTGCGAACATCAAAATTCAAATCTTTAATAACAAAATTCCATTCTTTAATATCACAAAGCACCAACTGAACAACAAAATCTAGAAGTTGAGCTGAAAATTTCAAATAATAATTTTGGCGGTGATTACCCTCCATAGTTTTATGCTTTGTGCTTTCTGCTTGTACGCTATCCACCAACTCGTCAACTTGTTTATCCGACTTTAAGACGAACCTCTGTTTACTTTTTTCGCCATTATTTTCTTTGTCAAAGTCAAAAGTTGAACTATTATCGCCCGACATTTTTAAAATTTCAGGCGCGGGAAAATTTCCCGTGCATGATTCTCTCATCCTGCATGGATATTGACCAATCAGCGCGCTCTATTTACTTCAGTTATTTTATAAACAGTTTTCTTATCCCCCCATGCCACCCAACCAAACTAATGTTCCGCCGCCACTGTGAGACACAACCCAACCTCGTACCCAGGGCTTCTCGGCTGATGAGGCATTCATGCGCTCAACCTCGTACCCAGGGCTTTGTGCTTGTGCCACAAGCGCAGAAACCCTGGGTACGAGGCTGTGATCATAGAGATTATAAAAGAATAGAGGGGGCATCCAATTGACAAATGTTAGTCAACAAAAAGGAAAAATTGAAGCTTCCTAATGGGGGCCCCTTAAGAGTCCCGGATGTAAGTCCCGTATGTGAAATCGAGCGCCCATTGGCTACATTTGAAATCTCCTTAGCAACGCTTCCTTAGCAACAAAAAAATTGTTTTTTGGACGGGAAAAATCTGGGGGAAATACACGAAACAACTCCCAAAAATTCAGTAAAAAACACTCCTGTGTGTCTTAAAATTTTAAATATGTGTTAATATTTAATATATATTGAAAATAAACCTGCTAAAAACTGATAATTGATTTGTTTCCCTTTTTTGTCTATTTAAAGTTGACCAACCAAGTGAGAAACACCCAGACTGCAGAGTGAAAACACCCGCCTTTTAAGTTAAATGCCAGTTCCACTAAGCAGTTTCATTGCTTCACACCAACTCCACATCTTTAAACATCAAATTAAAGACAATTTTGCTCACATAGGAATAGTTTTTCGCTGAATTTGGACGGGCCGTAAACGTTTTCAAAAAATGAATTTTGTTGTTGCTAAGGAAGCGTTGCTAAGGATATTTCAAATGTCGCCAATGGGCGCGCGATTTCACATACGGGATTTACATACGGGACTTACAAGGGGCCCCCATTAGGAAGCTTCAATTTTTTACCTAAATTTATCCTCGGATGCCCCCTCTATTCTTTTTTAGTATAAACTTAGTAATAGACTATCACTTTTCCTGCGTTCTGATTGGCTACGCTACTCGTAGACTATTAGTGATAGTCTACTAGTAGCAAAATTCAAAACAATGGCGTGAAAATTCACGTTTAAAATTAATATTAATACTTTTGTTTACTTTTGTATTGTGTTCCCTAGTTCTCAATAAATGCTATAGTTTATACTAAAACAATTAGACAACTCGGCCTCGTTGGCTATGAGCGAATAGTCAACTCGGCTTCGCCTCGTTGACTATTCGCTCATAGCCAACTCGGCCTCGTTGTCTAATTGTTAAATAATCTCTATGGTTGTGATGGGCTTCATAGTCTCCGAGAAGTCTCCGAGTATAAGAAATTTGATAATTTTAATAAGAACTGCAAGGAAATTAGAAGGGAAATTTCGTGATTTTTGCAAGGAAATTTAACGGGGAAAAAGGAAATTTAACGCTCGAAGAAGGATATTTCACTTACGACTTGTGGAAGCACTGCGCGTTTGTTCAGTTCCCGCGCTTTTTCCAAGAACGGAAGAACCATCAAAGATCCATCATGGCGAGTCAAAGTTCGTCGAGCCCGAGCGAAAATAACAAAGACTTTTCAACAGCTGTTAACCTACTAAGACAAGCGACTGAAATTCTGTCACGTTCTTGATACACACAGCGAACTCAAGGTACGTCCAGTTCTTTCAGCCAAGCAAACAACGGATCAGTTCAGTCGAACAGCACAACAGTGACAACACCCAACAGGCAGTGGCGTAACTACTATGGGCTCAGGGTGTGCGAACCCGCGGGCCCCCTGGCCTAAGGGGGCCCCTGTCGCGGGCCCCCTGGCCTAAGGGGGCCCCTGTGAGATTGGAAGATTATTATAATTCTATGGATAAAACAAGAAAATTGCACAGGCCACATCATAAACTTACATATAAAAAGTTTCAATTCAAAGGCTAGAGAGAATAATGTTTTAGATTTTAGTACGGTTATGGAAGGGGGCCCCTTTTAAATTTTTACCACGGGCCCCTACTTGTGCTGCTACGCCACTGCCAACAGGCGAGACAGTCGTGAAGAAACAGCGATGGCTGAATTTCGAAATCTGTTTTCTCCATATTCAGCAAGTACAAGAACGTCATCTTCGGTATTTCAGAAGCCATGCCGACCTCCCAAACGTGGAAATCGACACACTCCTTATTATAAGCCTAAAGACACCTGGACCCACGAGCTTATACACAGGAGGCCCAGGCTCTATTTGCCCGCGCCCGCCTGTGACTTCCTTATAACGAGGGAAGGAAGGAAACATTGAGACCAAAATAGCCCAGACTTGGCATATGTTACACGAAACTATCCTCGATTTTTCGCCTTTAAATGCATTTCTTTCGAGAGTAATCGATATCCCCTGCAAGAATGATACCGTACAACTCTCAAAACAACGATGCTTTAATCAAAGAGCTTAAATTCGCTCTAAAATCCGTGAGGGATGACAAATTTTTGTTGATATTCGTTGTCCAATCAGGTTTGAAGTGTATTTTGAGTTGTTCAACGACTTCCGGTTTTTACCAGCAAACCTGGCACGCGGATATATTTTTGCCAAATTTTGTCATTCCCTCACGGATTTTAGAGCGAATTTAAGCTCTTTGATTAAAGCATCGTTGTTTTGAGAGTTGTACGGTATTATTCTTGCATGGGATATCGATTAATCTCAAAAGAAATGCATTTAAAGGCGAAAAATCGAGGATAGTTTCGTGTAACATATGCCAAGTCTGGGCTATTTTGGTCTCAATGTTTCCTTCCTTCCCTCGTTATAAGGAAGTCACAGGCGGGCGCGGGCAAATAGAGCCTGGGCCTCCTGTGGTTTATATGTTTGGCTGACCCCGACCAAACAGAAGTACCAAACAAGGCGCAAAAGCTGGAATTGCAATCGGTTGGGTTGGGAAGGAAAAAAATTGCTTTCGGAAACAAAGATGGTCCAATGGAAATGAAGAAAAAGTTAGAAGAAATGTATCCAAAGCTGAGAGCTGGTGGTGGTTTCGAGATACTGCGAAGTGGACTTGGTAACAAGCTTACGTTTGTCCCCCCTTCCTCAAGTGGGTACTCTGTGTGCCATCTCAGAGATCATGCAGGTTTGGGGCAGGCTTTGGCATACATACGACCACTTCAAGAAGAGCTAGATTTGACTCCTCTTGAAACTATTGCAGTAAGTACTCTAAACTATAAATAATCGAAACTACTGTAATAACATGCGATACACAGTACAATTTTACCTACTATATTTATTGGATTATTATATAATTATACTTTATATCCCATGGCTATGCCTGCATGCCATTATATATGGGTTACATCGTTATGTTACTGTCACAAGAGGGTTAGGGTTGTGATTTACAAAGAAAATTATTTTAACCGCTCCCCCCCCCCCCCCACCTTGAACAATGTCCTCCTTTTTCAAAACTTTCTAACCACAATCCCAACCCCCTCATTTTATGAGAACTGTTTCAAAGTTTGTGTATTATCCTAAAAATTTCCAGTAATATAATGGGGCTCTATAAAGGCAATACCCCAAATCCCTTGAAAGGCCTGTATTACTGCAATATAGCCTGCATAGCCCAGCCTCGTTGAGAAAAGAGGAAAGAGAAGGGCAAAAACAAGCCATGACTAAACTTTCATGACTAAACTCATTACTCATTCAGGTGCCATCTGTGCAGCTGGACTATGAAACCCCCAGCGAAGAAATGTATTCCGCTTGTGCATAAACATGTCAATCAAGACGAAATGTAACAATATATCCTCATTAAAAGTGCAAACATGTCAATTAATTCTTGGTGTTGACATGTCAATCTTCTACGTTCAAAAAGCCCTCGTTTTGTTCATGAAAGAGGGTTTTCTTGCAAACCTCATTCCCTGTTCATAAATTCAGCAAACTTTATGACAACGAGGGCCAGCCCCCCATAAAAATTTTGTGCAAACCCTCTGATGTGCAGCAACCCTATGGGCTTTTGCAGGTCACCTTTAACTCTCTCAAAGGACCTGCCAAATTCTTTGACTTGAGAACTTTTCCGGGACTTTTTCAAGATTTTCCGGGAGTGCTTTGCTTTCTAGCCTCCCACCAGCGGCTCCACCCCTGGACCTCACTGGGGGCTGAGCCCTGCAGCACAACGTTTGGTGACGCCTTGTGTTACCTCATCAGCTCACCCCCCCTAACATTTCTGGCACCCCCTAGTAATAAATATGAAAATCCATCTATGCTTTTGGCTGAAGAAATTTATTAAGCCCCCCTCCCTAATAACCCCCCTTCTAATAATCCCCCATTCATACAAAAGCCCAAGTGTTTTGATAAGATCTTATGGTTTTCTTTACGCATTGTTCTATGTTTGGACAAAATTATCATATCATTTTATGGAAAAGATACTAAGCCCCCCTCTCCAATAACCCCCCCCCCCAGATTACAGTACCTCCCAACATTACTGAACATTCCCTGCACCCCCCTCCCCTAATAAGTAGCTGAAATTCTTTCACCCTCACTGCCTAAATAATTTGTTCTTGAATTTGTTTACCTCTGATCCTGTATTGTTTGTATAATTGCTGTATTTGTATAATAAGTCCCAAGTATAGGGACACCATAGAAGACAGATACAAGCAAATGGTGGCCTCAATGTATCAATACTATGAATACCTATGGGGCGATAGCAATCTTTTATATTAGGAGGTTGCTCCATATATCATATGGATTGTTGAAGGACACCCCTAAAAGCTCACCCCTAATGCAAGGGAACTGAGAATACCCCTACCCCTAAATTACAACAACATATCTTGATATTACTGTATCTGAATTAAGTATATAATGTAGATAAGATTTTTCCTCTTTAATGAGTTCCAAACTGAGGTTTAATAAATACCTGTAGTCTTTTTATATACAACACAACAATGTTGATCTGCTAGAGTTTAGCAGATCACATGACCAGCTCCACAAGAGAGAAAAGCTTGGGACAAGGACATTAGGTTGTGATATATTAAGGCTGATACTTTCTGTTTTTATTCAATAACCCATTAATGCACCCAGATGCACCCTACTTTAGTATTTTACTCTGTCTAACACCAGACGATTTTACTCATCAGTGGTAGAGTACTGCCACTCTGCCAGTTAATGGGTTAATATTTGTTGGAAATTTCAAGCCAAAATTTTGAATTTAATTAACTTTATGATTTCACCTTTGGAATCACCTGTCACAAAATAGTGTGTTACTTTAGGATCCAGTAGACAGAAAAAGTTGTGTTACTCCAATGGTAAATTGCACAAAATGTGGCTTGGAATTACCTGTCACAGAAGTCAGAGCTCATCAGAATGTATGTGGAGCAAAAACAAAAGAACAAGAAGACCTTGTGCCAGATAATTTAATAACTATCTTAGATGAAGACAAAAACATTCCTCAGGTATGTAACTGAAAGGTTTCGATGCAATATATTCACAGGTAATCTTTTTGTCTACACTCTGTGTGGGTTTGAAACAACTGCCATAAATTGTAGCTAGCATTTTATAAAACTCAATTGGCAACCAAGTGACATGAGTCGTATGACATCCAGACGTCTTTTGTTTTCAGCTCATTCAGCTAGAACTCCACTCTGCAGGATGATTAGAGGCTCTTGCTAACTTTTCCTTTCCCCACAAACGGATATCGGATTGAGTCACTGTGACCATCTAACTAACTTTGTGATTTTCATCCATGTGCTTAAGATCACCTTTCTTTGTGTACAATACTGAATACACACAGTGTACTACATAATATTTTCTCCAGTAATTGGTAATTACTGTTATTTCTGTATTATGACAATTGTTCTGCAATATTTTTAAGCCAAATCAGGCAGATGTAATTGACGAAGAAAATATCCTTGCTGATGGTGTTTCAGGAGAAAACAGAAAGTCAAGCATTGAAGGTTCGTAAAATGATATAGATCATTATAATGAAGTATGGCTAGTTGTGACAGCCACTTAATCTTTGAACTTGTGGAAATTTTGACATATACCAACATACATACACATAATCCCATGGGATTCATCCTCCATGAGGGGGCGATAATCTAAGCGAAAACCAGTTTTTGGTTGTTTCTATTTACTCAGGGAAAGGGTAACAATCTTTGCAAAAATGTACAGTATCTCAATTTTCTTAGGTGCAGTAGATAGTCTTCAGTACCTCAAAGACATATTCCCACTGCTAAGCGAAGAAACTCTGCAAAAATCATTAGAGAGCAAATCCGGGAAAGTTTCAGATGTAATTGAAGAAATCTTTGAAACAGGAAATTGCTTTGAAGAAGGTTTGTTGTAACTTTAGCTTTCATCCAACAAAACCTATTTGTTTCAATTTTTACGAGTTATATTGCCAGGACCTACAATCATGACAATATTGTTAAGAACACTTTTGATTTTTATGTACCATTACTATTAAAAGCTCAAAAACTCAACCCCCCCTTCCCCCCAGATCAATGTTGATATCAGACTGGCTCATTTCTCTGTCTGATATCCAACATTGAACGGGGGGGATGTCGAAAAACGTCGCTTTAAGCGGAAACAATGTAGTATGTCTTAAAAATTCGCAACACTTTTTGTCCAAGATTGTAGCCGTGAGCTTGGCTAATTGCATTTTTGATTTCATGTTATTTCAGGTCATTTCTTGTGTAATCCTCCACATATATGTGATTTCACATCAGAATACAGTACAGGGTACCTTGCTTGAGCATCCACTTGAGCAGTGTTTGAACAGTCAATGCAATTGCATGTTTGTCAGACCAAATTCTTTTGAAAACAACATAACTCGTACGTCGAAACAGGCATGCAATAACTTCAGAGAAAAAATGTTTGTGAAGGTTCTTATCTAAATCATCCTAAGGCAAGCCCATCAACAATTTGTATTTTCTGTTGATGATGCTGTGTTGATAATTACATTCCTTGAAATGCACGTAGTTGTAGGTTTAGGAAGGAAGGAACATACTGTATTTTTGTTATTTATATTTAGACGAATTCCCCGATTTTGAAGCGATGATGCAGAATGATGTAAATGAGCAACTCACGTTGGCTGAATGTGTACGGAAACTGGCACCCGCGAATATAATCCCTCACAGATTGTGTGTTAACCGCGAAAGCCTATTTCAAGATAGCGTTTCTTTATTCAAAAAGTCAAGTTTTGATTTCGGATCTCCGGTAAAAATCGTCTTTGAAAATGAACCGGCGATCGATGGTGGGGGACCACGACGAGAATATTTTACTCTTCTATTGAGATCCCTGGTTTCGCCTGGCAATTTTGTGAGATTGTTTGAAGGAGCTGAGAATCGATTAATACCAATGCATAATACGGATGCAATAAGGGCGAATTTGTTCAAAGTAACTGGACGAATGATTGCTGCCTCTATTGTTAACGGAGGTCCTGGTTTTCCATGCCTGTCCCCTGCTGTATACGCATACTTGGTCTCGAATTCATGTCAAGGTATTGATATTGTTAAAGAAGATATAGCAGACTTGGAAATTAGACAAGTTTTAACACTGGTAAGAATTGTGAATGCAATCGAGTATAGCTGAAATTTTTGCACTTTTTGCTGGGAAACATCACTGCACTTAGTATTAGATACTAGATATACGCGATAAGTAGCTTTACGTTCTTGCCCATCGTGCATTTGTTATGGCGCATGCCTTAGTAATGGCCCTTGAAAGATTTACATGCATATTTAAATTCACCTCGCGCGCTCTCTCAAAAAAAGCGCGCGCTCTAAACAAAACTCGCTCCCTAAAGGCAAAACTCCCTCCCCCACAATAGAACGTCTGCCACGCAGGCTATGCACATGCAGGCGCGCTTGTATTTTACCGGGCCCTAATATACCGCAATCGCTCGTTTTGTATTAAACCCTGGGTTAAATTTTAACCCGCTGTTTTGGATTATGTATTTCCGCATGGCCATTCGTTTCAAATATTATATAAAGTATAACTTCTCTTGATCCAGACAAGACTTATTTTAAGATTTCCTTTAACGTAGGGTTAAGCTAACCGACTTTCGAACAATCGGCCCTTAAACCAATCGTGACCATGCCACTGTATACATAGAATAGACAAATGTACTGTATTTCTCACATTTGTTAAGATTGCCGATTTGACATTCAAAACACAAGACAGATCTTGTGATATACACATCTGCATGTCACATCGTGTTGGATCTATGCATTGGCTACTGATGGGGCAGATTTAATGTGTGGCAAATTTCATTAACCATCCAATGGTATAATTAGAAAACGGCCACAAGTTAAAATCTCAATATTTCAATTTTGTATGCTATTTTTAATGGCACAGATTGACACCTTGGAAGATTTTAACACTATCCCTGAGGCTATCAATGATGCTCTGGTGGAAACTGGATTCACCAAAAGGCTTAGCAAAGCGAATAAACTTGAAGCAATTTCAAGCATCATGCTTAATAGCGTTATCTTATCACGAAAAGCTGAACTTGATCAGTTGGCAGAAGGTCTTGGTCCGTTTCTGAGGGAGGCGCGGCTTCGTCCTGAGATTGTTAAACCTCTTTTTGTGCATAGTGATGGCATGTGTCTTACACCTGAAATATTTAAAAGTCTATTGTTGGATCAGAATTTGGACTCAACAATGAAAGACTATTTTTACAAGTTTATTGAGCAGCAAGGTAAATTTACAGTGACTACAGTCTCTGGATATTTTCAGATAAAGAAGAGTGCTACTGTAATTGAACAATAGAGTATCTTATTCATATAGAACAACATCGAAATTATTTCACAAAAGTACAGTTACGTAATTGCTGTTGCTATAACAACAACGATGTTTCAATAAGTAAAGTAATGTTGAAAAAGACTTCGGTGACCCCCATATTTTCATAAAGCGCTTTCTCTTAGCATATGGAATTATTTGGACGATGCCGATATTACAAATTCTGTGGATACAAAAATACGGATCGATTTAGATGTGGTTTGCAAACTCTAAAGTCGAGGGTGCTTAATCTACCATTCTAGATGCTTATTCTACAAGTAGTTAAGTATCTTCGTTCTGGAAATGGTTGACTTGCGTGTTAATAAAGCTTTGAACAAGCCCGTCAGTTTAACAGCATATGCACATGATTTTTAATATCATGTTTATCAAATTCTGTCATATTTGTCATGAATTTCATGCGCCGACGCAATATGTCACAGAAAAAGTTATTGCTCTAGTGTCCAACAAACAAATGTTAGTCATTGGCTACATATTTAATGCAACAAACATTCTTTTTTCCTTTAGATGAAAAGGTCTTGCAACAATTGCTAGCGTTCTGTACAGGTACCAACTGTGTTCCACCGATGGGATTCCATGATCCAGATTCCATAACTGTCGGCACAATTGATAGCACCTTACCTAACGCAAACACGTGTCCTATGGAATTGGAATTGCCAATGAAAGTCGCATGTTTTGATGAATTTTCAAGACAAATGAAAGTTGCCTTGGATAGTCAAGCAATTGGATTTGGTATAGTGTAAACATTTGATAACATCACGTTGAGTTTTGTTTTTTAGTTCTTTAAATGCAGTGCAGTGTTGTACTTGTAGACAACAACAAACTTATAACTGTTTGAAATGCAAATTGTTATAAAATCCACCAAGATAAACCAGTTCCTTAATAGACGGCCGGCCAAGTCATCGTATCTTGCAACTTGATGGCAATTTTATGTTAGAAGCTGGCAACAACCATATTCATACTCAGATAGATGTAAGGAACAAGGTTTGAGGTGTTGCCAAGTCGAAATCTTATATTTTGAATGAAAAAATATGATATTTCTAAGCCACCTTCCCGCGAAATCGCGGTAGTTTAACTTCAAACGATTACCGACAATTCTGCTGCTATGAGACAGACTTCTTTGCTCTGATTGGCTATCGGAATTGTTCCTAAATTGGTCAGCCAATGGGCGAACGTCGAAAAGTCCTGACGCTTCCGGTTTTTGCAACATACGAGGTAAACAACATCAAAGTACAAGAAAGAAATGTGCTATTTATACGATTTTAATGATATTTAGGTAAGATTTTTCGTGTTAATGCGATCAATATTATCTATACTGATACAGCCCCCGTTTCTCCAACATTTGCTTAATTACTAAGTATCGTGCCAAAATGTTTTGTATTTTGCCGGTGCTGAATTGTGTCGAGCTAAAATATTTTAAATATTTTATACTGTATCCAATCTTTGTTGAATTTTGTTCAGTCAATGTTTGAAACCATACTCTCACATTGTATATCAGTCTACCAATGGAAGTGTATTTAACGATTTACCTGATTGTCTAACGAACTACAGTAGGACTCGCGTCTGTTTTGATTGTTGTATATTTCATTTGCATATATGTTTGCACTGACCTATAGTCCTATATCAAGGCTAGCCTGTATTATTCAATGTCTATCGCTGTAGCCTGTAATTATAAACACAAACGCATTTGACTAAAATGACTTTATTCATTAAGAAACTATTGTATATATATTTTTAAATTTTAGTGATAACTGTTAGAAACATATTCGGCTTTTGAATGGAACTAACAATAAAAATGTACTTTGCAATTTGTCAAGTTCTAAATAATGTTCGTGAACAAACTCAAGCACGGAAATTTTTAAAGTTCTGACTTCTAGAATGGCTTACGAGACCTGTTATCATTGGGAATGATATGTTATTTTTAATAAATATCGAACACAGGAATTTGATATCAGTCCGACACTTGCTGCTACGCTAAACCAAAGGCTAAAGAATTGAACTGAACAGTGCGGTAAAATCTTGTTGAAATTATAAGAATACTCGCTGATAGTATTCAATAAGTCGAGAAATGAGATATCGAAAAGTATCGATTGAATAAAATAGTCATACTTTTTCCGGTCAGACTACAATATTTTGTGCACTATATTATTGTACTGGCTGTATTAAAACAATATTTGACTTCACACGACATAGCCATAGGCAGCGGCGATAATCAAGCAAATGCGGGCAAAGGGGTCTAAATCAGTATAACTAAGCAAAGAACAATTGGGTATAGATAATATTGATCGCATTACCACGAAAAATCTTTAAAATAGCATAAATAGCATATTTCATTCTTGTACTTTGAATATCTTTGATGTTGTTTACCTCGTATGTTGCAAAAACCGGAAGCGTCAGGACTTTTCGACGTTCGCCCATTGGCTGACCAATTTAGGAACAATTCCGATAGCCAATCAGAGCAAAGAAGTCTGTCTCATAGCAGCAGAATTGTCGGTAATCGTTTGAAGTTAAACTACCGCGATTTCGCGGGAAGGTGGCTTAGAAATATCATATTTTTTCACTCAAAATTTAAGATTTCGACATGGCAACACCTCAAACCTTATTCCCTACATCTACCTGAGTATGAATATGGTTCTTGCCAGCTTCTAACATAAAATTGCCATCAAAATCTTTTAGGAGCATATTTTGAACTCTTGGCCGGCCGACTATAAGGCTTAATCTACGTATTAGCGCAGCTACATGTGGAAATAGTTTGGAAATTGATTACGTTGTTTGCGGTTACGTTGTTTGTGGTTACGTTGTTTGTGGACGCTTTCCTTTTACCCAGTTTGATTTGTCAGACGAATTGACCACGTCATTTGGAAACCAGAATTAGAGATCATTGTCAGATTTGCTAGAGCGTAATTTTGCAAATGGTCTAAATGATTTGCAGGATCAGCGAATATGGACTTGTCCATATGAGCAGGTCCAACAATTCCGGACTGACTGGTTTGCCCGTGAAATGCAAAGCGTCCTTGTGTTCGGAGGTTGCTAAAATAGAAAGTAACAAATCCTATTTGTTGTGCGCAGTAAATCTTCACACTGTAAAACTGAGAATCATCTCAATAAAAAATTGTTAATATTAATGGACTGGTGCACGTCATTTATGTCGAATGCTTCAAGAACGGAAATATACAGTCAGGGACGTAGCGAAGGAGTTGGGGGGGGGTATCAAATAATTTTTCCTCAAAATGGAACTTCAATTTTTAAATTTACTTGAAGTATAGCGATGATAGTAGACCTTTTTCTTATAGTATAATTTTTATTGTAACACTGAGTCGTGCAAAATATAAGAGGGGTCTGGGGGTCATTCCCCAAAACATTTTTTAAAGAGATCAGGTTCTTTCAAGTAATTTAAAATTCGACTTTCGGTGTCACATACAAAATATTATGATTATCCCTGAAAAGGTACAATTCCCCCCTCAAATTTTACCTGATTTCACAGTTGGAGGTGTTACCCCCCTCCCCCTCCTCACTACGTCCCTGTACTGTATATAGTCTATTCCTTTCGCCTTTAATTGGCCTTAGAAGTCCTTACGAAACATGAATATTTGAACTTTCGCGTATATAATTTATCTTTACCAGAAAAAAAACACATTCCTGTTAAGAAATTAATTTTAGCAACCGATTGCCTAAATTACAGCGAAAGTCAGAATGCAGTGAATTAAAATTAGTTCGTCGTTTGAGGAGTTACTAATGTCGTCGACGTCTTTTTCAAAGTTTAAAGACTTTAGTTATTCAATTACTTTAACTGAATAATCAATAACTAAATCTACAGTCTTTGCAAGACCTGGCGCATTTGAAAGCAAATTTAGGCCATTAATACTACAATAGGAAAAGTGGCAACGTTTCGATTCATGAAAGTAAAAACGATCTCGTCAAGTTACCTACTACAATCAAAATATGCATGGAATGTTTACCATGTCAGTAGTTTCGAATGTCAACATTATTCCATGATTTCTAGAGACCCTCTCTTTTTTGTTGAATAACTTTAAGCGATAACTTATGCAGTAAGCGCTCTTTCAATAAATGCTAAAGTCTGAAGATAAATGTCCACACCTTGAAATTCAGAATGTCCACAAGGGTTCACTGTGATAACGAGTTCTTCATATGATTCGGGCAGAAGCGGAACAACTGTCTCCGGGATTGTAACTGTTTCATGGTCTTCACTGGAGGATGAAGGACCTAGCCAGTCCACTCCATAATCGTATAGATCTGCCTGCAGAAAAATATAAATATTGCTACAACTTTTGGAATTCGAAATATCATTGCTTAGGGGGATAACCTCCTCATTTGAACATTTTTTATCGTTAATAAAACGAACAACATGTCACCCAACTGTGTTACCCAACTGTGGATCCTTTGTCAAGGTCTACCTCTAGAATGTTTGACCCTTTTCAAGCGCTATTGGTTAAAGTACAGCCTTGTACCCAGGCGCTTTGGATTGCTACACGGTTGCATGAAGAGCGGGCGGGACAACACGTAGGGTTACTGAAACGGCTACTCAGTAAACTCGTATCCCATCTCTCCCTTCGCGCATCTCGTGCAATTCCCAACTAAAGGTTGTTGACGGGCGCAACTGTCGTATTAGCTCCTGGATGTGAAAGATCACAATAAATATTCATTGGATGTGTTTGAAAGCATTTTGGTTTATATATAATAAAAAGTGAAGTTGTTTTGTTAATATTAGATGCCTAACAACCCTAAATGTATGCCTCTTTCAATGTTTCTCTCCCTAATCAGTTCAAATAATTACGTAAACGTGATAACAAATGATGACATTTATGCTACAATAACAAGCAAACAAAACACCGAAAAACAAATTCTCTTCAATATATTTTTAATCAGGAAAAGAAGCATGATAAATGCAATCATCAGTGCAAAAGAAAATGCAAGCTTATGGATCAAAAGCTTTCCCAAATAAAGAAGTATATATATATATAAAGATGATATATATAATATATATCTCCATGCAGAACCATATAAGAACCATGCAGTATGAACTTCTTAATTTGAAATAGATAATACAATATTTGATTGCATCTATATTTACCCTGTTATTCAATTCTTCTATTACTCGATAATCTGGTCTTTGGCCAGCCAATTGTGTCAAGCCATTGACCCACAATTGAACAGGTGTTAAATTTCTTTCAGTGCTGATTGGTCCATTGTTGTGCCCGCTTGTAAAGGTGCCAAGACGCATATTAATCCGAGGCAGATTGACAAAATATAGGGCAAACAAGTGGGTTTCGTTTGCAGGGTCAAGAATTCCACACTCTTCCATGTGGTAAAAAAGCTGATAAAATACATAAGTACAGCCTGTATACAAATCTCGCCAAAATCGCTCTATGCGTTGGTTGTGTACACTTCTTCCAGCTATTATACTGCCTCTGCCGGGTCCTCGAAGTGGGTTTGATAACATCAGCCACGCTACATCCACATTTTCACCGCCTTTATCAGACCTTACACGCGAAGGTAAACCAAAGGTATGCACTGCTTTGCGGAAAAGTGTACAAACAGTGGAAGCTCGGTTGTTTGTACTACAATGAAGATACACAATAAGCCTTGAATATCCATCTATTCCACCATGGATCACAAACCTCAATCTAAAATATTTTGTTATCATGCATGAGATAAAGTATTCTTATCCCCTACACATAGAAGAAAAAATAAGCAAAGGAAATAATTCCATGTTGATGCATGAGTTGTTTAGACAGCAAAACCCACATTTCAAGTAAAAGCCAAAAGGGGTGAATTTCAGAGTAGACTAACTGTTAGTCTGATGATGATTTTGAATAAAATCGAAATATCACAACTCATTCTTGTCTTGTTTTATCTCATATCTTGGGTTTCAAGATGTTAATCTTCGGATTATGTTTTGTTTAATATTTTTTGAAATTGTCAGCTGGTATTGGTTAATGGACTAATGCCAATGGTATTATATAAATTGTTTTGCTAATTGTCTACAGTAATAGTATTAAAATACCTTATCAGCTTGTGGTTTCCATCAATGTGCCAGAGGGCAAGTGGACCTGGAACATTATATCGTCTTCTGTGGATTGTCCTTAGCTCAAGGGCTCGCAAAAGGATGCCGGCTGGATTGACTCTGCGCATGGCTTCTCTTATTCTGTTCTGTTGGATTCGCAACCCTCTGCTCATTAGAAATCCTGTCATTCGCCTATACCCAGTGTTGGGAAATTCGGTTAAAATGTCTCGTAAAATATGATCAAGGTCTTCATCAGCTATACAGGAATATGTAGATCTTACATTTAAGTCGTATTCTTGTAAGCGTCTTTCGATTGTTCGAACACTTACCCCAATTAGGGTTGCCATGTTTGAAACCGAGAAACACTTTTCAACGTAGAATTCAAGTTGGTTTCTTGGAATAATATATTTAGGGCGTCCGCGTTCTCCCGTGAAAACCGCTGTTAGTGTACGACTACAGGCAGCATTAATACTCGTTGCAAGACTATCTCGTGCAGATGCAAGTAAGTTTACAAGTTGGTCGTTAATTCCGTAAACATCCGGAAGACGTGCAAGGATTCCATTCAACCAATCAAGTCCAAAATGAATCGCGTCTATTGTGTTCGAATCAATATTACCTGAATCAATAGTGCGAATGATGCCAATAATAATGTCGCGTAAAGCTCGGAAAGACTGTATTTCTTCCGCTGATAATGTTGTCGCCCGAGTGTCCGCCATCTTTATAGGAAAAAGCGCGGGAACTGAAGAAACGCGCGAGCGTTTCGGGGAGTGGACACGCAAACGAGCCCGCGTATATTTGTGGTAAGCGAAATTCATCCGAAGATGCAAAATTCATCCGAAAATTTGCGAAGATGCAACATTTATCACAAAATGAAAAATTCAACGGAAAATATAAAATTTTATCACAAAATTCAAAATTCATCCGAAGATGCAAGATTCATCCGAAGATGCAAGATTCATCGGAAAATGCAAAATTTATCATAAAATACAAAATTTATCATAAAATACAAAATTCAACAGAAAATCCAAAATTTATCCGACAATATAGAACAACCGAAGGTAAAATTGTATCCGAAAATTCAAAGTCATACCACAAAATGAAATGTTTAATATTGGCGGGAATCACCCGTCATACAAAATCACACCATTACCGCAGAGTGCTGCCCAGATGGTGAGTTTGGCACGAGAGTTTGTCCTTTCGAAGTTAAATGCCGGTGGATTTCCTTTCGGTGCATACTCGCGTACATTATGAGAGTTAACCTCTCCATTCAAGGCAAATCCTTCTTCATCTCCGATAATAATGCTTTGCAAAATATTTTGGTTTCGACAGCGTTCGTTAAACCAATTTGAATAGCGTAGTCGACGTGGTAAGTCATTAGGAAGTAGCTCGTGCCGCACGTGCATTCGGTAAGGATGCCATCGTATGTCCAGTCTTGTAATCCGGTTGAAGCTTGATTTCGAAACTGCAACAGCATTCCGACGAACGCTCACACCTCGCGGGGTTTTCTTCTAACAGTTCTCTTACCGCGGCAATGTTCGCTTCGTTTCGAGCAGTTCTTGACCTTCCTAAGTTGGACTTGTTACGGTTAAGGCTTGTTCCTGTGTTCTGATATTTTCTAACGTTTTTTAAAATTGTATTTCTGACAGGTGGATTCCGATCTGGAAATCGGATTCTAAATGCGTTTTGCACTGCGGTTACATTCGGTATTAGGGTAAATTGTGTTACAACAAATACTCGTTGCTCTGTAGTCAATTGAACCCATTATTTTTACTCCAACTGATCGTATGATTTACATGTAATTTGATTTTTATGGTAATATAATGCATTCAAATTATAACAATATGATAATTTCTATAGTGTCACTTTTTTTTGGTACACCCTGTATATGTGGCCTGTGCCATGGAAATGAAGCGACACGTCCGATGAGTATACAATTACTTTATGGTTTCCGTGTTTGGATG